>CM074718.1:17706878-17902372 GCA_037306005.1 Rhinophrynus dorsalis
GATAGATAGATAGATAGATAGATATGAGATAGATATGAGATATAGATAGATAGATAGATAGATAGATAGATAGATAGATAGATATATAGATAGATAGATATGAGTTAGATAGATAGATAGATAGATAGATAGATAGATAGATAGATATGAGATAGATATGTATGAGATAGATAGATAGATAGATAGATAGATATGAGATAGATAGATAGATATGTGATAGATAGATATGAGTTAGATAGATAGATAGATAGATAGATAGATAGATAGATAGATAGATATGTGATAGATAGATATGTGATAGATAGATAGATAGATAGATAGATAGATAGATAGATAGATAGACAGATAGATATGAGATAGATAGGTATGAGATAGATAGATAGATAGATAGGTAGATAGATAGATATGAGATAGATAGATAGATAGATAGATAGATAGATAGATATGAGATAGATAGATAGATAGATAGATAGATAGATAGATAGATATGAGATAGATAGATAGATAGATAGATATGAGATAGATAGATAGATAGATAGATAGATAGATAGATAGATAGACAGATAGATATGAGATAGATAGGTATGAGGTAGATAGATAGATAGATATGAGAGATATGAGATAGATAAATAGATAGGTATGAGATAGATAGATAGATAGATAGATAGATAGATAGATATGTGATAGATAGATAGATAGATATGAGTTAGATAGATAGATAGATAGATAGATAGATAGATAGATAGATAGATATGTGATAGATAGATATGAGATAGATAGATAGATAGATAGATAGATAGATAGATAGATTTCCTACTGGAAATAGTGCAGAGCAGCCCATGCATTGATCACCTAGTAGCAGAGAGAGAGATGGGAGGTGTAAAGAAATTGGTAATTTAGTTCTGGGTTGGAAACCTTTGGGTTTCAAAACAATCGGATACTGCAGGTCCCATTGTCATAGTGTCCAGTTGCTAAAGACCCAAAGGTTGCCTAAGCTTGGCTTAAATGGAATTAACTCGTATTTGGGCACAGGTCCTGTGTTGCCCCCTTGTTTCTAACATTCCCATTGGGGGATATGTACCTATCCGCTAATTTTCACAACTGATGCATTCACAAAAAAACGTACACCTGAAGCAATGTGTTATGTACACACACTTCATTACATTGTGGTGTGCACAGTCCACAATTACCACTCCAACACGAGCAACTCCAGAACACCTCTCCTGTACCATTCATAGGAAAATGGGAGAAGAATTAAAAAAAGGGGTGATGGAAAGCATTGCCCCCAAAATGCCCATACTCTCATATTGCCCTTCCCTTTGATGGTGCATGTGTTTTAAAGAGGAGAATGATCAGCAGAAATAGATTAGTACATATCCATTAAAGGGATAGTAATACTTAAAATGTAAAAAAAAATATGTTGTAGGGTTTATCCCCCTGAGTAAAACAAGAGTACTCCCACTGCTGAGAGGTGTTTCATTCAAAAGTTATTAATTTTCAAAGTTGAATTTTTAGGAGCAATATCACAGTGGCCTGAAATTGTACAGTGGCGCTGTTGCTGCACCATCCTATGAAGATTTATGGTCCCGGGACCAGAGCTGTCCATAGGATTGTGTAGCAACAGCGCCACTGTACAATTTCAGGCCACTGTGATATTGCTCCGAAAAAATTCAACTTTGAAAATTAATAACTTTTGAATGAAACACCTTTCAGCAGTGGGAGCACTCTTGTTTTACTCAGGGGGATAAACCCTACAACATATTTCTTTAACATTTTAAGTATTACTATCCCTTTAAGTAGTCACAGCACCAAAAACAACTGGTTATTGCACCTATTTTAGGCATTCCATTAGCACCTCTCCCCAGTGCCTACTGATGGTCCTTCAATTCAGGGCATGCGCTAGAGAACATGAACATGTTATTGTATAGCGGTGCTCACCCTCATGCACTTTCCTGGGCTCCTTGTTAGTGATGGAGTTAAAAAATGGGGTTAAGCAGTTGCAGGGGGAAGACAATTGATTCCAGTTGATTCCTGTTTAAAGGGATAGTAATACTTAAAATTAAAAAAATAAATTTATTGTAGAATTTATCCCCCAGAGTAAAACAAAGGTACTCTCAATGCTGAAAGGTGTTTTGTTCAAAAATGATTACAGCTCAAACTTGATTTTTTTTTTAGGTGCAGTATCAAAGTGGCCTGAAATTGTACCGTGGCGCTGTTGCTACACCATGTTATGGAGGTTTATGGTCAACTGACCAAAACTGCCCATAGGATGGTGCAGCAACAGCGCCACTGTACAGTTTCAGTACGGTAATAACTTTTGAATAAAACATCTTTAATCAGCGAGTGTACCATTGTTTTACTTGGGGTGATAAACACTACAATATATATATATTTTTTACATTTTAAGTATTACTATCCCTTTAAGTGCAGACAGAATTGTATTAGAACATCCAGTCTCCTGTCAAATTGTTTTGCAATGTGTTGAATAGCCTTTGGCACTCCAAGTGTTAAAAAGTCCAAGGGTTAATCCAATTCAGCCACTGCTGTGCTTCCTCGTAAAAGAACAGAGAACAGGAGACAGGTTCGTCTGTCCCAAATTCTACTGCTAATCAGACCTGGCCATCGCAATTGCCCTCTGACCTCTTAAACACACCCATAGTGGAAAGTCTGCCCTTCCAATCATAATAGACACCACACTGCCACAAAATCCAAAGAATGGAGGGGTCAGCGTAACGGAGTTACCCAGCAGGGTGGCTCTTTAACCCTATTGTCGCCAAAGGATTTACCCTTTTCAGGAAGGCTAAGGAGGAGGCATTGTGGAGTCCTAATTAAAACAGTTACAGTTGTCAATCACTGGCCAACAGTAAAGGTCACTTGCCAATGCAGCTTCTGTCTAACAATAAGTTATCACCATTCCTGCTGATCTGAGCAAAAAAATAACAAGTCGTTGAGGCCGATGCAGAAAAATAAAAATTCCCAAATTTCCCATTGGGTCTATTACACTCATTGGGGAAGATTCACTAAGCGGTGATAAAGAGATGATGAATTCTCCAGTGATATCACTTCTCCAATTCCTCTGTTATTGTATAGAGCCTATGTACTAAGATTTCTACAACTCTGGAGATGTTAGTGAATAGGATCCATAGAATAACATAGGAACTGGAGAAGTGATATCACTGGAGAAGTCATCTCCACCAGGGATGGATTGTAGGGGAATACCAGCCCGGGCATTTTTTTTTTAAAGCAGCCCACTAGCGGCACCAACGTCCCTATCAACGCCCCCTTGCGGTCCCTGTGCGGCATGGGAGATCAGGCTCCAGGATATTGTGTCAAATCCTGGCGCTCTGCATTAACCCTTTGAGTGCCAAACGGGTAAGCAACGCATTGCAAAGCACTGCGTTGCGTGCCCCCCTGGCACTCAAAGGGTTAACAAGGAACGCAAAGGCTGTCACAGAGAGTGCCTGTGCCGGTGGCAACACAGACCACTCCTTCAAAATATCGTGGAACGATGAGGTGAGATCCTCTGATCTCCCCCACCAGCCCATGATCTAGCGGCCCACCGGCGGATGCCCGATCCCCCGAAAGGACAATCCACCCATGATCTCCACTTTATCACCTCTTTATCACCGCTGACTGAATCCCTCTCCCCTTGAATCTGCGTTGCTTGCATTCGAAGGAATAAAAGATGCACTGAATTAACCTTCTGAGTGCCAGTAGAATTTGGGACAGACAAAGCGTTAATACTTGTTATTAGTAGTACTATGTCAACATAAATATTTTTTGTTTTATTTTTACCTTTCTTTGCAATGCTTTGGATACCACTTTGACACTCAAAGGGTTAAGCTGACAGTGAGGTCTTACTTTTAACTCGGGTTTTACACAGCATGAAAAGCACTACAGCATTTACCATAATAAACATTTACAGATTCTGTTTTACTTGTACCATGGGGGGTTAACCATGTGACTACCATAGGGTTTGTTCAATGCATTGCGCTGGTGTTCAAAATGTTAAAGTGACAGGCAACCTCCTTTTTATATTTACATATTCTACAAGGGGATATTATGTTATATCAAATCACTTATACCTTTTTATTTATTTTTCTTCATTTTGACCAATTTTTTTTTTTCACGGGAAGGTTTCTGACTTTATTACCAGTGAGCTTTCTGTGTGGGACTGTTACAAGAGAAGGCAGCATAGTAAAAAAAAAAAAGATACAATGTATAAAAGATCACACAGGGCTGTAGACAGATTGTGTACACTGTATAACTATCTTTGCTGTCACAATCCAAAACACAAAGCTCCCTGGAAATGCAAGAATTTCAATATCAGCAACAGAAAAGTATAATATAAAAATCATTAAATAATAATAAGAAAAGTCAAAATTTAGGCTGATTGTTTTCTAAATGACTAGCAATTGACAGGTCTGTGAAAAAAAATCCCATTCCCAAGTGCTGGTGGCTTTAAATCCTTGGTTTGTTGGTGGCCCATAAGGACAAAGTCTGTGCACTGGTGAATTAAGCAATCTTATGCCCTGTTACCCCCTAATGTGTCACCTATTGTAATAAGAAAATAAAGATAACGGCTGCCCTGTGCCTTTATCCTCTATTTCCCATTCTGGTTGTAATCTACTTACTGTTGGAAAGGCAGCAGCAGTGATTTAGGGCAGCAAAGGACTCGTTGGTTTAACCCTTTAAAGACCAGAGCGGTGTGCATCGCATTGCTTTGCAATGCGTTGCCCACCTCTCTTGTCCTTAAAAGTTTAACAAAGTTGAAATTTGCAAGCAAAATTGCAACTATAATTGTGTATTAAATATTTTATAATGAATAACCACGTAACAACCAGCCGACACAGTGCGTTGCCGGTGATTAAAGAATATGTTTTTTGTTTTTTTTTGCAATGAATTCCAGGGTCCGGATCCCGTAATTTCATGATGTGCCAGAACCGTCACCGGACCTTAAAGGGATAGTAATGGCTAAAATAAAATAGATCGCCCAGTCTTCATTATGTTAAGCATAACAGGTTGCGCTATGTGTAATAACTTACATTGCTATAGTTTTAGATATTCCATGTAAAAGGATCCCAGTCCCACCCCTTCTGGCCTCCTCCCCTTGGAGCTGCAATCCGGCCGTGGGACCAGACAGATGCACCAATGGACAAAGTATAAGGTAAACCCTGCCCCCTTGATGAACTAAGGCAGGATTTTCCTTTGCTTACTGCAGTTTGTCCCTTATTTCTCTTCATCTGGACCACACAAGGATGAGCGTAATGCAGCCAAAAGGGATGGGAGGGTGACTTTTTTACATGGAATATCTTTAAAGAACCAGTAAACTTTTTTTCATGAAAACACATATTTTACACAGCATTTCCTGCTGAATAAAAAAAGGTCGCTCCCATCGCTGTCAGATGTTTTATTCAAAATATATAGCAGTTTAAATAATCAGGAAGTGAATTTACTGTGTTTACTTCCTGATAGTTCTAACTGACAGGAAGTGAATTTACTGTGTTTACTTCCTGATAGTTCTAACTGACAGGAAGTGAATTTACTGTGTTTACTTCCTGATAGTTCTAACTGACAGGAAGTGAATTTACTGTGTTTACTTCCTGATAGTTCTAACTGACAGGAAGTGAATTTACTGCGTTTACTTCCTGATAGTTCTAACTGACAGGAAGTGACTGTAGTTTCTATCACATTCTATGGAGAACTGTATGTCTCTGACTTTTCTGACTTTCCTCTCCATTAGAATCTAACAGGAAATATAATTAGAATTTGGTCACTAGAGGGCACTGCTAATGTAAAAAAACATGGGTTTAAACTGTAATAACTCTGAAAATATAAACCTCTCGGCAGTGGGAGTACCATTATTTTACTCAATAGGAAAATCCCTACAAGATACATATTTTTTCGTAAAAAAAGTTTACTTCTCCTTTAAACTATAGCAATGCAAGTTATTACACATAGCGTAATGTTTTATGCTTCCCATAATGAAGACTCGGTGATCTACTTTATTTTAGCTATTACTGTCTCTTTAAGTGCCTTACAATTGCTTATGGCCCTGTGAACAAATATGATTCACTGTTAACTCAGGCGCTGGAATTGATTACCTGTTCCTACACTTTTATAAAGCCAATTTACTAAGCTACAAATACCAAAAATGATGTCCTTAATCATGCTTGTGTCAAGGAGAAGGCAACGGGGCAGTCGTGGAGGGTTTTGGTGTTGCTTTCTTGTACGTTGTGTTTAACCCTTTGAGTGCCAGAGTGGTACGGAATGCACTCAAAGGGTTAACACAGTGAGACACAGAGATAAAAGGTAACTTTATGCCATTTTTCTGAACTACTAATGGACTATACTGGTAATTTTTTATATAAAGGAACAGTAAACTTTTTATGAAAATGCATATGTTATATGGCTTTTCCCGATGAGTGAAACAAGGGGACTCTCTCTAGTGGAAGTTATTTTATTCTAATGTTATAACAGTTGCAGGAAGTGAGTGACAGTGGGGTTACTTCTTGAAAGCTGAAGCTGAAAAGGAAGTAACTCAGCTGTCTTAAAGCTCTAAGTTCACTGGGACACATATATAAAGAAAATGGGACAATTCTGCAGCAATCCAACTTCATGATAGGTGACATAAATATTCCAATTTGTTAAAATGAGTCGTAATCTTTTATTATGAACATGTTGTAGGGCTTTCTGTGCTCAAGAAGTGTAATTGCAACTTCTAGCAGTTGCTTTTGTCAGTTAATCTTGTCACAAAGTGAAGAAATTGCTACTATGACATTCTATGGAGAATTGTAGTCAGTGACTCACCTCTCCCATATAATGTAACATAATGACTGTCATGTACTAGAGCTGTTACTATCACATTCTATATAGAACTCTAGTCAGTGACTCACCTCTCCCATAGAATGTAACATAATAACTGTCATGTGCTAGATATGTTACTATCACATCCTATATAGAACTGTAGTCAGTGACTCACCTCTCCCATAGAATGTAACATAATAACTGTCATGTGCTAGAGCTGTTACTATAATATTCTATATAGATCTGTAGTCAGTGACTCACCTCTCCCATATAATGTAACATAATAACTGTCATGTGCTAGAGCTGTTACTATCACATTCTATATAGAACTCTAGTCAGTGACTCACCTCTCCCATAGAATGTAACATAATAACTGTCATGTGCTAGATATGTTACTATCACATCCTGTATAGACCTGTAGTCAGTGACTCACCTCTCCCATGTAATGTAACATAATAATTGTCCTGTGCTAGAGCTGTTACTATCACATTCTATATAGAACTGTAGTCAGTGACTCACCTCTCCCATAGAATGTAACATAATAACTGTCATGTGCTAGAGCTGTTACTATTACATTCTATATAGAACTCTAGTCAGTGACTCACCTCTCCCATGTAATGTAACATAATAATTGTCCTGTGATAGAGCTGTTACTATCACATTCTATATAGAACTGTAGTCAGTGACTCACCTCTCCCATAGAATGTAACATAATAACAGTCATGTGCTAGAGCTGTTACTATCACATTCTACATAGAACTGTAGTCAGTGACTCACCTCTCCCATATAATGTAACATAATAACTGTCATGTGCTAGAGCTGTTACTATCACATTCTATATAGAACTCTAGTCAGTGACTCACCTCTCCCATGTAATGTAACATAATAATTGTCCTGTGCTAGAGCTGTTACTATCACATTCTATATAGAACTGTAGTCAGTGACTCACCACTCCCATAGAATATAACATAATAACAGTCATGTGCTAGAGCTGTTACTATCACATTCTATGAGGAACTGTAGTCAGTGACTCACCTCTCCCATAGATTGTAATGGAATAACTAAGTAAAGTTTCACCACTAAAATTCAAAGGAAGTAACTCAGCAGTCACAAAGCTCTACGTTCACTGGGCCACACATATAAAGTAAAAAGTGGGACAATTCTGGAACAAACCAAGTTTACAGTAGGGGACACAAATATTCCAATTTAATATAAAAGATCATGAGTTTAATGACTCTGGAAATATGCATTTCTCTTCAGTACGACTAGCATTTTTTTACACAGCAGGAAAATAACGTTTTTTCCATTAAAAAAGTTTACTGCTCTTTTTAAATAATAATTTTTGCTATATTTAGCTTTATTAATTGGTCAAATAGTTAAAAAAGGCAGGCACTGGAAAACTGCTCAGCATTCCAACTGTCACTTTCTACAAGGATGTACTATCACATTTCCATTAATTGTCATATAAAATAAATAAACCTAAACATCTCATAGGCTACAGATTTAAACAAGAATAGCTAGCATAAATATAGATGATTCTGAAAGCTCTTTCAAAATCACATATCTTTTTCAAACTAAAAGTTCAGTTTTAAAGGGATAATATTGCCTTGTATTCATAAAATGTAATATTGTAGCTATTAAAAACCTACACTAAACACTCCCAGTCCTATCTCGCAAACCTTTATGGTTTGAGAGATATTAGTCACTAAATGTCCCCCTCCCTGACCTCAGTGCTCTAGCTGACTGTAGGGGAATCCGGTCCCGGGGCCGTCTGAGGCTCTTCAGCAGAGCCGAGATCGAGAGACATAAAAAGAGTTACTTCACTGGAACGGTCTACAATGTGTGCTTGCAAAGCAGGCACACTCTGTAGACCGTTCCAGTAACTCTTTCGTGGCTAATATCTCTCAAACCATAAAGGACTGGGAGCATCTACTTGAGGTTTTTAATAGCTACAAGATTAAATTTTATGAAAACGAGACAATACTATCCCTTTAAAGGGGAAAAATCACATGCAGTAACATTGCCTTCATTTGACTGTTCCTGTGGACTGAATCTATATATATTTAACTTTAAAACCCAATATCTCGAGGAATACAGCATTAGGATCATTCAAATGAAGGCAACATTAATCCAGGTGAGAGTTCCCCTTTAACAGTAGAGGTGCATGTGTGTGTGTGTGTGTGTGTGTGTCAGTGTGCTCAACAGCTCTGTTGCTGCCACTGACACTGTATGATAAATCGAGTGTAGCTGTACAGAATTTTAAAGGGATAGTAATGTTTCATAATAAAAGCAGCTCTAATTAATCATCATAGTATTTGGATTTTGGAGAGTGTTATTTCAATTCTGTCAGAGTTGTAGTTCAAGAGTAATTGAATGATAAAGTATCCCCCTCCCGCCCCTTTTACTGATGTAACACTACTCAGCCAGAGCAGAAGGGAGGTGCCCAGGTAGATCACAGAGAGGGACAATCTTCAATTAAGATAAGGGAAAAAACCTGAAAAACTTGTCAAGGGGGGCAGGGCATTCATTGTTCTCATAGGAAGAAGATTGTCCCCTTCTGTTATCTGTCTGGTCTATTGACTGGATTCCACATCTGAGAAGAGATGGCTTACACTAGGTAAAAGGGGCGGGAGGGGAAACTTTACTTGTGAATATCTCTTAAACCATAAAGGTTTAAGAGATAAAACATATTGTTCTTCATGTTTTTTTAATGCCTACAAAATAAAATAAAGATAAAACAAAGTATTACTATCCCTTTAAAGGGATAGTAATACTTCATTTTAACTTTATTTTATTTTGTAGGCATTAAAAAAACATGAAGAATGATATAAGTCTTATCTCTGAAACCTTTATGGTTTAAGAGATATTCACAAACAAAGTATCCCCCCCCGTTCAACCAAATCAGAAGGGAGATGCCCAGGTAGACTGCAGAGAGGGACAATCTTCAATTAAGATAATGGAAAAAGCTGAAAAACTTATCAAGGGGGGAAGGGCTTTCATTGTTTTCATACAAAGAAAATTGTCCCCTTCTGTTATCTGTACTGTCATACAACCAGACTCACATCTGAGAAGAGATTGTTTACACTAGGTAAAAGGGGCGGGGAGGGGAACTTTGCTTGTGAATATCTCATAAACCATAAAGGTTTGAGCGATAAGACTTATATCATTCTTCATGTTTTTTTAATGCCTACAAAATAAAATAAAGTTAAAACGAAGTGTTACTATCCCTTTAAGTACAGTTGCATCACTGTGTCTAAACCTGCATGTACGTATGTGACTTCTCCATTGAAACAGAACCTTTGCATGCTGAGCAGTAATTAAGTACATGTGTAAATTAATGCTATTGCCTATCAGTTATGCCACACAGATTAACCCCTTAACAACCGGGGAATCCGGACCTGTAAGCGACTGAATGACAACGGAGCATTTTTTTTTATTGCTCCGTTGCATTCCGGACTCCCCGAATGGCGCGCAGCCACGGGGGGAGCCCGGAATTCGATGACGGTCATAGTACGTCATCGGTCGTTCAGTCAAATCGACACTTGACGTACTATGACCGTCAAGGGTCGTTAAGGGGTTAAATGAATTAGGCTATATGTTATCACTCTTTTTTCTGATACACTAAGCTATGTGATGCAATAATACACTGTGATACAGTACAAGTAATAGATGGGCACCTAAATTATATATCTGGGGAGTAGCTCTAGAATACAATATTCTTTTAGCTAGCCTTTAGTTAACCCTCTGATTGCCAGAGAAAGAGATATCCAACGCATAGCAACGCAATGCATTGACGTATCATCCTGATTTTTTTTTTTACAGATTTGAACACGTCATTAAAAACTGCCTATGTGTCTTGTTAACCAAAAGTCCAGCAGATGTACAGTTCAGGAGATATTCATATGTTTTATTTCTGGGAACAATAAAAGTGAAAGTCAGCTGGTGCAGCACAGAGCTTAATTAGCATATGACATTTCAGAAACCCTTATTAGACTATGTAATGCCACTGAAAAGGCTTAATTAGGATATGAAACGTCACTGGTACTAGACGAGTATCGCAGTTATCATACATTAGCATACTGTACCAATTACGAATCTCTCCTTAACTGTACATTTGATTGTCTTTTGGTTAATGACGTTTTCAAACATGCAAATGTGAATTAAGGTGACAGACCCACTTTAACTCTGGCACCATATCAGTTTGTGTTTTATATCCCAGTCCAAGGTGTAGACATAAATATCTACACTAAGATCTCCAAAGACGAAGAAATCTTGGGCTGGATTCAAATGCAGGAGATAAATGTTACCTTCCATTTTATCAAAAATATTCCTGTTGAAGTCTATGGGGATACTGGAGAAAAAAAGCAGAGATAAAATTAGCACCTGCATTTGAATCCAGTCCCTCAGTGCAATGGCTCCACAGAATAACATAGGAACTGAGAAGTCATCACCATTTTATCACTACTTTATCACCACTTAGTGAGCTGGATGCTATTGCAGGTGATAAATGTTAACACTCATTTTAGCAAACATTTTCCTATTGAAGTCTATGGGGAAAACTGGAGATAGAATCAGAGATAAAATTAGCACCTGAAATATAATGTAGCCCAGTTAATCTTCCCTTTTATCTCTTAAGCCAATGCACAAGGTGTAAGATTCAGAAGGGCCATTAGGATTTTCTGGCATAGTACGGTAGGTGTGTGTGAGGGCCATTATTAGGAAGTCTAAGCTCTCCTTTAACCCCTTAAGAACCGGGAAAATCTGAGGTGGATTTCATTTAAGGACCGGAGCAATTCTGACCTTTTTGACTATGTCTTTGTTCAACAGTGTTTTTCCTCTAAGTCTTTTATTCCACCCCCGTAAATTATATACTGTTTTTTTAAGCACAAATAGGGCTTTCTTTTGATACCCTACTTATATGGATAACCCACCATTTACTTTATGAAAATTAAAAAAAATGTAAAAAAAAATGTATAAAAACACAATTTTTGTTTTTTTCTCTTGGGATCAATTGGTCACAAAGGGTTACATTTTTATGGAGAATGAATGAAAGGTATGACCGGTCAGTCATACCTACAAAATGTGCAGTTTAAAGTGGCCACTGTCCCCCCCTTGGGTGAAAATCCCCATGTCCCTTTTTCCCACCCTATTTTGACACTTTTTTATCCGTGACATTTGGCGGTGCGTATAAGTGTATTACATAGCTCCACAACAGTCACATTTCCAATATTGTTTAATGAGATTTTTTTTTTTGTAAATAAAATATTTTTGTAAAAAAAAAAAAAGTGTGTTGTGTTTAAAAAAAAAAAAAAAAAAAAAAAAAAAAAAAGTGTCATTGCAGGTCAGAAATTGACCTGCATTTAGCAAGCCTCTGGCACCAGCAGTGAAGGGGTTAAGACCCCCAGCTGCTGGTTTTCGTTTGCCACTAGGTGTCTCCTGTCTACTTCTGTCTTCCTTACTTTGATAGCAAGGGAGACAGAGGCAGACGAGATACGCACAGACACCATGCTTTCTGTGCTGCCTCTGTCTCTCACTATGCCGGTACTTGTGATCACTGCTACGGCGATCACATGAACCGGCACAAGCAAGAAGGGCTGAGACTGAATGCCCCGGTCTCGGAGCAATCAGTCTCAGCCTGACATAAATGATAGCAGCGTGCACGGAGGCACGCTGCTATCATTTAAGCCATGACGGTCCTGGTACATCATTGGTCCTTAACGCAAATCCAGGCATGATGTACCAGGACCGTCAAGGGTCCTTAAGGGGTTAAAGGGATAGTAATGTCAGAAAAAGTATTAACTATATGGTAGATACAATTAAAAGAGAATACTTGCACTTATTCATATCTCTCAAACCATTACGGTTTCAGAGATATAGGAAAATAAAGTTCTCCGCTCCCTCCCCTTTCTGCTTGACGAGCTGTAAAACTGTCAGAAGAAGATTCTGGTCGCTTGACCAGATGTGGCTCTTCAGCAGCGCCGATATAACGATATCTAAAGACAAGTACTTAATTTGGAAAGGTCTACAAAGTGTGCCTGGTTTGCACGCACACTTTGTAGACTGTTCCAATGAAGTGTTTATTTCTAAATAGCATGATTTCAGCTCTGCTGAAGAGCCTCTGTCTGGTCAAATGATTTGAATCTGCAGCTGTCAGCTAGATGGCAGACTTGAGTGAAACAGCCAGGAACAGGTAACTTTAGCAAGTTATATCTCTCAAACCATAAAGATCTGAGAGATAAGACTTACATAGATGTTAACCTTTTTTAATGTCTACAATATTAAATCAACTTAAACTTAACCATTATTAACCCTTTAATTTTCCTGGCTCAGCCTAATATAACGATGCTCACAGTCATACGTCTAGCTCAATATCCGTGACCTTGTAACGTCTAGGAACATTGTGCAAGGCAATAAGGTTTAATCACGCGTGGCTGAAGAAACGCAAAGTGTCTTTCACATGAAGTTCAATTAGCTTTCATTAACACACTCGTGAGTGTTAATTAGGTCTCCTGTAATGACATGCTTGTGTTGAGCCTTGCTCAGCATTAAAGGAAGATAAACATGCACACTAACATATGTGACACTAATCATAGATATTTGGTTAAAATAAAAAATAAAAAAATAATTTTGGATTTACATGTCACTGGCTGATAATCAATTATAGGGGAAATTAATAGACTGTAATGGGCCATTACAAATAGCATTCATTATAGTCTCAAGCTGGAGGGAAGTTGTGATTAATATAGCAGTAAATAATGCTAATTAAATATTATAGTACTGATTCTGATTAAAGCATAGATACTCCTACTGGTGAGTGGTTTCAAAAGTAATTACAGTTCAACAATTAAAGGTTTTTTTTTAACCAATTGATGTGCAAAGGACTAGTTTTTAAAATGCACTCCATAGCAAGTGATGGAAACAGCACCACCTGGTGGCATCAATATGAATTTGTTGTTTATAAAACAAAAAAAAAACAACTTTTAACCCTGTGAATGCCATTTGAATGCATTAGACACCTCTCTGGCACTCAGAGGGTTAAATGAAAAATCTTAGCCCAGTGGAATTATCAGTGTATTACAGAGAAGGGAAATAATTACAATATATGCTTTTCCATATCATTTTAAGTTCTGTTTATATGCTAATTTCATTATTATTATTATTATATTAATATTATTATTAACCCCTTGGATGCTGGCATGGTCTCCAATATTTTGCTAAGCAATGCAATGGTTTATAGGCTTACTGGAAATTCCACAAAATTTATTAAAAATGTATTAAAGATGAAATCTTTGCAGTGCGTTGTGTACCCCCCTGGCACGCAAAGGGTTAAACCAGTGATCTCAACAGTAACTGTTTACTGTGTTGTCGTCGGGGAACAGCAAACATTCATAGAGCTTATTAAAATGATATGCAAATGATATGCAAATCAGCACAGAGCATCTTGATTCCAGTTTTCTAGCTAGTTTTTCTATCCAGTAACCTTTGTACGTGTAAAACATGTCATAAAGGTTTTTAACAACTCATAAATAAACTACATCTGTATTTCTATAATCTATATTCAAATTAAGACATTTGTACTTGGCTGCTTTTATTCTATGTATAAATCTATACAGACACACAGGCACAGATAGATAGATAGATAGATAGATAGATAGATAGATAGATAGATAGATAGATAGATAGAGAGAGATAGATATGAGATAGATATGAGATATATAGATAGATAGATATATAGATAGATAGATAGATAGATAGATAGATAGATAGATAGATAGATATGAGATAGATATGAGATAGATAGATAGATAGATAGATAGATAGATAGATAGATAGATAGATAGACAGATAGATATAGATAGATATGAGAGAGATAGATAGATAGATAGATAGATAGATAGATAGATAGATAGATAGATATATAGATAGATAGATAGATAGATAGATACATGATAGATAGATAGATAGATATAGATATGTGTAAATAGATCGATAGATATGTGATTGATAGATAGATAGATATGAGATAGATAGATACATGATAGCTAGCTAGATAGATATAGATATGTGTAAATAGATCAATAGATAGATATTTGTGTAGCTAGCTAGATAGATAGAAGGATAGGTAGATAGACAGACAGACAGCTAGATAGATAGATAGATAGATAGATAGATAGATAGATAGATAGATAGATGATAGATAGATGATAGATAGATAGTTATGAATAGATATAGATATGTGTAGATAGGTACATAGATAGATATGTATAGATAGATATAGATATGTGTAGATCGATAGATAGAAAGATAGATAGATAGATAGATAGATAGATAGATAGATAGATAGATAGATAGATACATGTAGATAGGTGCGTAGATATGTATAGATAGATATAGATATGTGTAGATTGATAGATAGATAGATAGATAGATAGATAGATAGATAGATAGATAGACAGATTGATAGAGATATGTGTAGATAGATAGATAGATATGAGAGAGATAGATAGATAGATAGATAGATAGATAGATAGATAGATAGATAATAGTGGATGGTGGAGACACTCATTCTGCAAAGCTGATTGCCCTGGTGCACATCTCTATGGATAATAAACAGTTATATCAAGAATGAGGGCAGCACCAGTGGATCTTATTAAGATACTTGATTTAGGCAAAAGTAGAAATATGGTTGGCCAATGTTCCATTACTACATGGACCTTTCTCTTGACCAACCATAATTCTACTTTTGCCTAAATAAAGTATCTTAATAAGATCCACTGGTGCTGCCCTCATTCTTGCCTTCTTGATATAACTAGATAGATAGATAGATAGATAGATAGATAGATAGATAGATAGATAGATAGACAGATAGATATGAGATGTATAGATAGATAGAAAGATAAATTATAGATAGATAGATGATAGATAGATAGATAGATAGATAGATAGATAGATAGATAGACAGATAGATTGATCTATATATATAAAAGAGAAAGCCTCATTACATAATTTATGTCTCCTCAGGCGACACACACACCCAGGGGCGGCAGTTAGGAGGAGTTACTACTTCCACTGGGTGAGTAAATGGAGGAGTGATTTTCATAGGACTATCCAGCCTGCCCACCACTATCCAACTGAGGAAAAAAACAAAATGGCTGCCACTTGCTCCTACACCACAGACACACACACACATGCCCCACTCACACAGCACCAAACAAACACACACACTACCAAATACACACACAAAACCAGAAATAAATATGGCTGACACACACACACACACACACACACACACACACACACACACACACACACACACAGTCACTCGATCTGACTCCCAGTGGCCTCAGCAGGACCTGTAGTACAGCCACTGAAGGGAAGCTGCAGCACCAGGGGAACAACATGACACTCAAAGGGTTAAGGTAAGCCCTCATTGCTGAATTATTTCTTGACTGTCATCATTTGCCATGCAAGACAGAGGACAGGCAGCCATCAGATTCACTCTTAACCCACAGACTACCACAGAGTTGTGTATCACGTTTTACCCCTCAGGGAGTGTGTTCAAACCCCTCACACTGTAAACTTGCATTTCTGTCCCACTTCTCCTCCTTCTCCAACCTATTACTAACACTTTTTCCACATTTATGTTAAGCCACACCCCTACTTGAGATTAAGCCCCGCCCATTTTAACCCATATCCCCTCATTGCTATCCCCACATCAGCATCACACACTCACACACACACAGCACCAAACACATACATACACAGTCACTCACTCTGACTCCCAGTGGCCTCAGCAGGACCTGTGGTATAGCCAATGAAGGGAAGCTGCATAACCAGGGGAACAAAATGGCACTCAAAGGGTTAAGGTAGGCCCTCATTGCTGAATTGTTTCTTGACTGTCATCATTTGACATGCAACACAGAGGACAGGCGGCCATCAGATTCACACTTAACCCACTGACTGCCACAGGGTTGTGTATCAGGTTTTACCCCTCAGGGAGTGTGTTCAAACCCCTCACACTGTAAACTTGCATTTCCCTCCCACTTCTCCTCCTTCCCCAGCCTATTACTAACACTTTCCCACATTTATCTTAAGCCCCGCCCCACTCACGATTAAGCCCTGCCCACTTTTAAATCAAATTGCCCCATTTGTCTCTCCACATCAGCACCACAGAAGTCCCCTGCAGGAATTCCACAAGTCAAAGTTCCCAGGTATGAATACACTTCCCACTGCTATTTAACTCTGACATGCCTCTCTATACCTTAACCCTTTGAGTGCCAGAGGGGTGCACAACTCATGCGCGCATGTGTTTCTGCGCATATATGTTGCGTGTGTGTGTACGTCTCCTGTGTGTCTGTGTGTGCATGTCTTTTGCATGTTTCTGCCGCTCACTGTGTGTATGTGTCTGCCTGTGTTTATCAGTGTGTCTACATTTCACACACGTGCGCCCAACGGTCATAACATGACGGGCAACACCATCCCACATTGCTAGAGTATATATAAAACCTACCACATTCCTATCCCATTATAAGTACATTACAGGTTTCATACTCCACCTACATTAGTGTCAGATATAAACACCCTTGTTTCCCTCTTTTTTTGAAACATTAGTTACTTCTTTATTTGTATCTATTTTTGAATAATAATCTATTTTGGATTATATATATGCATACATGTTTGCTACATGCTACACTTATGGGGTTATGCACTAAGTCATGATAAAATGGAGATAACTTCTCCAGTGATATCACTTCTCCAGTTCCTATGTTATTCAATGGAGCCAATGCACTAAGATCTCCAAAGTTGGAGAGATATTAGTGAATTGGCTCCATAAGATAACATAGGAATTGTAGACAAGGCTCCGGGGCCAGATGGTATACACCCACGGGTACTTAGGGAGCTAGGCCAGACCCTGGCCAGACCGATATATCTGATTTTCAGGGATTCTTTTATTTCTGGTATGGTGCCCATGGATTGGCGTAAAGCAGATGTGGTGCCCATATTTAAAAAGGGATCAAAGTCCCAGCCAGGAAATTACAGACCCGTAAGCTTGACATCTGTGGTAGGGAAGCTGTTTGAAAGGTTGCTAAGGGAATATATTCAAGAATTCTGCTGGAACAGGAATATCATTAGCAATAGCCAACATGGCTTTGTGAAAGATAGGTCTTGTCAAACGAACTTGATCGCATTTTATGAAAAAGTAAGTAATAATATAGATGAGGGAGAGGCGGTTGACGTGATCTATTTAGACTTTGCCAAGGCATTTGATACGGTTCCACACAAGAGGTTACTGTACAAATTGAATGAAATAGGACTAGGGCAAAATGTTTGTGAGTGGATTGGAAATTGGCTGAAAGATAGAATGCAAAGAGTGGTAGTAAATGGCAAGTTCTCCAGTTGGATAAACGTGATAAGTGGAGTGCCTCAGGGATCTGTCCTGGGTCCTCTTCTTTTTAATTTGTTTATTAATGACCTCCCAGAGGGCATAGGAAGCCATGTATCAGTGTTTGCCGATGACACAAAATTAAGTAAGGTAATAAAGTCTGAACTGGATGTGTCTTCATTACAAGAGGACTTGGACAAATTGAGTAACTGGGCAGGCAAATGGCAAATGAGATTCAATATAGACAAGTGTAAAGTTATGCATTTTGGGTATAATAATAAAAATGCAACATATAGTTTAAATGGTGTTTCTCTGGGGAAATCTACTAATGAAAAGGATTTAGGAGTAATGGTAGACAATAGACTTTGCAGTAGCATGCAGTGCCAGCTGGCAGCTGCAAAGGCCAATAAGATATTGGCATGTATTAAAAGGGGTATTGACTCAAGGGAGGAAGATATAATTATGCCTCTTTACAGGTCCATGGTAAGACCCCACCTAGAATATGCTGTTCAATTCTGGGCGCCCTTTCTGAAGAAGGACATTATGGAACTAGAGAGAGTGCAGAGGAGGGCTACAAAACTAGTAAGGGGAATGGAAAGTTTTAGTTATGAAGAGAGGCTAGAAAAGTTAAACTTGTACACACTAGAGAAACGGCGTCTTAGAGGGGATATGATAACACTATATAAATATGTTCAAGGCCCATATAAAGGGCTTTCAAAAGACCTGTTCATTAACAGAACAGTACACAGGACAAGGGGCCACCCGCTTAGACTTGAGGAAAGGAGATTTAGTCTACAACAGCGGAAGGGTTTCTTTACAGTAAGGACAATAAAGGTATGGAATGCACTTCCGGAGGAGGTGGTGCTATCAAATACATTAGATGCTTTTAAAAGGGGCCTGGATACTTATTTAAAAGAGCATAATATAGAGGGCTATGCACGTTAGTATTGGGATTAATATTTAGTTAGGGCTTGTTGATCCAGGGAGAAATCTGATTGCCATTTGGAGTCGGATGCCTTCTTTTGGGTCAGCGATGGTAAACAGGAATAGGAAAAGGGTTGAACTGATGGACGCAAGTCTTTTTTCAACCTAAATTACTATGTAACTATGTAACTATGTAACTATGTAGAAGTGATATCACTGGAGAAGTTATCTCCATTTTATCACCTGTTTATCACTCCTTAGTGCATCTTCCCCTTAGTATCTCCATGTTTCTTTGCTCCTTTTCTCTCCATATTGTTGCACTGCCACCCACTCCATTTTCTACGTTTCAAAAGATCGGGCAGACGCAACATAGCACCTTTTTTATGCTCTTCACATAATGTCCTTACTACTATACATGAATATTTGGTTATAATTCGTAATTATGTTACAAAAGCAGGCAGAGGATCTTAGCACCTTTGCAATGCATTAGATATGTCTCTGACACTTGAAGGCTTAATCTCCTCCAGTACTGCAGTTGACCTCTTCATCTGGAAGATGTCCCCCTCCCCGCCTCGCCCCGGTGATCTGACGTATCCTGTGATGTGAAAATCACGTCCTCAGCACTTGGATTTCTGCAAGTGACAAGTGTTAAGAAGGGCACAGGGCAACCTCCCAGTGACACGGAAAAGCAGATTGGGTCACAAGTTCACAGTGCGATGAATTAATAAAGCACTGATTTATCCCTGGCAGAGGACCCAAGAGACGTCAGATTGAGATCTTAGGAAAAAACACTAGAAAGAACTATTATTGGGACAAATTTTCTCTGCTTTTTTTATCTATATCAATTTCTTTATTACTCTAATCCTATATAATAATTTGCTAGGATGTTTGTCACGATGCCGTCATACTCAGTAGAGACTACCCGCATTTGGGCAGCCTCTACTGTGCATGACTGCATCGCGTGAGTGAGGCGACGCAAGACTGCATCGCGTGGAGCAGTGAGGTAGAGGCATCTTAACCTTATGAGTGCCAGAGAGGTACGCAACACATTGCTTTGGCACTCAAAGGGTTAACAGTCCCAGGACCTTGGCCCGTGTACACAGGCCCTTCCACTAGATTTTTATGAAGCGCCTGCATGCTCCACAGCGCTGCCAAAAGGCGTCAAGAGGTGCAATTCTAGAGCACAGTAAATGCACTGTAGGTGAAACATAAACGACACTGAAAGGGTTAAATATAACAATTGGAGTCTCTGGGCCAGATTGGACGTGCTCCCAGGTATGCGTCTTAGCTTAGCAAATACGTCTCAAATTAATGAAAAGCCACTGCACAGTCGCACCATCTCACCCGGCATAAAAATTAGGCCAGAGAGGTCTCCAGCACAATGCTTCTAAAGGCACTGAAGACCCCCAAAGAAACATAGGATTACAACTCTCTTTTAACCCTTTGAGTGCCAGACATGTATCAGGTACTTCTCTGCCACTCAGAGGGTTAAGTCAATGGTCATTCTTATTTGTTATTTAATCAGACTTTTTTTTTTTTAAATATACATTTTTATTGAAGATTTTTCCAAAAAAGCAATATTACATATTGAGCAAGAGGATGACAGATCATACATATTTCGGATGAGAACATGTATAGAAATCCTGTTAACCCCTTAAGGACCAGATGAAGTGCTATGACCATCACGGTCCTTATACCCTTAAAGGGATAGTAATGTTTCATAATAAAAGCAGCTCTAATTAATCATCATAGTATTTGGACTTTGGAGAGTGTTATATCAATTCTGTCAGAGTTGTAGTACAAGAGTAATTGTATACAAAGTATCCCCCTCCCGCCCCTTTTACTGATGTAACACTGCTAAGCCAGAGCGAGGTGCCCAGGTAGACTGCAGAGAGGGACAATCTTCAATTAAGATAAGGGAAAAACCTGAAAAACTTGTCAAGGGGGGCAGGGCTTTCATTGTTCTCATAGGAAGAAGATTGTCCCCTGCTGTTATCTGTCTGGTCTATGGACTGGATTCCACATCTGAGAAGAGATGACTTACACTAGGTAAAAGGGGCGGGAGGGGGAACTTTGCTTGTGAATATCTCTTAAACCATAAAGGTTTGAGAGATAAGACTTATATCGTTCTTCATGTTTTTTAATGCCTACAAAATAAAATAAAGATAAAACAAAGTATTACTATCCCTTTAAGCAGGGCTTATAATTTTAAGTCCTTTGCTACTAGCCTGACCTGAAAAGTTACTCGCCACTGCAAGACATAACATACCCACCAGGGCTGAACTTCTACTCGTCAGGGCTAAATTTTCACTCGCCATTGGCTAGTGGCGAGTGGAAATTTTGAGCCCTGCCTGTAAGGACAGGTGACGGTCATAGCATGTCACATACTTTTTACTTACAGCACACTAAAGGGAGCACTGTAAGTAAAAACGGGGCCTAAAATTGACCACTTCAAGACTGGAGCGATCTCTCTTACTCCCCAAAGTGGCGCGCCGGTACCCGTAACAGGTCATGTGTACCGGCGGGTCGGCAAGGATCAAAGCGGTCCTTAAGGGAAGGTAACTTACTTGGACAGCTAGTCCTTAAGGGGTTAAAGAGTCAGAGTCAAAAAGTTGAAACAGTCAGGGAGCTAGCGAATACAGTAACTTGACATAATACAAAATACAAGAAAAAAAGAGAGATCTTAGACCATCAGTGTATGATGTACCAGAGCTCCCAGTAAACTGCAGGATGTGGAGTTGATACGGTGAGGAAAAGATTAGGAGGGAAAGGTGGGGTGAAAAATAAAAAAAAATCCCACTACACTCTTGCGAGCAGGTGTCAAACCCCAAGGTAGGTTGCACCGGAAGCAACACGATCCCCCCCGCCGCACCCCCCATCCCCAGGTGAGCTCAGTCTGGATAGGTACAGCTGGAAGACAGGAAGATTAGTAGAATACACAAGGGGACAACCATATCCATTTAATCAGACTTTTAACCTTTTGAGTGTCAGAGGATTAAAGGAATAGTAAGACTTAAACGGATAGCAATACTTTTAATAAACTTTGATCAATCTTGTAGCCCTTAAAAATATAAATTCAATGAGCCCTGCGGAATCTCTCAAACCTGTATGGTTTGAGAGATAGCCGCTTTCAAAGTTCCCACTCCTCTGACGTCAGCGTTCTAGTTGACTGCAGGGGAATCCGGTCCCGGGAACAGCAGAGCCGAGATCGCATTATAGAAACAGAAATCTTAACCCTTTGACTGCTGTCTGTATGTCCATAGTCCACCATTATATGCACTCTCTGCCTCTATGTACTCTTTCTACCTGTGTGTGCACTGTCTGTTACAGTACAATACATTACAATACAGTAGCATCCATCTTAATCCTTTGAGTATCAGTGGGGTCCACAACGCATCTCTAGGGGGATCGTACAGATCCTTTAATGAGGTTCACTGTATGTGCTTCTCCTATAGGAATAGAGCTGGAAGCACTTGGGATCATGTATAAGACTGCATGGTCACTTTAGTGCACATTGATGCACATAATCTGCCAGCATTTAGACTTTATTGTGAGCAAATCACAATCTCCTCTCCTATAAAATGCTCATGAAAACGGGGTAAATATGCACTGATTTCCTCTGTACCTGGTTTAGTAAAGGTATTAAGATGCAGACGAATGGAAGGTTACAGAACTCCCACACACCTCCCCATTACCCTCCTCTTGTCATAAAGATGGCAACTTTTATAAGTTGAACACATAGACGTGTGCACATGGTGTGCCTGGTGTGCCTAGGCACACCCTAATCGGCCCAGTGCGCACCGGCTTTTCGCAAGTTAAATGGCTGTTTCCGCATTTTAATGCGGCTGCGGCACCAGCTTTATACCTTAGCCGCTTGCCACGGCTATCTGCTGCTGACTGCTGTGCTTCGTGAGACCAAGGGGGGCGGGACAAGCACTCGGGCTCAAACGCTGCAAAAGCCTGCATGAGCCTTCCCTCCTTCATTGTGGCGCTGAGAGGAAGTGATGTCACTTCCTTTCAGCGCTCGTTACGTTGGGGGAAGGTGTCAGGGAGCAAACAGTGGGTGAGGAGGCTGCAGGCACTGGCACTGACTCTGCTGTATGATGCATGAGTGAGTGTGTTAATGTTTAATTTGTGTGCATGTGAAAGATAACTTACACCTCATCATTTATTTTGCACACACACATATACATATGTGTGTGTGTGTGTGTGTGCTTTTGGGTGCACACCCTAATGCAATTGGCTGCGCATCCCTATGGCTGAATAGTAAATTGTAGTTAGGCAGAAGCAGGACTAAAACACAATCGGCAGTGCCTAAATTATCACAGAATGGTAAAAGTACATCTCGCAGTGTATCTGTGAATAATGGGGGTAACACATCATGGTTTAAAAATTTGCGTGTAAACACCATTACAGGCCAAATGGAGGTGACTTTATACCATTTTTCGCAACTTAACCAGGTCCACTTAAGACCAAACTTACCTCTCAGCGTGTGTTTCTATTGGCCCTGCAAGAAATTCCTTAGCGTACAGTGCCGCACTCTTCCACCAAAAAATGAAGGCTCATTTCTCATAAACTATTTATTTTTCAGAAACATTTCTAATACAATATATAGGCAGTTTTCAATTCTCTTTAAAATGAACTAAACTTCTCTTAAGGTGACGGGCCGCCTGACAGTCAGAAGCCATAATGATAATGGACCTACCCCAGGTAAGATGAAATGTTGACGTTTGTGAAAGGGAAATGTTTAAATCCGAAGTAAAACGATCTCCCTGCAATTAACCTGCATGAGACATCAGAAACTGTCTGACCTGGAACTCCCACACAAAAGGAAATATTCTTTCATTTCTGCACACTGTTACACCAATCATCGTGGCAGAGGTAACGGATTATATTGAGGAAGGAAGGCCACCGTTTATTCACTGAGCAACCTTAAAGGAGAAATAACACTCTTTTTTTTTTTTTTTTTTTAGTAACAACCCTCACTTAGCATACTGTGGCCAGAAAATACTAATAGCTCTTATCAGTGTTTACCTTGTGACTTTTTTTCAAGGGACAACATCTTATATTAGTCCTGCATCTCATGTCTATGAGGCGGACATGACGGATGCAGACACGAGACTTCTTAACCCTTAAGGGCAATGCATTGCACAATTAATATGTACATACAGACAAAAAGAAAAAGTGAGAAAACACCAATAGTGTGTTAACCAGTTTAAAAATATGATTTTGATTGATAACTCATCAAATACACTCACATTTAAATAATGTTGATAATCGGGCTTAGGCTCAGGGCTGGATTTACATCTCAGGGGCCTGTAGGCGCAGAAATCTGAAGTGCCCCCCCATTGGCCATCTCCACTGGACACCTCCACAATGCTCCTAATCTCCGCGTTGCCACCTATCAGCTCCATATTGCCCCAATCAGCTCCGCATTGCCCCCATCAGCTCCATATCGCCCCATCAGCTCCATATTGCCCTCACAATGCCCCCATCAGCTCCACATTGCCCCCATCAGCTCCAAATTGCCCTCACATTGCTCCCCATCAGCTCCATATTGCCCCCCAAGAGCTCAATATTGCCCTCACATTGCCCCCATTATCTCCATATTACCCTCACATTGCCCCAGTGTCCGTTTCCTACCTCTTCCCTGGCGGTCCAGCGGCAAGAGAGGTCTGTGCCTCCTCCTTCTGCACAGAGCTGTAGCTGCTGGAGCTCCCACGCGGTCTTCGGTAATGCAGAGCGCTGGGATATGATGTCATCTCCCGGCACTCTGTATTACTAAAAACCCGACAAGGAAGCGCAGCAGCTACAGGTCTGTGCTGAAGGAGGAGGCACAGACCTGTCTTCATGGCGCCGGGTAGGGAGGTGACTCACCACACACATGATCCCAGAGACAGGTGCCCCTCTCTTGGGTGCGCCTGTAGGCAGATGCCTACTCTGCCTAATTCTAAATCCGGCCCTGCTTATGCCTGCCAACAACTACAAAGGCTTGCAGGGTACTTTACCCATCCTTGCTGGGGTGCAACGGATTCTCTCCACCTCATTCTTTCTGGTGTTTGAAGATCTTTCTTTGTCCTTGTCTGTCCTTTCATGGGTTAATCCATTCACCACAAGCAAACAAGGATCCCTCACTAATATAAGTGTAAATTTAAACACTTAAAACTAATAAGACGTACCAAATAAAATAAACTAAAAAATTGTAGCCGCTTCTCTATAGCAAAAAATGTATTAGATAACAAGCTTAGACTTGGATGCATTTCACAGTTATACACTACTTTTTCAACCTGAGAGGGTTGTCCAGAGAATTGTATTATTTAGCCCCTCCCATCCTGAGACAAGCTCGTTAGTTAGAGACTACGGCATTAGCAATCTCCTGGTTAAAGTCAGAGAGAGAGAATGCCTCCCAAGTGTTCCTCTTTAGGAGGGACAGTCCCTCTTTTAGAACCAAATCACTCTGTCCCTCTTTCGCACCCTGGTGTCCCTGTGTTTAGGAGATCAGATTGTGTGGTGTGTATATAAGTGTATTACCCTGGTGTCCCTGTGTTTAGGAGATCAGACTGTGGGGCGTATATATAAGTGTATCACCCTGGTGTTCCTGTGTTTAGGAGATCAGACTGTGTGGTGTGTATATAAGTGTGTGTATCACCCTGATGTCCCTGTGTTTAGGAGTTCAGACTGTGTGGTGTGTATATAAGTGTGTGTATCACCCTGGTGTCCCTGTGTTTAGGAGATCAGATTGTGTGGTGTGTATATAAGTGTATTACCCTGGTGTCCCTGTGTTTAGGAGATCAGACTGTGGGGCGTATATATAAGTGTATCACCCTGGTGTTCCTGTGTTTAGGAGATCAGACTGTGTGGTGTGTATATAAGTGTGTGTATCACCCTGATGTCCCTGTGTTTAGGAGATCAGACTGTGTGGTGTGTATATAAGTGTGTGTATCACCCTGGTGTCCCTGTGTTTAGGAGATCAGACTGTGTGGTGTGTATATAAGTGTATCACCCTGGTGTCCCTGTGTTTAGGAGATCAGACTGTGTGGTGTGTATATAAGTGTATCACGCTGGTGTCCCTATGTTTAGGAGATCGGACTGTGTGGTGTATATAAGTGTATTACCCTGGTGTCCCTGTGTTTAGGAGATCAGACTGTATAGTGTGTATATAAGTGTATCACCCTGGTGTCCCTGTGTTTAGGAGATCAGACTGTGTGGTGTGTATATAAGTGTATCACACTGGTGTCCCTGTGTTTAGGAGATCAGAATGTGTGGTGTGTATATACGTGTATCACCCTGGTGTCCCTGTGTTTAGGAGATCAGACTGTGTGGTGTGTATATAAGTGTATCACGCTGGTGTCCCTATGTTTAGGAGATCAGACTGTGTGGTATGTATAGAAGTGTATCACCCTGGTGTCCCTATGTTTAGGAGATCAGACTGTGTGGTGTATATAAGTGTATCACCCTGGTGTCCCTGTGTTTAGGAGATCAGACTGTGTGATGTGTATAGAAGTGTATCACACTGGTGTCCCTGTGTTTAGGAGATCAGACTGTGTGGTGTATATATAAGTGTATCACCCTGGTGTCCCTGTGTTTAGGAGATCAGACTGTGTGGTGTGTATATAAGTGTATCACTGTGGTGTCCCTGTGTTTAGGAGATCAGATTGCATGGTGTGTATATAAGTGTGTCATATTGTTCTACAGCGACATAACTTGCATTATTGTTTGTTTAAATGTCAGTATATGTGTTTATAAATTAGTATGTGTAAATAAAATACTTTGGTCTTGATATAAGTAATTTATTAGGTCACACAAGTAGGTGTCGATTGGTCATGAAATAGCCTGAAAATTATCGGCAATGCCCCGCCCACCAGCCACGCCCCCAGCAACACCCCCTAAAATACAACTGTCCCTCTTTGGCAATCTGAAATATTGGGAGGTATGAAAGGGAGAGAGAGAGAGAGTGTGAGCAAGAGATGGAGAGAGAGGTGGAGAGAGTTAAAGATAGACAGGAAGAGATGGAGAGAGTCAGAGAGAGTGAATAAGAGAACGAGAGAGATGGAGAGAGTCAGAGAAAGAGAGAGCAAGAGATGCAGAGAGATGGTGAGAAACAGAGAGAGTGAGAGATGGAAACAATCAGAGTGGGTGAGTAACAGACGGAGAGCGATTCTTAGAGTGTGAGTGACAGGTAGGTAGAGTGAAGGATTCAGAAAAAGTAAGAGACAGTCGGAGAGATGGAGAGAGCGAGACACAGATAGAGAAAGGGAGAGGAGGAGAGAGAAATCAAGAGTGAGAATTCAAGAGACAGACAGACGGAGACAGCGCATGATTGAGAGAGTGAGAGAAAGAGAAGAAGACACAGGAAGAGAGAGAGGGGAAGAGATCTGCCAGTGAGGCAGATACACCATGGAAATGTGGTACAATGGTTTTGCAAACCAACTGTTCGATAGGGGACAAATAAAATAGTCCATTGATTTAAATGGGACTATTAACCTTTTGAACAGTGGCATAAAAATAGGGGTCACAGGGGTAGCAACCGAGACTGGGCCCGTTGCCCCTGGGGCCCGGCCACCCCCTGCGAACCCTCTGCTCGGCACCCGTAACAAGCGGAGGTCTGTGCCATCTTCAGCACAGACCTCTGTTAGCAGCTGAGCTCCCTCTCTGTCTTCAGCATTCTAGTAATGCAGAGCTCTGGGAGATGACATCATCTACATGACATCATCTTCCAGCGCTCTGCATTACTGGAGAGAGGGCAGCGCGGGAGCTCAGAACTGCTAATAGAGGTCTGTGCCTCTGGACCACCAGGGAGGTAGGAGAAGGACTGGGGGCAATGTGGATTTGTACATTGGGGGCAATGTGGTTGGGGGGGGCCATCGTAATTTTTGCACCAGGGCCCATTGGTAGGGTTGCCACCCAGCCGGTATTTTACCGGCAGGCCGGTAAAAAATTGGCTTCTGTCCAATGTTAAGTCTATGGAGGGAATGCCATGGTCGGTATTTTTTTGAAGAAAAGGTGGTAACCCTACCCGTTGGCTTCTAGTGACGCCTCTGCCTTTCAATGCTAGAGGGGTCCCCAAAGCATTGCAAAGCAATGAGTTGGGGACCTCTTTAGCCTTCAAGGGGTTAAAAGTCCCATTTAACTCAATGGGAATTTGGGGGATATTTATGGTTTTGCCATAATACATCAGTGAATATCTGAACAGGTCGGTGATGATGTTCCCTGCAGTTGGGGGCAGTTAGAAGCTGCAGGAATAAGAGCTGTGATTGTAACAAGTGTCCGTCCCTCCCGCGTCTCAGTACCTCCCGCTGTGGAAGAGGTGACTGCTCTCACCTGATACATGGGGCTGGCAGTCTAGACACTTTCACTGCGGGGATTAAAAGGTAACTGCTAGTTTAAGGCTTAAGAGGAATAAAGCGCTTCTGGGTGTGAAAGAAAAATTGTTTCAAACAAAGCACATGTGTTTCCTGACCCGGGCAGGACACCTGTCACCTGCGAGGGGGGGGCCTCTGTGCAGGTAAAAATAAACCACCGGGGACCAGTCTGGAAAGAAGGACGTTAACATGGAGCGGAATAGGAACTTTTATCCTTTGTTTTAATTACTATTGATTATTAACTGCTTGGACGTGAGACAATACACTGGAAATGTGTTTTTCGCCCAAAGAGTTAATAAATTACCAATGCATTGTGCAGAACACACACACACATGCATACTTACACACATACATGCACCTAAACACACAGACACACATTAACCAGCACACAAACACTGTATATACTCACACAAGGTGCGTACACTTATACACGTGCCTGCACATACACACACTGAAACAAACATTCACACGTACACACAACTCACTCACTCGCTCACAAAAACACACAAACATGTACAAACACTCAAACATATACATACACACACAGACATGCACACAAACATGAACAAACACTCAAACATGTACATACACACACAAACATGTACAAACACTCAAACATATACATACACACACAAACATGCACACAAACATGTACAAACACTCAAACATGTACATACACACACAAACATGCACACAAACATGTACAGACACTCAAACATATACATACACACACAAACATGCACACAAACATGTACAGACACTCAAACATATACATACACACACAAACATGCACAGAAACATGTACAAACACTCACAGGGCAGGCACTCCTTTAAATAAGCACCCAAACACAATCTAACACATGCACAGTGTGCTAAACTCTCCAATTGCTTGTTTTTGTAATGAGCCTGTGCACTAATATATGTAACTTATGGGGGAAAATGCACTAAGGAGTGATAAAGAGGTGATAAAGAGGAGATGACTTCTCCAGTGATATCAATTCTCCAGTTCCTATGTTATTCTATGGAGCCTATGTACTAAGATTTCTCCATCTTTGGAGGTCTTAGTGAATAGGCTGTTTAAGAATAACATATAAACTGGAGAAGTGATCGACATTATAAAGAATTCAGCAGCTCTTACCTCCAATTCGCGGACCACATCCCTTTAAGTATAATAACCAGAACTGAACTGCAATCTTCAAGAAATGTTACATTAGCTTAAAAGTACATACTTGTATAGCATCGAAAAACCGCACATCCAGTTTATTGTCCGCATTAATAAAAGACAACTTTATTCTTAATTGGAGCTTAGAACATAAGGTGTACCTCCAATATACATATATCACAATTTCTTCCACCATATGGAGAGACTCAAATCTGGGAGCTATGCATCAGTAGATGCAATTGTGTATCTTCACATCGATCAACGCGTTTCACGCTGTGTGCGCTTACTCACGCGTTGATCGATGTGAGGATACACAATTGCATCTACTGATGTCGATGCTATACAAACTGAAGAAGTGATATCACTGGAGAAGTCATCTCCACGTCTTCACCTCTGTATCACGTCTTAGTGCAAAGGCTTCTTACAGATACATAGGAACTGGAGAGTTTATCTCACTGGAGAAGTTATCTCCTCTTTATCACACCTCAGTACATCTCCCTGTAGTCTATAACTAAAACTCTCCTATAGAATAACATAGGAACTGGAGAGTTTATCACACTGGAGAAGTTATCTCCTCATTATCACACCTTAGTACATCTATCCTGTAGTCTATAACTAAAACTCTCCCATAGAATAACATAGGAACTGGAAAGTTTATCACACTGGAGAAGTTATCTCATCTTTATCACGCCTTTGTACATCTCCCTGTAGTCTATAACTAAAGATCTCTATATAATAACATAGGAACTGGAGAGTTTATCTCATTGGAGAAGTTATCTCCTCTTTATCACACCTTAGTACATATCTCCCTGTAATCTATAACTACAGCTCTCCCATAGAATAACATAGGAACTGGAGAGTTTATCTCACTGGAGAAGTTATCTCCTCTTTATCACACCTTAGTACATCTCCCCTGTAGTCTATAACTAAATCTCTCCCATAGAATAGCATAGGAACTGGAGAGTTTATCTCACTGGAGAAGTTATCTCCTCTTTATCACACCTTAGTACATCTCCCCTGTAGTCTATAACTAAATCTCTCCCATAGAATAACATAGGAACTGGAGAGTTTATCTCACTGGAGAAGTTATCTCCACTTTATCACACCTTAGTACATCTCTCCTGTAGTCTATAACTAAAGATCTCCCATAGAATAACATAGGAACTGGAGAGTTTATCTCACTGGAGAAGTTATCTCCTCTTTATCACACCTTAGTACATCTCCCCCTGTAGTCTATAACTAAAGCTCTCCCATAGAATAACATAGGAACTGGAGAGTTTATCTCACTGGAGAAGTTATCTCCTCGTTATCACACCTTAGTACATCTCCCTCTGTAGTCTATAGCTAAAGCTCTCCTGTAGAATAACATAGGAACTGGAGAGTTTATCACACTGGAGAAATTATCTCCTCTTTATCACACCTTAGTACATCTCCCCCTGTAGTCTATAGCTAAAGCTCTCCTGTAGAATAATGTAGGAACTGGAGAGTTTATCACACTGGAGAAGTTATCTCCTCTTTATCACACCTTAGTACATCTCCCCCTGTAGTCTATAACTAAATCTCTCCCATAGAATAACATAGGAACTGGAGAGTTTATCTCACTGGAGAAGTTATCTCCTCTTTATCACACCTTAGTTCATCTCCCCTGTAGTCTATAACTAAACTTATAAAAATGCAAGAGGCTGAACTACTCATTACTGGTGCAATTCTGGGACAAACCATTTGCACCATGGGGAACTAACTAAAATTCTCCAATTTCACTTATTAATTTGAATGGAACATTTAACACCTTCAATGCTTGAGAGGTCTTAAGTGCATTGCTACACAATGCGTTGGCGACCTCTCTAGCATTGAATGGGTTAAAAATGCCTTTAAAACAATGGGAATGATGCTTGTCCCCTGTGATGCAGTTGGTTTGCCCCATAATTAATGCAGTTCAGCTTAGTACATCAGCCACAGTATATCTGGAAAGGAGCCAGCGGCAGGTAATGTGAGTCCGTCCTCTACAGAATCAGACAGAGATCAACAACCTAATACAAACAGACCACCGTAACAATAGGATTTACATTCACGGCTATGTACTGTATTAACAATGGTGCATAGTCTATGCCTCTGCTTACCGCTGACGGGGTGGAAACTGGTACAAGACATAAATATCACATGAAAATGATCAAACTGGCCTAATTCCTTCATTTACATCAGACCCCTGCAATTTTCAGATGTTACCAATATTTAATGGAATAGTACTTTAATTATCCTCAACTGTCTGACATCCACCAACACAAACCGGAACACCAGCAAAACTGGACAACGTGCCACTGAAGAACGCCGGACAACCATGTGTAAACAAACGCACACCACCGGAACTCAACCTGAAGAAGAGAAAAGGACATGAAAGGGGAGGGAAATACAGGGAGGGATAATATTCACCTCCGTGTCTTTAATAAAATTCTGACTTTCCATCACACCTTGTTAGGAAAATCCACAAATTTTATGGCAAGAACGGAGGCTTCATATTATGCAAGTTTAAAGCACAGAAAATAGCACAAACAAATCACATATTGGCTACAACAGTATTAGCAACATGATCAATAGGTTTACAGTAAAAATCCCTAAATGTAGATTCCCTGGACCAATCAGCAGCCCGAAGGACATCTTCCAAATGACCCCCAGCCTGCAGGGCCATAGAAGCCATCGCACCCCTGGGGGAGTGTGCCCCAAATAAGGACACATCTATCCCAGCTAACTGCATCACCCACCGAACCCAACGGGACAGGGTGGCAGCTGAAATCGGCAAAAACGGGCTGAGAAAAAAATTAGCAATTGCAAGCAGGCGGGAAGACGCAAGGGAGCTGTATGAAGCTCTTACTGTTGCAAACAACGCACAACACACAACTGAGGTTGGGAAGGAAAAGCCAGGTAGGAGACCACCTGAACAGCCATCTTAGTACATCGGGAAACCCGGAACTGGACGCTCTGCCGCGTAAATGACCAGGAATGAAGATCCAAAGCCTAACATCAGAAACTTGTTTGAAGGACACCAAGCAAAGCAACATTGTCAACTTGGCAGACAACTGCTTCAAAGACAACTGATCGTTGGAAGGCCAACCCTCCAACAACCAAAGAACGTCGTTGACGTTCCACAAGGACTGTTAACGAGATTGAGGGGGTCTAGAATAACGAACCCCCCACATGAGGCGACAAACCACCACTGACTGACCAATCGGGACCCCGTTAAGCAGAGCATGTCCTGCAGAAATGGCCGAACGATAAGTGTTAATCATACGGTGCGCCTTACCAGAATCAAATAAATGGGATAAGAAATTAACCACGCTCACCGGAGAGGCTGAAACGGGATCCAAATCCCGTTCCATGCACCAACGACACCAGGCTGACCAGGTGGATCCATACATGGCCCGGGTACCTGGAAAACATGACTCAGCCAAAAGAGCTTGAGCCGAGTCCGAAAAGCCGCCGACACCTGAGGCACCCCCCGAGAGGAACCAAGCGAGGAGCTGAATGTCCCTGGACAGCAACAGTTCGTGCGGATAGCCTGAGGGGTCGGACAACAGGAGCGGAAACCCCCGGGAGAAGGCGAGGGAAATCCACTGACAGCTCCAAAAGTGGAGGAAACTATGGCTGCATCGGCCAAAACGGCGTCACCTCAACCACCTTCACAGCCTGATGGCGAATCGTCAACAGAGTCTGAGGAATCATGGGAAATGGGGAAAACGCATCATTCGTCTCCGGTATCCAGGATTGCAGGAATGCGTCCACGGCTAGAGCCTCCGGGTCCAGACGCCAACTGAAAAACCGTGGAACCCAGCGATTCAAATGAGAGGTGAAGAGATCTATACATAAAGGACCCCACAGACGGCGCAACCATGCAAACACATAGCGAGGCTTGAGCTTTATCAAGTACTGAGAAGGAAGTCACACATTTGCCAAGCTCTTTGATAAATGAGTCGCCAACCAATTGGCCTTTCGCCGAAGGGCCTGGTTGTCAGTAGCCATCTCTGCCAGCTTAGGGTCGATCTTCAGTAGAAGTGCTCAACGCCGTTCAGAGTCTAAAGCCGAATTGGAATTGCCAGTGAGGCAGATGGCCCGTTGCACCCATCCCCGCAAAATGTTGACATCAACCAGGGAATTGGTGTGCAAGGTGTCCTCAGATAGCTCAAAAATCCTGGTTAGGGGGCCCAAAGAATCCAGGAGTTTATCCTGGCAGGATTTTAACACTAGGTCAACCCCCTTTCCTGGGATCTTTGCCTGATTTGGAAATAAACTAGACCATTTTTGAGTCCAATTCGGGTGTCTCACATACCTTGTTAGCTATAATCGGTAATGGGGCGGGGGCACTCCACTCTCAGTTTAGATCGAGTGGCCCTACTTATTGGTTTATGGACCCAAGTTTCCAAGTATTGGGCGATATGGGGCCTCGGGGTCCATTCAGAGGAACGGGGATGCTTTATTCCCTCTGTGTCAAAAAGATGTTCCCCTCTAGCATCAAGGAGTGTAGGGGTGACCGAGTCAGAATGAGCGGTAGTAGGCTCTGCAGTCTGAGATTTTAGTTTCTTAGGTGGATACCCTTCAGAGACCCCTTCATCAGAATAAGACGGTGCCCAATCGTCGTCCGAAGACTCCTCAGTAGAGAAGGAATGGTAAGAGTCAGGTTTTTACCTTCTCAGGTTCTTTTTAATAGGTCATGACCTACTCAGGTTCTTATTCCTCCCATTGGTGTACTCTGGAGGGGAGGATCCGGTGTGTGGGCCGAAATCACATTGTTCAGAGTCACTCACATGGAATTAATTAGCAGACCCCTTTAGGGTCTGACTCAGATACATGATGCCTCTTACGGAGATATTTGCTACCAGTATGAGAAGAAGGGTCTGCGGTACCAGAGGCTTCCCTAGCAACAAAAGCGGGCATGGTAGCATTCCCCACACTAGGGGCCAGGTTTAATGAAGATGGAATTACAGATGCAGTCCCTGTAGGGGCCTGACCTTTCAAGGCCAAATCAAAGGACTCAGCTAAAGAGGATGATAATTTTTGCATTGCAGTCTGCATAGAAAGCGCCATAAATTTCTGAAAATGGGCAGAGCCAGACTGGAATAGGGTATTCAGACCCATGGGACTGGGATCCCCCAGAGATTGATCATTAAGTAACACACTATGAGTAGGGGCCTGATCATGCAATTCTGCATAGGTCCTATCTGGGCCATCACTCTCGGATCCACTCAGAGACATCCTGAGCATAAATATGTAGCACAGCAAGGTATGCAGTACTAATCAAACACTGGATAAGAGATTCAATGGGAAGCACAAGTGGACCTAGATGAAATTATAAAGAAAAATCTGCAACCAAAAGGTGACAAATAAAAACGGGGTAAATTGGATAAAATCCCAGAACTCACTACCAACGAACGTCAGCAGCCAGCACAGAGCACCACCGGATCGAGGGACACTGGGAGTACCATGATGGCGGTGCAGAGTGATGCAGGAAGTGTACATTACCGCGCGAGAACCCACAGGAAGTAAAAAGGCTGTGGAGTGAAACCCCCAAGCAGAGCCGTGGCGGGAGGCGAGGCAAGAGACCTGCTCCCCACCACAGGTCACTGAAAACATAAGAAACAATGAGCAGGAGTGTCTGAGTAAGGGAAAAAAAAAAGAGAAAGCGGGCAAGCTCCTAAAAAGGAGCCAGAGACAAACAGAGTACAAGGAAAAGGTGGGGAAAAAACACTAACAGTGGGAGCCAAAACGGAGGGTACAGACAAACCCCGGTCAAAAGCACAGGCAAGCAACAGAGATAACAGATGGCACAAGACACTCAGACACTATAGGGATAGGCACAATTTAATAAAGAGGTATACATATCTAACAGCTAGACATAATAAACCAGGCTGCAAAGTGCATGGAATAAATAACCAAACTGGGTACAGATATATAGAAAAGACCCCACAGCCCTATAGTAGCGCAATAAGCATAGGCATAGATAATTAAATTACACAGAAAGATAAAACAGTGCACTTATCTTGCAGGAAGCAGCAAAGAAAGAGGAGGAGTTTGGAGCTGCAATCTCATTTATAATATGGGACTCTATGTGATTGGTGGAGGGGTTGCTATGGTTACCACAAGTTTTTTCTTTGTATGTGTAATAAAGTATCCTTTGCTGCTACAGGAAGCAGTGGAGAGAGTTAATGCATAATATGAAGCCTCCGTTCTTGCCATAAAAATACTGTGAGCAAAAAATTAATCAGTTTTTTTTTAAAAAAATGAATGAATTCCAAAGCTTACATATGTGAAATAAATATAATTTCTGAGCAATATATATATATATGTATATTTTTTTATATACAGCCATACATGTATACAGCGCATTACCGAAATAATACTATATAAAAATGCAAAACTGGTTAAAGGAGCAGTAAACTTTTTCTTATGAAAACACATATTTTATAGAGCATTTCCTGCTGAATAAAACAAGGTCACTCCCATCACTGTCAGATGTTTTATTCAAAAACTAGTTGAAGAGCCCGTTACACGGGCCACAGTGCCACTGCCACCCGGTCGCGGGGCAGTCATGCGCAGTAGAGACTGTCCGCACCACGGCTGATACAGAGCTGGACGCTCTACTGTGCATGACGCGGCGTTACACGCTTTAGCGAATTATTGTATAGGATTATAGCAGTTCAAATAATCAGGAAGTGAATTTACTGTGTTTACTTCCTGACAGTTTTAACTGACAGGAAGTGAATTTACTGTGTTTACTTCCTGATAGTTATAACTGACAGGAAGTGACAGGCAGTTTCTATCACATTCTATGAAGAACTGTATGTCTCTGACAATTCTGACTTTCCTCTCCATTAGAATCTAACAGGAAATCTAATTAGAATTTGACCACTAGAGGGCACTGCTAATGTAAAAAAAACATGGTTTTAAACTGTAATAACGCTGGAAATATAAATCTCTCGGCAGTGGGAGTACCCTTATTTTATTCAATAGGAAAATCCCTACAATATATATTTTTTCATAAACAAAGTTTACTGCTCCTTTAAGAGCATCAGGCTAAAGAGCAATCATTGCATTATTATTGGAGGAAAAGAGTGCAGCAAAGGGAATCACAGACTGGGAAAGATAACAATGTGACTTATCTTAGTCTAAATTTGATCATTTTTTGCCCACTCTGTACCTGTTGGTTGCTAGCCCTATCTCCGCTGCTGTGCATTTCTCGTATCAAATTCAATCAAGACTGCTATTTTTTTCCATTGCAAGTTGAAATCTTAGTTTCAAACAAACACTTTAAAATAACATGGATGATTTTAAAAGTGCTTTCATAATCACCTATATTTCTCTTAACCATTCTTTATTTAAAACTATAATTTGAGATATTTAGCTTTATTTTCACTGTTTGCAAATTAGGGAAGCGCAGGCTGACACAGCCTAGTGTGTGTGAGATATAAACATTCCATTCTCCCTCCCAACTGCCACATCCTACCAGGAAGATAATTTGCATAAACTAACAAATAACTAGAGAAAGAAACTCACAGCTCTAAAACACCATAATATACATATATAGACAAAAATAAGAGGACCACCGGACGGGAGCGCTCATGGGACCACCCAAACACAATATCACCAGTTGCAACTCCTAACATTTGTAAGTTTATTGCAAATAATACCTTAAGAACATCAAACCAGTGACAATGCTCCCCTCACGCGAATACAAAGTCCCAGACACATACGCCTAACGCGTTTTGTGTACATTAAAAAACACAATCATAGTCATATGATTAAGTGTCTTTTAATGTACACGAAACACGTTAGGCGTATGTGTCTGGGACTTTGTATTCGCGTGAGGGGAGCATTGTCACTGGTTTGATGTTCTTAAGGTATTGTTTACAATAAACTTACAAATGTTATGAGTTGCAACTGGTGATATTGTGTTTGGGTGGTCCCATGAGCGCTCCCGTCCGGTGGTCCTCTTGTCTGTGGAAATCGCTTACTACGATTTACGGGGGCAGCACCGGGTCCAGGGATCAGGGTAAGTGTAATCTTTTTTACTTAAAGGGATAGGAATACTTCGTTTCATCTTTATTTTATTTTGTAGGCATTAAAAAAACATAAAGAACAATATAAGTCTTATCTCTCAAACCTTTATGGTTTAAGAGATATTCACAAGCCCCCAGTTCAGCCAAAGCAGAAGGGAGGTGCCCAGGTAGACTGCAGAGAGGGACAATCTTCAGTTAAGATAAGGGAAAAACCTGAAAAACTTGTCAAGGGGGGGAAGGGCTTTCATTGTTCTCATAGGAAGAAGATTGTCCCCTGCTGCTGTCTGTCTGGTCTATGGACTGCATTCCACATCTGAGAAGAGATGGCTTACACTAGGTAAAAGGGGCGGGAGGGGAAACTTTGCTTGTGAATATCTCTTAAACCATAAAGGTTTGAGAGATAAGACTTATATCGTTCTTCATGCTTTTTTAATGCCTACAGAATAAAATAAAGTTAAAACGAAGTATTACTATCCCTTTAAATGTGGATTTTGTTATAGTGTTGAGGCGACTGATTAAATGTTCTATTTTGTATAGACAAAAATAACCCAGGGGAATGAAATATGAAGCGTGGCAAGGAATGAGTGGATCCTCCACAGTTCCCAAAATAAAATCAGACCAAAGGTAGAAGACAATCCTGCGCTGCTTCAATCAAATTAAATGTGATCACTGTGTAGAGCATATATTAGAGTAATGTATTAACCCTTTAAGTGCCACAGGGGCACATAACGCATTGCTGTACAATGCATTGCACACTCCACTAGGTTAAATCACATATTTAAATCACGTGCGTTTCTTTGCATTGTTTGACTAAATTATGTTAAACCCTTTGAGTGCCAGTGGGGTAGGCAATGCGTTGCCTACCTCTCTGGCACTCAAAGGGTTAAGCTGCCACCAAGATACCCCATGTGAAGCGAGTTCACCGTAATACATATTGACATCTTTACGGCTTGGCAAGGTAATCGAGCTTAAATATATTTTGGCCGAAAAATGAGAAAAACGCCCTCTTCTTTTGAAACAAGTGAATTTGTAGATTGGTATTATTATAAATGCTCTACACAGGGTTCTCACTTAACCCCCTGACTGCCAGAGAAATGCATTTGGTGCCTCTCTTGCACTCAAAGGGTTAAGCGATTTGTATGAAGCAGAGCAGAATTTTCTTGTGTCTGACAAATGAAAAAAAGTGAAATCATAAACTCTACTTTTAAATAAAAAATGGCTAACACAAATATAGGTGATTTTGAGAGCTATTACATAATCAAGCAAGTCATTCTAAAATGTTGGTTCCACTTTAAAAGTGTCCCCTATGGGTGGCCTCAACCAAGATGGCTGCGTGAGTCTGGATCTGACACACACACCCTAATGCATACCAAGTGTCCTTGTTTAGGAGACATTACTGGTCTGTACCAAGTGTACATCTTTAGGAGATATTAGTAGGGTTGCCACCCAGCCGGTATTTTACTGGCAGGCCGGTAAAAAATTGGCTTCTGTCCAATGTTAAGTCTATGGAGGGAATGCCATGGCTGGTATTTTTTAAAGAAAAGGTGGCAACCCTAGATATTAGGGATCCCTACCTCCTAAATGTCCCTCTTTAGGTGATATTAAGGGCCCATACCTACCAAGTGTTCCTCTTTAGGAGCTATTAGGTTATCATTCCTCCCAAGTGCCCCTCTTTAGGAGATATTAGGGGTCCATACCTCCCAAGTGCCCGTATTTAGGCTATATTAGGGGTAAATACCTCCCAAGTGGCCCTCTTTAGAAAGGACCTTCGCTTTTTGAGAGCCAGATCCATCTGTCCCTCATTCCCACCCTGGTATCCCTGTGTTCAGGAGATCAGAATGTGTGATGTGTATATAAGTGTATCACCCTGGTGTCCCTGTGTTTAGGAGATCAGACTGTGTGGTGTGTATAGAAGTGTATCACCCTGGTGTACCTGTGTTCAGGAGATCAGAATGTGTAATGTGTATATAAGTGTATCACCCTGGTGTCCCTGTGTTTAGGAGATCAGACTGTGTGGTGTGCATATAAGTGTATCACCCTGGTGTCCCTGTGTTTAGGAGATCAGACTGTGCGGTGTGTATATAAGTGTATCACCCTGGTGTCCCTGTGTTTAGGAGATCAGACTGTGTGGTGTGTATATAAGTGTATCACCCTGGTGTCCCTATGTTTAGGAGATCAGACTGTGTGGTGTGTATATAAGTGTATCACCCTGGTGTCCCTGTGTTTAGGAGATCAGACTGTGTGGTGTGTATATAAGTGTATTACCCTGGTGTCCCTGTGTTTAGGAGATCAGACTGTGTGGTGTGTATATAAGTGTATCACCCTGGTGTCCCTGTGTTTAGGAGATCAGACTGTGTGGTGTGTATATAAGTGTATCACCCTGGTGTCCCTGTGTTTAGGAGATCAGACTGTGTGGTGTGTATATAAGTGTATCACCCTGGTGTCCCTGTGTTTAGGAGATCAGACTGTGTGGTGTGTATATAAGTGTATCACCCTGATGTCCCTGTGTTTAGGAGATCAGACTGTGCGGTGTGTATATAAGTGTATCACCCTGGTGTCCCTGTGTTTAGGAGATCAGACTGTGTGGTGTGTATAAGTGTATCACCCTGGTGTCCCTGTGTCTAGGAGATCAGACTGTGTGGTGTGTATATAAGTGTATCACCCTGGTGTCCCTACGTTTAGGAGATCAGACTGTGTGGAGTGTATATAAGTGTATCACCCTGGTGTCCCTGTGTTTAGGAGATCAGACTGTGTGGTGTGTATAGAAGTGTATCACCCTGGTGTCCCTGTGTTTAGGAGATCAGACTGTGTGGTGTGTATATAAGTGTATCACCCTGGTGTCCCTGTGTTTAGGCGATCAGACTGTGTGGTGTGTATATAAGTGTATCACCCTGGTGTCCTTGTGTTTAGGAGACCAGACTGTGCGGTGTGTATATAAGTGTATCACCCTGGTGTCTCTGTGTTTAGGAGATCAGACTGTGTGGTGTTTATATATGTGTATCACCCTGGTGTCCCTGTGTTTAGGAGATCAGACTGTGTGGTGTGTATATAAGTGTATCACCCCGGTGTCCCTGTGTTTAGAAGATCAGACTGTGTGGTGTGTATATAAGTGTATCACATTGCTCTACAGCACAAAACTCACTTTAATGTTTGTCAGTATCTGTGTTTATAAATTAGTCTGTGTAAATGGTCTTGCTCTTAATCATTTATTCAGTTACTCGAAGAGGTTTCAATACATCATGAAATAAACTAAAAATATTCAAGTAATGCCCCAGTCACGAGAAACACCCCCAGCAACACCATCTAAAACAAACCTGTCCTTTGGCCATTTGAAATGTTGGGAGGTATGCAAAATGCACCTACACAAGCACGTGTTAATTCAAAATATAATGTGTTGGTGCCCTCTAGGGACTGTAGGTGTTACTGCAGCAGTGCTATAATGAATTTTATTCACAAGCATTAGACAGTTAGAATAAACTCATTATCCATCTCTACCTTATGGAAATTGAAATAAATAAGCTCTCACATGGAGGCTGATTTGCTTTCATGATAAATATCCCTGATCTCTGCACCTGTTCACAAATTGTGTTTAATCAAAGTGGGATGTAAATAAAGCCAATTAACATTGAGGTTGGTGCCACAGACTTGGCATGGGGGGAATGTCAGGACAGATCTCAGTGGCTGTACGCACAAATAAAAGTGGAGACATTTTTGAAAAAGCTCACAAAGGGTGGGTACTGCTCCAGGAATACATTACCTGTGGTCATCGAAAAAACATTAGCCCAAAATAATGAACCCAAAAGAAATCAAAAGAACAGAACCCTATTTAACCCCTTGAGTGCCAGAGGGGTACGCAATGCATTGTGTACCACTCTGGCACTCAGAGGGTTAAGAAAAATGGCCATATACTCGTCACTTAAATACACCTCAGATTATGTGTTCTAGACGAGTGTTGTTCTCTCTTCTTAATGAGGCTAAATTGACTATTCCATCCCTATGGAAACAATCCCTTTCCCCCTCATCCCTGATTCTATATAATAACTCGCTACAACGTGTGTAACGATGCAGTCGTGCGCAGTAGAGACTGCCCGTGCTGCGGCTGACGTCCAGCTCTGTATCAGCCGCAGCGCGTGACTGCCCCGTGACCGGCTGGCAGTGGCATACCTCCCAACATTTCAAATTGCCCAAGAGGGACACTTGTGTTTTAGGGGCTGTTGCTGGGGGCGTGGCTGGTGGGCGGGGCATTACCGAGAATTTTTAGGCTATTTCATGACCTTCTGACACCTCCTTGTGCAACCAAATAAATGACTTATAACAAGATCTAAGTATTTTATTTACACAGAATAATGTATAAACACATATACTGACATTTAAACAAACAATAATGTGAATTTTATTGCTGTAGAGCAATATGATACACTTATATATACACCATGCAATCCAATCTCCTAAACACAGGGACACCAGGGTGGGAAAGAGGGACAGAGGGATTTGGGTCCAAAAGATGGACTGTCCCTCCTAAAGAGGGACACTTGAGAGGTATGCAGTGGCACAGCCATTTCTGTAAATGAAATATAAACGGAAGAGAAGATGAGAGCCTCATGGTGTAGTATATTTAAACAAAATTGAAACAATTCTTCAAAATCAATGTATACACTCACATTTCAAGTATGTCACTGGTCTCCCAAATGACAATATGGGCCTGTGGAGGATATTGACTCTGTCCCCACACAGATGACAGGCTGGACGAAGCTCGATCCCCAATCAACCACAAGTCATAGACTGGGCTTTAATGAGACAAAGCTTTGCATATACAGATATAACCGCTCAGGTGATACTTAGGATAGACACACTCAGGGCAAAACATATAAGTCCCCGGTATAAAAAAACATACAAGGCAAAAACGGATACTTCACTCACCGGTGCCAACAATGCAGTGTAGAATACAATAGGAATATCTCCATATCACGGCAGCTCCAGAGGGAGAAGGTGCAACGTCAAAAGGAAAGTCCACTTCCAAATAATATATCCAAAAGATATGAAGACAGCAACACAACTCCTTGCGGAACGTAAAAAACTTCTTTATTTACTCATAATAAAAACTTGTCTCAGATAGCTAAAGACGTGAGAAACAAAAAACACAGAGGCACTCCCTAACGCGTTTCAGACCATAGGTCCTTACTCATAGGTATGTATACCGGGTAACCAGGTGAGTGTTATATATAACAGACTCCTCCCCGCTGACCCGGATCCAGTGCACATGTAAGTAAAAGAGAAACGTATATAATAAAATATCTAAAAACAACTGTGTGTTATGTCAACGTAAACAATTAATATATACCATAAGCATATATGTAATTACACTACAAGCATTAAAACATAAGAATGTTATGCCGGGAAATAAGACATCAAATAGAACGAACACAACTGAATTCTCATTTAAAGGAGCAGTAAACTTTTTTTATGAAAAAATATATAGTGTAGGGATTTTCCTATTGAGTAAAATAAGGGTACTCCCACTGCCGAGAGATTTATATTTCCAGAGTTATTACGGTTTAAACCCATGTTTTTTTACATCAACAGTGCCCTCTAGTGGTCAAATTCTAATTAGTTTTCCTGTTAGATTCTAATGGAGAGGAAAGTCAGAAAAGTCAGAGACATACAGTTCTCCATAGAATGTGATAGAAACTGCTGAGTCACTTCCTGTCAGTTAGAACTATCAGGAAGTAAACACAGTAAATTCACTTCCTGTCAGTCAGAACTATCAGGAAGTAAACACAGTAAAAGCACTTCCTGTCAGTTAGAACCTCCAGGAAGTAAACACAGTAAATTCACTTCCTGGTTATTTAAACTGCTATAAATTTCGAATAAAACATCTGACAGCGATGGGAGTGACCTTGTTTTACTCAGCAGGAAAAGCTCTATAAAATATGTGTTTTCATAAATAAAAGTTTACTGCTCTTTTAAAGGTTCACATTTAAAGGTGAAGTGTCTTCCAGTACAACTAAACATTAATGGACAAAAAAGGGAAACTCCACAGCAAATAAAGAGAAGCGAAGCGAGACTCAGAGAATTACATATATGCGTATGGTATATATTAATTGTTTACGTTGACATACTTATAACACACAGCTGTTTTTATATGTTTTCTTGTATAAGTTTCTTTTTTACTAATATGTGCACTGGATCCGGGTCAGCCGGGAGGAGTCTGTTATATATAAGACTCACCTGGTTACCCGGTATACATACCTATGAGTAAGGACCTACGGTCTGAAACGCGTTAGGGAGTGCCTCTGTGTTTTTTGTTTCTCACGTCTTGAGCTAACTGAGACAAGTTTTTATTATGAGTAAATAAAGAAGTTTTTTACGTTCTTTATTTACTTATATATGTACTGTTTGATATATCGCGACGCACAGCTGTCTGTCTGGACATTAAAGGGTTAACGGTGGTTGAATGTACACTGACCTTACTGAGAGTTCAATATTGTTGACTTTGTATATGGAATTTATATCAATTTAACCCCTTAGCTTTTAGCCTCTTCTTGGCACCTGGTGAGTGGCTGGGAGGTGAAGAGTATCACAGAAGATCCACTCCCAGCTACCGGCTCTATAATTATTCTGGAGGGGATGAATGGGTTAAAGGTATGTGACTATTCAGTACGCAACATGAGAATCTCGCTCTGTCATGCAGTACGAGAGTCTCATGTCGCCATTTTTATCATGGTGACATGGTTAATGTGTCATGTGGTCGCTCGCTCTTTTACATGCAACCTTTTAAAAGTGAACCATGCCATACTCACCTGCATCAACCTCTCCTCCTCCTCCTGTGCCCACATTAATGGTAGCACAATACACATTTCAAAATGCCAAAATAAATGTCCTGTCTTTTTTTCTTTATAGACAGGAAAAGATGAAAGGTGGAAACTAGCAGCTTAAGAATATGGAATTATTTTCCATTAAAGGATCTTATAGATGTAGCATCATAACCCTCATGTGCTAGAGCTGTTACTATCACATTCTATATAGAACTGTAGTCAGTGACTCACCTCTCCCATAGAATGGAACATAATAACTGACATGTGCTGGAGCTGTTACTATCACATTCTAGATAGAACTTTAGTCAGTGACTCACCTCTCCCATGTAATGTAACATAATAACTGTCATGTGCTAGAGCTGTTACTATCACATTCTATATAGAACTGTAGTCAGTGACTCACCTCTCCCATAGAATGGAACATAATAACTGACATGTGCTGGAGCTGTTACTATCACATTCTAGATAGAACTTTAGTCAGTGACTCACCTCTCCCATATAATGTAACATAATAACTGTCATGTGCTAGAGCTGTTACTATCACATTCTAGATAGAACTTTAGTCAGTGACTCACCTCTCCCATATAATGTAACATAATAACTGTCATGTGCTAGAGCTGTTACTATCGCATTCTGTATAGAACTTTAGTCAGTGACTCACCTCTCCCATAGAATGCAACATAATAACTGTCATGTGCTAGAGCTGTTCCTATCACATTCTATATAGAACTGTGATCAGTAACTCACCTCTTCCATAGAATGTAACATAATAACTGTCATGTGCTAGAGCTGTTACTATCACATTCTATATAGAACTGTAGTCTATGACTCACCTCTCGCATAGAATGTAACATAATAACTGTCATGTGCTAGAGCTGTTACTATCACATTCTATATAGAACTGTAGTCAGTGACTCACCTCTCCCATAGAATGGAACATAATAACTGACATGTGCTGGAGCTGTTACTATCACATTCTAGATAGAACGTTAGTCAGTGACTCACCTCTCCCATGTAATGTAACATAATAACTGTCATGTGCTATAGCTGTTACTATCACATTCTATATAGAACTTTAGTCAGTGACTCACCTCTCCCATAGAATGTAACATAATAACTGTCATGTGCTAGAGCTGTTACTATCGCATTCTGTATAGAACTTTAGTCAGTGACCCACCTCTCCCATAGAATGCAACATAATAACTGTCATGTGCTAGAGCTGTTCCTATCACATTCTATATAGAACTGTAGTCAGTGACTCACCTCTTCCATAGAATGTAACATAATAACTGTCATGTGCTAGAGCTGTTACTATCACATTCTATATAGAACTGTAGTCTATCACTCACCTCTCGCATAGAATGTAACATAATAACTGTCATGTGCTAGAGCTGTTACTATCACATTCTATATAGAACTGTAGTCAGTGACTCACCTCTCCCATAGACTGTAACATAATAACTGTCATGTGCTAGATCTGTTACTATCACATTCTATATAGAACTGTAGTCAGTGACTCACCTCTCCCATAGAATGTAACATAATAACTGCCATGTGCTAGAGATGTTACTATCACATTCTATATAGAACTGTAGTCTATGACTCACCTCTCCTATAGAATGTAACATAATAACTGTCATGTGCTGGATCTGTTACTATCACATTCTATATAGAACTGTAGTCAGTGACTCACGTCTCTCATAGAATGTAACATCATAACTGTCATGTGCTAGAGCTGTTACTATCACATTCTATGGAGAACTGTAGTCAGTGACTCAACTCCCATAGAGTGAAGCAAAATAAGTGTTTGAACAACAGGTGAATTGTCTTGTCACCAGGTGGCATGGTTGCTAACAAAAATGTTTGAACTTCTATTAATTATCTGTGTAGCATTTCACAGCCGTATGAGTGCCTGTGTTTTACTTCACAGGGAATGCCTCCCAGTACTACTAATTTAAAAGGATAGTAATATTTCACAATAAAAGCAGCTCCAATTAATCTTCATAGTATAGTGTTATTTCAGTACTAATAGAGTTGTAGCACAAGAGTAATTGAATGATAAAGTATCCCCCTCCCGCCCCTTTTACTGATGTAACACTGCTCACCTCAGAGCAGCAAGACTGTCCAGATGGATCGCAGAGAGGGACAATCTTCAGTGATCATAAGGGAAAACCTGTCAATGTGGGGCAGGGTTTTCCTTATGATCACAGTAAGAAGATTGTCCCTTGCTTTGATCTGTCCGGTCAAGAGAGCAGATTCCACATCTGAGGGGAGGTGGCTTACACTAGGTAAAAGGGGCGGGAGGGTGATACTTTATCATTCAATTACTCTTGTACTACAACTCTGACAGTATTGAAATAACACTCTCCATGACCCAAATACTATGAAGATTAATTGGAGCTTCTGTTTTTGTGAAACATTAGTATCCCTTTAACCCTATGTATGCCAAAGGGATGCTCAATGCATTGCAAAGCAACTAGTTAAACTCCCCTGGGATTAGAGTATTATATATATATATATATATATATATATATATATATATACTAACCCAATAAATGCTTCAAATGTCTTCTGTGCTTTGTTTTGGAGAGCTCTCTATAATCTAAAGGGGTTAATATGCATTAATGAATTGACATCCGTTCATTGTGTAAACTAAATACAACCTTATTAACACTGACTTGGACATTCCTAAACAGTTACTTGTCAGCTGGGGGTAGTGGTGTTGGTGATGGGAGTTTTAGTCCTTCAAGAACTGGAGAGCCACAGTTTGCCCTCTCCTGATCCCATATGTATCATATCCAGTCTATATATCACATGGATAGAGAACATTTAGCTCCCTAACTGTAGAAGACTACAACTCTCAATGTCCTCAGTCAGCAACTGACTGGTGGGGTTCATGGGTATTGTAGTTTAAAATATCCTGAGAGCCAACAATGATCTGCCCCATGGTAGGCAGGGGTTATGGGAACTGTAGCCCAGCATCAGCTGAAGGACCTCATGTTGCCCAGCCCTGGTTTACTGCATGAGCAAGTCCTGTAACCTCACATGATTAGACAGGAATAATTCATGTCTGGCACTTCCCATTAATTATCTGTCACACCTGGAAATTTACTTAGATGTTTGGTGAATATAAGTATCGTTAAAAAACACATTAGTTTTAAATTAAACTGATTAAACATGAAATCACTTAAATATGGTACTAATTTCTGTGGCTGAATAAGTTAAGTCAAATTACACTTAAGAATATCAATAGCTAAATCAAGCTGGTGTGCGATAGCGGTCAGGGCGTACTAAGCAGTGCTAAACCTGAGCTTCTCTACAAAGCATTTATTTTATGTGTGGTGTCTAAAATAGAATTTAAATGTGATTTGTTTTTGTTTCAATAGATTTTTATTCATTCAAAAACACATGTACATATTACAAACAGTCCCACGGCATTCAGAATATACACGTATATAGATGGTAACATGTAAGATGTTGACACAGTCGTTGAATATGAGGAATGATCCTAAGTATTGTCTGGAAAACGTACAGCTATCCAAGGAATCTAAAAGTAGCTATATTAAAGGGATACTAATACTTTGTTTTATCTTTATTTTATTTTGTAGGCATTAAAAAAACATGAAGAACGATATAAGTCTTATCTCTCAAACCTTTATCGTTTGAGAGATATTCACAAGCAAAGTTTTCCCTCCCGCCCCTTTTACCTAGTGTAAGCCATCTCTTCTCAGATGTGGAATGCAGTCCATAGACCAGACAGATAACAGAAGGGACAATCTTCTTCCTATGAGAACAATGAAAGCCCTGCCCCCCTTGACAAGTTTTTCAGGTTTTTCCCCTTATCTTAATTGAAGATTGTCCCTCTCTGCAGTCTACCTGGGCACCTCCCTTCTGATCTGGCTGAACAGTGTTACATCAGTAAAAGGGACGGGAGGGGGATACTTTGTCATTGAATTACTCTTGTACTACAACTCTGACAGTATTGAAATAACACTCTCCAAAGTCCAAATACTATGATGATTAATTAGAGCTGTTTTTATTACGAAACATTACTATACCTTTCAGCCCGTGTGGTAACAGTCCATCTGATATAAATATTTAATATTGCACTTAAGAACATTAAAGAAGTGGAGGGTGGATAAAAAAGTAAAGAAAGCTGCCCTATTCAGATGCTATTGAGTAATTTTGTGGTGCTGTTTGCAGTAAGTTATAAGAGATATGGCATATGTGCCTCAATTCAGTTGTGTGCGGTAAAACAGCCGGTAGGGCTAAATTGTCTTCCAGCTTACATAAAAAAGTGTCGGTATTCAATTGTCCTACCAGCTGAAAGCACAACGGACGTTAGGTCACAGAAAAGGACTCTTGGCCAAACGTCCGTTTTATGAGATAAGTTCCCAAAACTCACAAAAAATATTGTGAATAATCAGGACATTAAAGTAAAAAAGCTAACGATCAGTGTCCAAGATATGTGTTACACTTACTGGTCATCCGCTGTCCATCTTCTTTTATCATCCTTCTTTTTTCTAATCTTTGTCTTCTATCTTCTTTCTTCTCTCTTCTTTGTCTCTGTTCTGTCATCCCTTTGAAAAAAAGAAAATAAGTCACATTACATGATGTGGCACAAAGATAACCCTGACATGTGGCATTGTTTAACCCATTGAGTGCCAGAGGAGTACACAGCACATTGCACAGCAATGTGTTACCTACCTGTGACACTGAAAGAGTTAAACAAGGCACAGATGTTATTGTTAGGTAGATAGATAATGCCACATACGCAATTAATTGCTCCATAAATCCCGTTAAAATCCAAATATTTTCTCCCAAACAAAGTTTCCACAGACGTGGACAAAAAAAACATTGCAATCCGTAATGCCCCATTGTTTTCTCTAACACTGCTGGCAGCAGAGAAAGTAAGAACGAGTAGACACCCCGACCCTTTTGTACCTGACAGACCGATTGCCTGTTCCACTGTGAGGGAATTTTGAACAGAGACTGCCTTTATATATGAGCAGTCTCTGTTCAAAACGACTCACAGCCATTGGCTGGGATGTGTGCTCATGCACCTCCCAGCCAATCAGCTTTGAGCAGGTTCCATCAAACTTTTTGAACAGAGACTGCCCATATATAAAGGCGGTCTCTGTTCAAAATTCCCTCACAGTGCAAAGGGCATCGGCCTGTGAGGTACAAAGGAAGGGGGGTGGTCTGCTCATTCTTACTTTTTCAGTAAGTGGTGAAGAAAACAACGGGGCATTATGAATTGCAATATTTTTGGCCAAGTCTGTTAACTCTTTTTAGGAGAAAATATTTTGACAGGATTTATGGGGCAATTCAAGGGGTTAAACTATGCACAAATGTCAGGGGTATGTTTATACCACATCATATAATATGACATTTTCTTTTTTTTAACCCCTTACCACCCGAGGACGTACATATATGTCCCGAGTGGATGTCCCAGGTGGACAGAGGACGTACATGAATGTTCCGGAAGTCATTCAGTAAAATGAAAAAAAAATGTTCAGAGGGTGTTAAGTGCCGGCCGCGTGCGCGGGCGGCTGGTCACTAAGAGGTTAAAGGAATGACTGAAAGGAGATAAAGAAGAGAGAGAAGAAAGAAGATAGAAGAAGGTGACAGGATCTGACCAAGGTGCTGAAGACCACGCTGGACATCAGGATTAATGGTGTTTGTTTTCAGCACTCTAGCACTCATAGGTTTAATTCTACTAACATTGGACACAGTTTGGGTGTGCTTCGGATGTATTGATATGGGGCTTTGGGCCCCATATCAATAAATACACTGGGGACTTTCAATTCATGCGTCACCACTTTTTAGATCCAATAAGGGTTTCTGCACCCAAATAAACGGGGTGCAGAATTTCCCTCAATAAATTGGGTCCATTACCAGATCTTAGGGCTAATGCATGTAACTGAATTGCATTTTGTGGCGTTATTATTGTTTTCTATGGGCCAAAACTCCGCTAACTTTTTCGCCCGACAGTTGTTGTTTTTTTACCAGCATTATTTCATAGCACAGGTAACTGAATAGCTTACCGTGCTTGAAAAAATGCCGTCAGCTGTTTTTTTAGCAGTTGAACCTAAATGAATTGAGGCCAAAATCTATTGAGATAAGTACCCGCTGTTACTCTACATCACCCAGTTTACAGATAATACAACACTATCACTTCTCAGACACCTATAATTACTGCTATGGTAATGAGAGGCAGGGAGCCCTGAAAAAGGTGACAGTGTAAGCTTCCTCAGAGCATGTCTAAGAGTAGATTTTAGACTTTTTACAAATGCCAACATGCAATACAGAGTATGTGAGTCTATCCCAGAGACTTAAAGAGATAGTAATACTTCGTTTTATCTTTATTTTATTTTGTAGGCATTAAAAAAACATGAAGAATGATATAAGTCTTATCTCTCAAACCTTTATGGTTTAAGAGATATTCACAAGCAAAGTACCCCCCACCCCGTTCAGCCAGAGCAGAAGGGAGGTGCCCAGGTAGACTGCAGAGAGGGACAATCTTCAATTAAGATAAGGGAAAAACCTGAAAATCTTGTCAAGGGGGGCAGGGATTTCATTGTTCTCATAGGAAGAAGATTGCCCCCTGCTGTTATCTGTCTGGTCTATGGACTGCATTCCACATCTGAGAAGAGATGGCTTACACCAGGTAAAAGGGGCGGGAGGGAGAAACTTTGCTTGTGAATATCTCTCAAACCATAAAGGTTTGAGAGATAAGGCTTATATCGTTCTTCATGTTTTTTTAATGCCTACAAAATAAAATAAAGATAAAACGAAGTATTACCATCCCTTTAACCTCACATGATTAGACAAGAATAATTCATGCCTGGCAGTTCTCATTGATTATCTGTCACACCTGGAAATTCACTTACATGTTTGGTTAATATAAGTATCATAAAAAGCACATTAGTTATAAATTAAACTGATTAAACATGAAATCACTTAAATCTTGTGCTAATTTTTGCGACTGAATATTTCAAGTTAATTTTCACTTAAAATATCAATATCGAAATCAAGCTCGGATGATAAAGAGGCCAATATGTGCTAAGCAGTAATAAGTCTGTGCATTCTTAAAGGGTTAGTAATAGCTTAAAATAATAACAACTAGTATTGTAGATAAGGAAAATAGAAATCCATCGGTGCAAGTATCATCTCTCAAACCTTTATGGTTTGAGAGATAGAACATTTTAAAGTTCTCTGCTCCCTCTCCTTTCCCTGACCCCAGCATCTAGCTGACAGCAGGAGATCCTGGTCCAGGGACCGGTAGGTGGCTCTTCAGCAGAGCCGAGATACTGCAATCTAAAAAGAACTACTTAATTGGAACGGTCTACAAAGTGTGCCTGGTTTGCAAGCAAACTTTGTAGACCGTTCCAATAAAGTAGTTCTTTTTAGATTTCAGTATCATGGCTCTGCTGAAGAGCCACTTCAACTCGGCCGACTCAGTTCTTCTTCTGTCAGCTTTACAGCTGACAGCAGGGTGTTACGGTTGGCAAGCAAAACCAGGAGTCAGACGGTAAAGTTAATAGAACCTTTATTATGAGAATAATGACAGTAATGCAATATATAAATAAACACACTGTGGGTGATTGAAACGGCGAGCACTGGATCAGGAATAGCAGTCTCCCTATATCACCACCTCACTGTCCAAGACTAGGCCTCAGCCCACTGGAGTCTCATGGTAAGGTAACGCCCAAGAGATACTGACTCAGCCTGCAGTCAGTAGCTAGGAGTCGGCTAGAGCCCCAGGTCAGTACTAGGAAGGATGTCTGAATAACGGAACCAACAAACTGAGCCAACAGACAGAGCCTTCTAGTAAGCACCAGATAGGATAGTCAGACGATCCAAAGTCATACACGGAGCGGGTAGTCAGCCAGAGCCACAGGTTTGCACCAGAAAGGATATCCACTGAAGCAATGGAATGCTGGATGCACAGTGGATAAAGCCCCAGGTCAACACCAGAGTGGGTAGTCAGACAAGCCTAGGTCATACACGGAGCAGGTAGTCAGCCAGAGCCACAGGTTTGCACCAGATAGGATCTCCACTGGAGCGTATGTATGCTGGATGCGCAGTGGATAGAGCCCCAGGTCAACACCAGAGTGGGCAGTCAGGCAAGCCTAGGTCATACACGGAGCGGGTAGCCAACCAGAGTCACAGGTTTGCAGCAGAAAGGATATCTGAGCCAAATCGGAACGCCAAGGAGAATAGTCAGACAGAGCCACAGGTCAGCACCAGAATGGATGGACAGACAAGCCGGATCATACACAGGAATCAGGAATACTAGAAAATGAACAACAACGTAAGGATGACTGAGTCAGGACTCAGTCTGCCCTTTAAACCCCTCCACAGAAGTAGGTAGGCGGAGCAGCTAGAGGGAGGAAGTAGGAAGGAGGCGACTACAGGAAGAAAACACACATAAAACATACGCCTGCAGCATGCTTGAAGCCTCTTGTCTGCAGATGATGCATGGAAAGACGCCGAGCATCGCTGAAGCAGTGGCGCTGGAAACAAGGTACTGTGATACAGGGAGAGGGGAACTTTAAAACATTCTTTCTCTTAAACCATAAAGGTTTGAGAGATAGGACTTGCACGATGGATTTCTTTTTTCTTTAGCTACAATACTACTAGTTATTATTTTAAGGCATTACTATCCCTGTAAGAAAGTAGTAGCAAAGTTTTATTATGGAAAAATGTATATTGTAAGGTTTTCTTACAGTTTAAAAGAAGGATAACCCCACTGCTATTAAATGGTTAATTCAAAAGTTAGAAAAGATCTCAAAATCTTTGATCCATCGTTAGGGACATATTTTGGTGCGCAAATGTGGTAACTTCCCTTTTTTTCCTCTCCATCTATAAGGAGAAATATCTTTTGGTTTCAGATGTAGCGATGACCTCTGCACCCTTAGGCTATTTCATATTTAAAGAGATAATAATACTTAAGATGTAAAAACATATATGTTGTAGGGTTTATATCCCTGAATAAAACAAGGGTACTCCCACTGCTGAGAGATATTTTATTAAAAAATTATAACAGCTCAAACTTGAATATTTTAGGAGCAATATTATAGTGGCCTGAAAATTTACATTTGCGCTGTTGCTACACCATCCTATCGAGATTTATGGTCTACAGAGCAGAGCAGTCCATAGGATGGTGTAGCAACAGCACCACTGTAAATTTTCAGGCCACTGTGATATTGCACCTAAAATATTCAAGTTTGAGCTGTTATCATTTTTAATAAAATATCTCTCATTAGTGGGAGTACCCTTGTTTTACTCAGGGGGATAAACCCTACAACATATATGTTTTTACATTTTAAGTATTACTATCCTTTTAAGCATAATTCCTTTTTGAACAGGTAGTGCAATCTAGACGTCCTTTTTCGCTTGTCCATTCACTGAAAGACAGCAAGCCATCCACACAACAGAAACGTGTACATGTATGTACAGAGTCAGTGCTTCTTCAAACCCCAAAAGTGAAACCGCATTTGTCTAACAGAGTATTTCATGAGACCAGCAGGACAAAACAAAATTACATGACACTCACAAGCATACTTGGGAACTTTGACTTCCCCGGAGAGGGGTCTTGTATGCAAGTATATGTCCCACCTCTGGCTACGCTATTTTGTGTGTGGTTTTAATACAGTAATAACATTTTCATTTTTATAAAGAACCTGGAGTCGGATCTTCTCGTGTTTGCTCCTGAGTGCCGCCAAGATCTTCGATATTTCCCTGGAGAGGAGTCTTGTGATGCTGCTGGGGGGAAGAAAAATGAATTGATTTGCATAAAAAGGGGCAAGGCTTAACTATAAGTGGGGGTGGGGTTTAACATACGGGCCAGTATAGGAGGAATAGGCTGGCGAAGGAGGAGCTGGGAGTGGGAGGAACAGACTGGGAAGACGCAGACGTGGGCAGAGTTTGATAAAAACTCCCCACATCCAGAGAATCAGCCTCTGCCACAGACACCTGGTAATTAGCAGCAAAAACTGGAGTCTCTGTGAAAAATCCATAGAGTTCCCAGCTATTCTCAATAAAAAAATACATGATTAGTAAGATAATATCATATTCAAGCAGCAGAGTAAGATGAGGAAAGATGAAAAATCTTGTCTGAAGCCAAAATAAGGTGGAAGGCCCTTCATCGTTCTTCCTCCTGTGTCACATATGCAGGACCTAAAGGAAAGAGGTTTGTACTACTCAGCCATAATGCTGGGAGGCTTACGTCTCAGAGGTGGTAAATTTAAAGGGAGTTGTTTATGTATTTAAAAGACACCCTCTCTTACTTGCAGGTTAATTTTATTTCTTGACCTGTGATGTGCCACATTATAGGGGATGGGGGGGCAGATCATCCAGCTTCTTTCAGCAGTATAGTGGAGGTTATAGTTAGTATGGAGATCTGGAGTGATCATACTGCTCAGGTAGTGTGGAATAGTCAGTGAGTTGTTAGTAGTGGAGGTTATAGTTAGTATGGAGATCTGGAGTGATCATACTGCTCAGGTAGTGTGGAATAGTCAGTGAGTTGTTAGTAGTGGAGGTTATAGTTAGTATGGAGATCTGGAGTGATCATACTGCTCAGGTAGTGTGGAATAGTCAGTGAGTTGTTAGTAGTGGAGGTTATAGTTAGTGTGGAGATCTGGAGTGATCATACTGCTCAGGTAGTGTGGAATAGTCAGTGAGTTGTTAGTAGTGGAGGTTATATTTATTATGGAGAGCTGGAGTAATCATACTGCTCAGGTAGTGTGGAATAGTCAGTGAGTTATTAGCGGTGGAGGTTATAGTTAGTATGATCTGGAGTGATCATACTGCTCAGGTAGTGTGGAATAGTCAGTGAGTTGTTAGTAGTGGAGGTTATAGTTAGTATGGAGATCTGGAGTGATCATACTGCTCAGGTAGTGTGGAATAGTCAGTGAGTTGTTAGCAGTGAAGTGGAGGTTATAGTTAGTATGGAGATCTGGAGTGATCATACTGCTCAGGTAGTGTGGAATAGTCAGTGAGTTCTTAGTAGTGGAGGTTATAGTTAGGATGTAGATCTGGAGTGATCATACTGCTCAGGTAGTGTGGAATAGTCAGTGAGTTGTTAGTAGTGGAGGTTATAGTTAGTATGGAGATCTGGAGTGATCATACTGCTCAGGTAGTGTGGAATAGTCAGTGAGTTGTTAGTAGTGGAGGTTATAGTTAGTATGGAGATCTGGAGTGATCATACTGCTCAGATAGTGTGGAATAGTCAGTGAGTTGTTAGTAGTGGAGGTTATAGTTAGGATGTAGATCTGGAGTAATCATACTGCTCAGGTAGTGTGGAATAGTCAGTGAGTTGTTAGTAGTGGAGGTTATAGTTAGTATGGAGATCTGGAGTGATCATACTGCTCAGGTAGTGTGGAATAGTCAGTGAGTTGTTAGTAGTGGAGGTTATAGTTAGTATGGAGATCTGGAGTGATCATACTGCTCAGGTAGTGTGGAATAGTCAGTGAGTTGTTAGCAGTGAAGTGGAGGTTATAGTTAGTATGGAGATCTGGAGTGATCATACTGTTCAGGTAGTGTGGAATAGTCAGTGAGTTGTTAGTAGGGGAGGTTATAGTTAGTATGGAGATCTGGAGTGATCATACTGCTCAGGTAGTGTGGAATAGTCAGTGAGTTGTTAGTAGTGGAGGTTATAGTTAGGATGTAGATCTGGAGTGATCATACTGCTCAGGTAGTGTGGAATAGTCAGTGAGTTGTTAGTAGTGGAGGTTATAGTTAGTATGGAGATCTGGAGTGATCATACTGCTCAGGTAGTGTGGAATAGTCAGTGAGTTGTTAGCAGTGGAGGTTATAGTTAGTATGGAGATCTGGAGTGATCATACTGCTCAGGTAGTGTGGAATAGTCAGTGAGTTGTTAGTAGTGGAGGTTATAGTTAGTATGGAGATCTGGAGTGATCATACTGCTCAGGTAGTGTGGAGTAGTCAGTGAGTTGTTAGTAGTGGAGGTTATATTTATTATGGAGATCTGGAGTGATCATACTGCTCAGGTAGTGTGGAATAGTCAGTGAGTTGTTAGTAGTGGAGGTTATAGTTAGTAGGGAGAGCTGGAGTGATCCTACTGCTCGGGTAGTGTGGAATAGTCAGTGAGTTGTTAGCAGTGGAGGTTATAGTTAGTATGGAGATCTGGAGTGAGCATACTGCTTGGGTAGTGTGGAATAGTCAGTGAGTTGTTATTAGTGGAGGTTATAGTTAGTAGGGAGAGCTGGAGTGATCATACTGCTCAGGTAGTGTGGAATAGTCAGTGAGTTGTTAGCAGTGGAGTGGAGGTTATAGTTAGTTTGGAGATCTGGAGTGATCATACTGCTCAGGTAGTGTGGAATAGTCAGTGAGTTGTTAGCAGTGGAGGTTATTATAGTTAGTATGGAGATCTGGAGTGATCATATTGCTCAGGTAGTGTGAAATAGTCAGTGAGTTGTTAGCAGTGGAGTGGAGATTATAGTTAGTATGGAGATCTGGAGTGATCATACTGCTCAGGTAGTGTGGAATAGTCAGTGAGTTGTTAGCAGTGGAGGTTATAGTTAGTATGGAGAGCTGGAGTGATCATACTGCTCAGGTAGTGTGGAATAGTCAGTGGGTTGTTAGCAGTGGAGTGGAGGTGACAGTTAGTATGGAGATCTGGGGTGATTATACTGATCAGGTAGTGTGGAATAGTCAGTGAGGTGTTAGCAGTGGAGTGCAGGTTATAGTTAGTATGGAGAGATGGAGTGATCATACTGCTCAGGTAGTGTGGAATAGTCAGTGAGTTGTTAGTAGTGGAGGTTATAGTTAGGATGTAGATCTGGAGTGATCATACTGCTCAGGTAGTGTGGAATAGTCAGTGAGTTGTTAGTAGTGGAGGTTATAGTTAGGATGTAGATCTGGAGTGATCATACTGCTCAGGTAGTGTGGAATAGTCAGTGAGTTGTTAGTAGTGGAGGTTATAGTTAGTATGGAGATCTGGAGTGATCATACTGCTCAGGTAGTGTGGAATAGTCAGTGAGTTGTTAGCAGTGAAGTGGAGGTTATAGTTAGTATGGAGATCTGGAGTGATCATACTGCTCAGGTAGTGTGGAATAGTCAGTGAGTTGTTAGTAGGGGAGGTTATAGTTAGTATGGAGATCTGGAGTGATCATACTGCTCAGGTAGTGTGGAATAGTCAGTGAGTTGTTAGTAGGGGAGGTTATAGTTAGTATGGAGATCTGGAGTGATCATACTGCTCAGGTAGTGTGGAATAGTCAGTGAGTTGTTAGTAGTGGAGGTTATAGTTAGGATGTAGATCTGGAGTGATCATACTGCTCAGGTAGTGTGGAATAGTCAGTGAGTTGTTAGTAGTGGAGGTTATAGTTAGTATGGAGATCTGGAGTGATCATACTGCTCAGGTAGAGTGGAATAGTCAGTGAGTTGTTAGCAGTGGAGGTTATAGTTAGTATGGAGATCTGGAGTGATCATACTGCTCAGGTAGTGTGGAATAGTCAGTGAGTTGTTAGTAGTGGAGGTTATAGTTAGTATGGAGATCTGGAGTGATCATACTGCTCAGGTAGTGTGGAGTAGTCAGTGAGTTGTTAGTAGTGGAGGTTATAGTTATTATGGAGATCTGGAGTGATCATACTGCTCAGGTAGTGTGGAATAGTCAGTGAGTTGTTAGTAGTGGAGGTTATAGTTAGTAGGGAGAGCTGGAGTGATCCTACTGCTCGGGTAGTGTGGAATAGTCAGTGAGTTGTTAGCAGTGGAGGTTATAGTTAGTATGGAGATCTGGAGTGATCATACTGCTTGGGTAGTGTGGAATAGTCAGTGAGTTGTTATTAGTGGAGGTTATAGTTAGTAGGGAGAGCTGGAGTGATCATACTGCTCAGGTAGTGTGGAATAGTCAGTGAGTTGTTAGCAGTGGAGTGGAGGTTATAGTTAGTTTGGAGATCTGGAGTGATCATACTGCTCAGGTAGTGTGGAATAGTCAGTGAGTTGTTAGCAGTGGAGGTTATTATAGTTAGTATGGAGATCTGGAGTGATCATATTGCTCAGGTAGTGTGGAATAGTCAGTGAGTTGTTAGCAGTGGAGGTTATAGTTAGTATGGAGAGCTGGAGTGATCATACTGCTCAGGTAGTGTGGAATAGTCAGTGGGTTGTTAGCAGTGGAGTGGAGGTTACAGTTAGTATGGAGATCTGGGGTGATTATACTGATCAGGTAGTGTGGAATAGTCAGTGAGGTGTTAGCAGTGGAGTGCAGGTTATAGTTAGTATGGAGAGATGGAGTGAACATACTGCTCAGGTAGTGTGGAATAGTCAGTGAGTTGTTAGCAGTGGAGGTTATAGTTAGTATGGAGATCTTGAGTGATCATACTGCTCAGGTAGTGTGGAATAGTCAGTGAGTTATTAGCAGTGGAGGTTATAATTAGTATGGAGATCTGGAGTGATCATATTGCTCAGGTAGTGTGGAATAGTCAGTGAGTTCTTAGCAGTGGAGGTTATATTTAGTATGGAGATCTGGAGTGATCATACTGCTCAGGTAGTGTGGAATAGTCAGTGAGTTGTTAGTAGTGGAGTGGAGGTTATAGTTAGTATGGAGAACTGGAGTGAACATTCTGCTCAGGTAGTGTGGAATAGTCAGTGAGTTGTTAGTAGTGGAGGTTATAGTTAGGATGTAGATCTGGAGTGATCATACTGCTCAGGTAGTGTGGAATAGTCAGTGAGTTGTTAGTAGTGGAGGTTATAGTTAGTATGGAGATCTGGAGTGATCATACTGCTCAGGTAGTGTGGAATAGTCAGTGAGTTGTTAGTAGTGGAGGTTATAGTTAGGATGTAGATCTGGAGTGATCATACTGCTCAGGTAGTGTGGAATAGTCAGTGAGTTGTTAGTAGTGGAGGTTATAGTTAGTATGGAGATCTGGAGTGATCATACTGCTCAGGTAGTGTGGAATAGTCAGTGAGTTGTTAGCAGTGGAGGTTATAGTTAGTATGGAGATCTGGAGTGATCATACTGCTCAGGTAGTGTGGAATAGTCAGTGAGTTGTTAGTAGTGGAGGTTATAGTTAGTATGGAGATCTGGAGTGATCATACTGCTCAGGTAGTGTGGAGTAGTCAGTGAGTTGTTAGTAGTGGAGGTTATAGTTATTATGGAGATCTGGAGTGATCATACTGCTCAGGTAGTGTGGAATAGTCAGTGAGTTGTTAGTAGTGGAGGTTATAGTTAGTAGGGAGAGCTGGAGTGATCCTACTGCTCGGGTAGTGTGGAATAGTCAGTGAGTTGTTAGCAGTGGAGGTTATAGTTAGTATGGAGATCTGGAGTGATCATACTGCTTGGGTAGTGTGGAATAGTCAGTGAGTTGTTATTAGTGGAGGTTATAGTTAGTAGGGAGAGCTGGAGTGATCATACTGCTCAGGTAGTGTGGAATAGTCAGTGAGTTGTTAGCAGTGGAGTGGAGGTTATAGTTAGTTTGGAGATCTGGAGTGATCATACTGCTCAGGTAGTGTGGAATAGTCAGTGAGTTGTTAGCAGTGGAGGTTATTATAGTTAGGATGGAGATCTGGAGTGATCATATTGCTCAGGTAGTGTGAAATAGTCAGTGAGTTGTTAGCAGTGGAGTGGAGATTATAGTTAGTATGGAGATCTGGAGTGATCATACTGCTCAGGTAGTGTGGAATAGTCAGTGAGTTGTTAGCAGTGGAGGTTATAGTTAGTATGGAGAGCTGGAGTGATCATACTGCTCAGGTAGTGTGGAATAGTCAGTGGGTTGTTAGCAGTGGAGTGGAGGTTACAGTTAGTATGGAGATCTGGGGTGATTATACTGATCAGGTAGTGTGGAATAGTCAGTGAGGTGTTAGCAGTGGAGTGCAGGTTATAGTTAGTATGGAGAGATGGAGTGAACATACTGCTCAGGTAGTGTGGAATAGTCAGTGAGTTGTTAGCAGTGGAGGTTATAGTTAGTATGGAGATCTTGAGTGATCATACTGCTCAGGTAGTGTGGAATAGTCAGTGAGTTATTAGCAGTGGAGGTTATAATTAGTATGGAGATCTGGAGTGATCATATTGCTCAGGTAGTGTGGAATAGTCAGTGAGTTGTTAGTAGTGGAGGTTATAGTTAGGATGTAGATCTGGAGTGATCATACTGCTCAGGTAGTGTGGAATAGTCAGTGAGTTGTTAGTAGTGGAGGTTATAGTTAGTATGGAGATCTGGAGTGATCATACTGCTCAGGTAGTGTGGAATAGTCAGTGAGTTGTTAGTAGTGGAGGTTATAGTTAGGATGTAGATCTGGAGTGATCATACTGCTCAGGTAGTGTGGAATAGTCAGTGAGTTGTTAGTAGTGGAGGTTATAGTTAGTATGGAGATCTGGAGTGATCATACTGCTCAGGTAGTGTGGAATAGTCAGTGAGTTGTTAGCAGTGGAGGTTATAGTTAGTATGGAGATCTGGAGTGATCATACTGCTCAGGTAGTGTGGAATAGTCAGTGAGTTGTTAGTAGTGGAGGTTATAGTTAGTATGGAGATCTGGAGTGATCATACTGCTCAGGTAGTGTGGAGTAGTCAGTGAGTTGTTAGTAGTGGAGGTTATAGCTATTATGGCGATCTGGAGTGATCATACTGCTCAGGTAGTGTGGAATAGTCAGTGAGTTGTTAGTAGTGGAGGTTATAGTTAGTAGGGAGAGCTGGAGTGATCCTACTGCTCGGGTAGTGTGGAATAGTCAGTGAGTTGTTAGCAGTGGAGGTTATAGTTAGTATGGAGATCTGGAGTGATCATACTGCTTGGGTAGTGTGGAATAGTCAGTGAGTTGTTATTAGTGGAGGTTATAGTTAGTAGGGAGAGCTGGAGTGATCATACTGCTCAGGTAGTGTGGAATAGTCAGTGAGTTGTTAGCAGTGGAGTGGAGGTTATAGTTAGTTTGGAGATCTGGAGTGATCATACTGCTCAGGTAGTGTGGAATAGTCAGTGAGTTGTTAGCAGTGGAGGTTATTATAGTTAGTATGGAGATCTGGAGTGATCATATTGCTCAGGTAGTGTGAAATAGTCAGTGAGTTGTTAGCAGTGGAGTGGAGATTATAGTTAGAATGGAGATCTGGAGTGATCATACTGCTCAGGTAGTGTGGAATAGTCAGTGAGTTGTTAGCAGTGGAGGTTATAGTTAGTATGGAGAGCTGGAGTGATCATACTGCTCAGGTAGTGTGGAATAGTCAGTGGGTTGTTAGCAGTGGAGTGGAGGTTACAGTTAGTATGGAGATCTGGGGTGATTATACTGATCAGGTAGTGTGGAATAGTCAGTGAGGTGTTAGCAGTGGAGTGCAGGTTATAGTTAGTATGGAGAGATGGAGTGAACATACTGCTCAGGTAGTGTGGAATAGTCAGTGAGTTGTTAGCAGTGGAGGTTATAGTTAGTATGGAGATCTTGAGTGATCATACTGCTCAGGTAGTGTGGAATAGTCAGTGAGTTATTAGCAGTGGAGGTTATAATTAGTATGGAGATCTGGAGTGATCATATTGCTCAGGTAGTGTGGAATAGTCAGTGAGTTCTTAGCAGTGGAGGTTATATTTAGTATGGAGATCTGGAGTGATCATACTGCTCAGGTAGTGTGGAATAGTCAGTGAGTTGTTAGTAGTGGAGTGGAGGTTATAGTTAGTATGGAGAACTGGAGTGAACATTCTGCTCAGGTAGTGTGGAATAGTCAGTGAGTTGTTAGTAGTGGAGGTTATAGTTAGGATGTAGATCTGGAGTGATCATACTGCTCAGGTAGTGTGGAATAGTCAGTGAGTTGTTAGTAGTGGAGGTTATAGTTAGTATGGAGATCTGGAGTGATCATACTGCTCAGGTAGTGTGGAATAGTCAGTGAGTTGTTAGTAGTGGAGGTTATAGTTAGTATGGAGATCTGGAGTGATCATACTGCTCAGATAGTGTGGAATAGTCAGTGAGTTCTTAGTAGTGGAGGTTATAGTTAGGATGTAGATCTGGAGTGATCATACTGCTCAGGTAGTGTGGAATAGTCAGTGAGTTGTTAGTAGTGGAGGTTATAGTTAGTATGGAGATCTGGAGTGATCATACTGCTCAGGTAGTGTGGAATAGTCAGTGAGTTGTTAGCAGTGAAGTGGAGGTTATAGTTAGTATGGAGATCTGGAGTGATCATACTGCTCAGGTAGTGTGGAATAGTCAGTGAGTTGTTAGTAGGGGAGGTTATAGTTAGTATGGAGATCTGGAGTGATCATACTGCTTAGGTAGTGTGGAATAGTCAGTGAGTTGTTAGTAGTGGAGGTTATAGTTAGGATGTAGATCTGGAGTGATCATACTGCTCAGGTAGTGTGGAATAGTCAGTGAGTTGTTAGTAGTGGAGGTTATAGTTAGTATGGAGATCTGGAGTGATCATACTGCTCAGGTAGTGTGGAATAGTCAGTGAGTTGTTAGCAGTGGAGGTTATAGTTAGTATGGAGATCTGGAGTGATCATACTGCTCAGGTAGTGTGGAATAGTCAGTGAGTTGTTAGTAGTGGAGGTTATAGTTAGTATGGAGATCTGGAGTGATCATACTGCTCAGGTAGTGTGGAGTAGTCAGTGAGTTGTTAGTAGTGGAGGTTATAGTTATTATGGAGATCTGGAGTGATCATACTGCTCAGGTAGTGTGGAATAGTCAGTGAGTTGTTAGTAGTGGAGGTTATAGTTAGTAGGGAGAGCTGGAGTGATCCTACTGCTCGGGTAGTGTGGAATAGTCAGTGAGTTGTTAGCAGTGGAGGTTATAGTTAGTATGGAGATCTGGAGTGATCATACTGCTTGGGTAGTGTGGAATAGTCAGTGAGTTGTTATTAGTGGAGGTTATAGTTAGTAGGGAGAGCTGGAGTGATCATACTGCTCAGGTAGTGTGGAATAGTCAGTGAGTTGTTAGCAGTGGAGTGGAGGTTATAGTTAGTTTGGAGATCTGGAGTGATCATACTGCTCAGGTAGTGTGGAATAGTCAGTGAGTTGTTAGCAGTGGAGGTTATTATAGTTAGTATGGAGATCTGGAGTGATCATATTGCTCAGGTAGTGTGAAATAGTCAGTGAGTTGTTAGCAGTGGAGTGGAGATTATAGTTAGTATGGAGATCTGGAGTGATCATACTGCTCAGGTAGTGTGGAATAGTCAGTGAGTTGTTAGCAGTGGAGGTTATAGTTAGTATGGAGAGCTGGAGTGATCATACTGCTCAGGTAGTGTGGAATAGTCAGTGGGTTGTTAGCAGTGGAGTGGAGGTTACAGTTAGTATGGAGATCTGGGGTGATTATACTGCTCAGGTAGTGTGGAATAGTCAGTGAGGTGTTAGCAGTGGAGTGCAGGTTATAGTTAGTATGGAGAGATGGAGTGAACATACTGCTCAGGTAGTGTGGAATAGTCAGTGAGTTGTTAGCAGTGGAGGTTATAGTTAGTATGGAGATCTTGAGTGATCATACTGCTCAGGTAGTGTGGAATAGTCAGTGAGTTATTAGCAGTGGAGGTTATAGTTAGTATGGAGATCTGGAGTGATCATATTGCTCAGGTAGTGTGGAATAGTCAGTGAGTTCTTAGCAGTGGAGGTTATATTTAGTATGGAGATCTGGAGTGATCATACTGCTCAGGTAGTGTGGAATAGTCAGTGAGTTGTTAGTAGTGGAGTGGAGGTTATAGTTAGTATGGAGAACTGGAGTGAACATTCTGCTCAGGTAGTGTGAAATAGTCAGTGAGTTGTTAGTAGTGGAGGTTATAGTTAGTATGGAGAGCTGGAGTGATCATACTGCTCAGGTAGTGTGGAAGTCAATGAGTTGTTAGTGGAGCGGAGGTTATAGTTAGTATGGAGATCTGGAGTGATCATACTGCTCAGGTACTGTAGAATAATCAGTGAGTTGTTAGCAGTGGAGTGGAGGTTATAGTTAGTATGGAGAGCTGGAGTGATCATACTGCTCAGGTAGTGTGGAATAGTCAGTGAGTTGTTAGCAGTGGAGCGGAGGTTATAGTTAGTATGGAAATCTGGAGTGATCATACTGAGAGTCAGGTGTTCTGAAAAACTCAATGCGACAAACATAGTACTACAGGTACCTAAATACATCTAAACAGTGAAGCTCCTTTTCCACTCTGTTAGAGCCTAACAAAGAAAAAGAAGGACAATTTACTGTTTTTTGTGAAACTCAGAAACAACCTTAGGGAGAAACCATACAGGAGTTCACAAAATCAACCTATCCTATTAAAATGAAATATCATAAAGAAGCTTTTACCAAAAAAGGTCATACATTAGAGAGTAAGAGAAATCCCTAGGAAGGGTTGTGTCTTAAAAAGTAAACCAAAGGAAGGGCTGATGATCGACATGGATGAGAATATGTAGATTAGCATCCTTTATGTGTAGGGAAGCCAAAAACTTCACTGGACAAATAACCGTGATGTCAGAGCAAAAAGACATCTTGAACCAGGCTTTTTTTAACAAAACGGTTGAGACACTTCAAGTCCTGAATAGAACAACAACTACCATGTTTTGTGGGAACTAAGAAAAGACTGCAATAGAATCCCATGAATCTATATTGTGAAGGAACAGGTACCAGAACCTGTATGTCCATCAGGGAGGAAACCGCATCTAGTAATAAATGGCCTCACAATGGATTGTGAGGGACTCTGGACATAAAGAAGCCATGTGAAAGAAGGGATTTGAAATCTATGTAATATCCTTCCAACATGTAATGGTTATTTCATTTGTGAGTTTGATTGAAGTTTGGTGGAGATCTCTAAGAACAATCGATAATGCACTAGAACCTTCTCTCCTTTGTGTGCTTTTTGTACCACTGAAAAGCCTCCATCGGCCTTCCTCGCTGTGAGCGGGGCTACACCAGGCCATAGGTGGATACCTGCGACAGTGGAAGTACACATGGGCTATTACATTGACAGATCCATGGTTTTGTGGGTGGTATCGGAAGGCTACTGTATAAACTTTCAGGATCCCCCCTCGGTTCTTTATGTCCAGGGTTTCTCAAGACTATGGTTGGGTGAAGCTTCCTGCATAAGAAAGCAAAACAGCTGAAAAACTGCATTTTCCACAAACAGGACATTTGCTGATGAAAGTGCCAATTTCCAATTCAATACAGAGGTGAAAAAAGTCAATGATAATAAATAATTTTCCCCGCAATGCTGTGAGCATTCCCAGGGTGATACTATAAAAGAGTGTGAGAGTCCTACAGGTGGTCAGTCTGTGCTTGGGACTGAGATAGAGAGCAGAACATTTTGATTCATAACAACTTTAGACAAAGATACAAAGCTGTTTGTGGAGGTGATAGTGAGGGGTTTTGGAGACAGACACTGCCAATTATTTTATGGTTATGGGTGAGAAGAATGGAGAGTTAACCCACATTACAATTTTAAAGTGACAACAAGCAACCAGCCAACCTGAGCGACACAGACAGATTACTGTTATTCTAGAGGCAAAGAGGGGAGCTAGTTGCTTGTGGTTGCAAGGAGTGTGTGTGTGTGTGTGTGAGTTCCATATAGGTACTGTGACTGAGAGGGTCTATTAAAAAAATAGTAATGAAAACAAAACTTTGATAGATAGAGACAAGCAGGATCTTTTGAAGTGAGCTACGATGACTGACAGTAACAGTGACAGAGATTGTCTGTAATTGACATAGCTCACAGAATATTATCAGAGGCACAAAACATTCAGCCGTGTGGTGTATGTCAATCAACAGCACTACCACAATGCCCACAAAACATGCCAAGATGGGTTGGAAGAGTACATGGATGTGATGGTGATAGTAAAGTCGTACTCCAAAAATTGAGTGCAGTCACGGCTAAGTAATGATGATAAACCTCTTCCTCGATAGGAGGAGGCCATTAGTAAAAGTGATGAGAAAATGTCCACTACCAGTAGTAGTACTAGTAGTACTACAAAGCCTAAAGAGTATGATGAACAGTGTCATTCTATTGTTGCCACAGTGAAGGAGGAAGATCATTTAGTAATGGGACCAAGTGTTGCATCAGTCAGCGATAGCAACAATTCACTGGCACTGTAAACCGGTGTTCATGTTTCTGTAAATCCCCCCCCAAGGGGAAAACTAAAAATAAAGTGTTTGAGAAAAAGCTCCAGGAATATGAATGTGGTGGGGATGGAGAATCTAGAGACGGCGGTGATAAGGAAATGGATGATGGTGCTGCTGCCAATAACCTAATTCTGTTTGCTAATGGCTCCCATTAGCATACAGAATTAAATTCAAAATTCTGCTAACTTTTAGAGTCCTCACAATATTTCATCTCTCATTTCCAAATACACTCCCACCCACCACCTTCGTTCTATACTCGACCTTCTGCTCTCCACAGCTCTTGTCACATCTTCCCACTCCCGCCTACAGGACTTCTCCAATTCCTGCCTAATGGACTTCTCCCACTCCCGCCTACAGGACTTCTCCCGTGCTACACCTCAACTCTGGAACCCCCTCCCCGCCCAATCAGACTCTCCTCCAGTCTTCAGATCTTCAGACGCTCCCTCAAAACTCACCTCTTCAGGGAGGCCTATCAACTGCCTCCATAAACATTATCACCAAGATTCACCCCTTTCCTGGACCACTGCACTCAATAGCACTTCTCACTCCCATCCACTGACCGGCAGTTCATGTGGCAGGAGGCACTTACACCCAATAGCACTTACTCCTTCTGTGTCAAACCTACCTTCCTCTAGACTGTAAGCTCTCACGAGCAGGGCCCTCTGATCCTCCTGTTCTACACATCTGATTGTACTATTTAATACCTCTGTATGTCTACTCCCTACTGTAAAGCTCTGCAGAATTTGTTGGCGCTATATAAATAAAGATTAATAATGAAGATTAATAATGAGGCTGATAGGTTGTGATTTAGAATATGTCCCTCTGCTGTCCACCCCTTCTTATTCAGATACAGAACCAGCAGAGAATGAAGGTGATGATGATGAATTGACTCAACAAGTAGCTGAAAGGAAAAGGCTTAGTCTTCCACCAACAGAAAGGAGCAATAAGGCTGTCTATAAACTCTTTGATATAGCATGTGTGAAGTTTGGCCATGTTAACATACAAAAAAAAAAAACGATCTCAGTCTTCATCATCAGCATCCCCACTTCGAAGTGCAACCCACAAGCAGCCATAATTGTCATCTGTATTACTGACTAAGAAGAACCACAGGTAAAGAATGTCTGCACCCCCAGATAGGAGTGTTTATGTTGCTGCATGAAGTGTAGAGCCTACTGCATTCATCATTACAACCTCTAGCACTTATAGCTGTAGTAGCAGTATCTCAGGAACACCTCAGTCTATGAAGTGTCCACTTTACAGTCTGGAAATACTTCTCTCATGATCCAAAAGCAAAACATTTTGCTATTTATCTGTGTAAAAAAACATGTGACCAGGAGGAATGCAGAATACCATCTAGGCACTTCCTTACTGAGCTCCCACTTGAAGTGCAACCACAGGTCTGTTTGGGAGGAACACCAGTAGAACATTGGTGGGGCCTCAACTATCAGTAGTGGAAGCACCCACAAAAGTGGAAGGGGATGAGGGGCATCTATTAGTAGTCCTAGAGTATTGTCAAGAAGGGAGACAACATTAGTGCTGGTTTTGTGCAAGCACAAAGTATGGAAGGTTGGCTCTGATTTAGGTGTAGCAGTTGACAAGTGTCACAGAGCGTCAGTTGATGCCAACACCATCATCAGCCCTTCCACCACCACCACCACTACTCATCATTTAGTTAAAACAATGAGGATAGGGAGTTATTCCTCTGTGCAGACAACCCACAATTATGGAGTTAGAAAGATGGTAAGAGTTTCACAAAAATAATCCCAATGTACACATGTAGAATAGCAAACTAGCCAAAATGTTGCTGTCCTGTTCGTTTTTGAGAAAAGTGGCTTTAAAGAACTGATGTCATGTGTTGTATGCCACTGGCATATCTCAAGCTGCACTAATTTTTCCGAGGACAGCTGTGCCAAAGTTGTACAAGCTAAGGATTAGTCTGGTGGGAAAAGGGCTGGAAATAGCAAGAAAGTTCACCTGACCACAGACTACATGTATGTGAATGCTCCCTGGGTATACTTTCCACCAGGAGGCAGCAGCACGCAGTAGCATCAGGTAATAACAGGCAAAGTTGCCTCTGTCTGTAGTAGCAAAGTCCAGCCCACACCACATTTTATGCTTGGAGATCTTTGAGAGACAGTCCCACAAAGCTGCAGATGACTTAAAGAAATTGCAGCAAGTGATAAACAAATACCTTGTACCCTGCTGCTTGAAAGTTGGCTTTATGTCTGCTGACAATGGATCTAAAATCATAGCCGTCCTGAGAATGGCAGATATGGTGCATGTACACTGCTTTGCCCATGTCCTCAACCTAAAAGTCGTGATGGGGGAGATTTTCTAAGGAGTGATAAAGAGGTGATGAAGTGGAGATGACTTCTCCAGTTCCTATGTTATTTTATGGATCCTATACACTAAGAATTCTCCAACTTTGGAGATCTTAGTGAATAGGCTCTAGAGAATAACATAGGAACTGGAGAAGTGATATCACTGGAGAAGTCATCTCCACTTCATCACCTGTTTATCACCCCTTAGTGCACAACCCCCCTGATGAGACAGCTCAGCTGGTTAATGCACCAGTGATAGTATCTGTTCAAACCTCAGGGTTGCAGTTTTTAGTCTTGGTAAGGTCAACTCAGCCTTTCACCATTCTGCAGTAGATAAAATGAATAACCAGGACATAACTGAAAATGAGAGTCAATCTTAAAGGGATAGTAATACTTTGTTTTAACTTTATTTTATTTTGTAGGCATTAAGAAAACATGAAGAATGATATAAGTCTTATATCTCAAACATTTATGGTTTGAGAGATATTCATAAGCAAAGTTTCTCCTCCCGCCCCTTTTACCTAGTGTAAGTCATCTCTTCTCAGATGTGGAATCCAGTCCATAGACCATACAGATAACAGCAGGGGACACTCTTCTTCCTATGAGAACAATGAAAGCCCTTCCCCCCTTGACAAGTTTTTCAGGTTTTTCCATTATCTTAATTGAAGATTGTCCCTCTCTGCAATCTACCTGGGCACCTTCCTTCTGCTTTGGCTGAGCAGTAAAAGGGGCGGGAGGGGAAACTTTGCTTGTGAATTTCTCTTAAAAAAAGGTTTGAGAGATAAGACTTATCATTCTTCACATTTTTTTAATGCCTACAAAATAAAATAAAGTTAAAATGAAGTATTACTACCCCTTTAATGAATACTTCCTGATGAAAGACTTCATAAAAGAGACTTAAATATCGCTTGCAAGATTTGTGCGCATTTTAGCTGGTCCTACAGTGCTCGCAATTTATTATACTCCATAAAAGAGAGTAAACACCTGCAACATCTCCATCTGAAATTGGAGGTACCTGTTAGAGGAATTCCACATTGTACATGCAAGTAAGTTTGTCTGAGCAGGACAAGGCCACCAGTGAATATGCAATGCTTAACTGGAAAGATGTGGAGGAGGGTTCCTTGTCACTTGTTCAATTACAGCTTATGTCAGACCTCTATGAGCTCCTAAAGCCTTTTGAGGAGGCTACTATCACGGTGCCCGTGATTCGTGCTGTTCTGTGTCTGTCACTTGCTGAGTTTTCCTGATTGGCTGTCTGCTATTAGCCCTCCTCACACAGCCTTTTTAAACCCAGGTTGAGCACTTCCAGGTTGCCCTTTCGTGGTGTTTCTGACTTCACTTGGCCTGATCTGCATATCAGGCTTCTGGGCCTGCTGTTTCTGCTGTTCCTGCTGATCCTGCGTTCCGGTGTTCCAGTGTTCCAATGTTCCTGTATGCTAGAGTTCCGGTGTTCCTGTGTTCCAGCACCTAGCGGGTTAATCTTACTGAGTTCCTGAGTCTCCTGCCTGCCGCTTCTCCAGCCAGTTCGCTCTGCACCGGTGGCTCCGGTGGTTCCGGTCATCTGTCAGTGCATCAGTCTCACCCCGGTGGACTCCCCGTTGGAGTGTAGGGCTCCTGCTCTAGCCCCGTCGCTCCGGCGACATTGTTCTTTTCGCTGCTGCTTTTACATTGTTGGTTCCAGCGTGCGGATGCTGGTTTACTCCATTAAACCTGGTGGCGACACTTACTGTTGGTTCCAGCGTGTGGACGCTGGTTTACTCCATTAAACCTGGTTGCCATATACACTGTTGGTTCCAGCGTGCGGACGCTGGTTTACTCCATTAAAACCTGGTGGCGAAATTTACTGTTGGTCCCAGCGTGAGGACGCTGGTTTACTCCATTAAACCTGGTTGCGATATACACTATTGGTTCCAGCGTGCGGACGCTGGTTTACTCCATTAAACCTGGTGGCGACATTTACTGTTGGTTCCAGCGTGAGGATGCTGGTTTACTCCATTAAACATGGTTGCGATATACACTATTGGTTCCAGCGTGCGGACGCTGGTTTACTCCATTAAACCTGGTGGCGACATTTACTGTTGGTTCCAGCGTGCGGACGCTGGTTTACTCCATTAAACCTAGTGACGACATCTATTATTGGTCCCAGCGTGCGGACGCTGGTTTACTCCATTAACCTGGTGGCGATATTTATTGTTGGTCCCAAAGTGCGGACGCTGGTTTACTCCATTAAACCTGGTGGCGACATTTACTGTTGGTTCCAGCGTGAGGACGCTGGTTTACTCCATTAAACCCAGTTGCGATATACACTGTTGGTTCCAGCGTGCGGACGCTGGTTTACTCCATTAAACCTGGTGAGGATACTCTGTTGGTCCCAGCGTGCGGACGCTGGTTTACTCCATTAACCTGGTGGCTATATTTATTGTTGGTCCCAACGTGCGGACGTTGGTTTGCTCCTGATCTATCCAGTACTGAGGCTAGGTCGCTGTCCACTCCTATGCAGTCGTCCGATTTTCCCTGGCAATAGACTTCTGCTGAGTAAGACCTTAGTTCCTATTCCTCTCTGCTGTCATAGTCATCTGACAGCTGGTCTACTCGCTCAGCCTGCCCTGCCCGGTATTGGTAAGGCCGGTAGAACCTTTGTACGTTACCATCCTTAAGGTTGCCTTACCCGGTATTGGCAGGGCCGGTAGAGCCTACTACAGTGTTCCTCAGGCTGCCCTGCCCGGTATTGGTAAGACCCAGGCCCGGACTGGCCATCGGGCATACCGGGCATTTTCCCGGTGGGCCGGTCCGGGCAGTGCCGGCCCATACATGCCCTCAGCATTAATTTAAACTTTTCCCACGTCAGTGGCATAGCGGGGGAGCAGTGAGCACACAAACATACTGGCCAGCCCTGCAGCCCAAGACTTTGACAGCAGCCGGGACTATGTCATGTGACACGCAGCTACACAGACATGATGCATGCTGGGGTTTTGTTTCATCTATCTGGATGCCACTTTTAAACTTGCACTGTCCTCAGAACAAGTTTGAAAAGTGGCGCCCAGAAAGATGAAGAAACCCCAGCATGCACCACGTCTGTGTCGCGTGTGTCACATGGTTCCAGCTGCTGTCAATGCAGACTCAACAGGACTTCACAAGTGACCAGCTCCCTTCATCCTCACATAAAGAGGTAAGAGGAGGGGAAATGAGGCACTGGGGGAAAGAGGCAAAAGAGGAGTAAAGACTAGACGGGGAGAGAAAGAAAAGGGAGAGACTATGTGATAAAGGGGAGAGACTATGTGATAAAGGGGAGAGACTATGTGATAAAGGGGAGAGAAAGAAAAGGGGAGATACTGTGTGATAAAGGGAAGAGACTGTGTGAAAAGGGGAGAAAAAGAAAAGGGGAGAGACTGTGTGAAAAAGGGGAGAAGACTGTGTGAAAAAGGGGAGAAGACTGTGTGAAAAAGGGGAGAAGACTGTGTGGAAAAAGGGGAGAAGACTGTGTGAAAAGGGGAGAAGACTGAGTGGAAAAGGGGAGAAGACTGAGTGAAAAAGGGGAGAGACTGAGTGAAAAAGGGAGAAACTGAGTGAAAAGGGGGGAAACTGAGTGAAAAGGGGAGAAGACTGAGTGAAAAGAGGAGAAGACTGAGTGAAAAGGGGAGAGACTGAGTGAAAAAGGGGAGAGACTGAGTGAAAAAGGGGAGAAGACTGAGTGAAAAAGGGGAGAGACTGAGTGAAAAAGGGGAGAGACTGAGTGAAAAAGGGGAGAAGACTGAGTGAAAAGGGGAGAAGACTGAGTGAAAAAGGGGAGAAGACTGTGTGAAAAGGGGAGAAGACTGTGTGAAAAAGGGGAGAAGACTGAGTGAAAAGGGGGGAAACTGAGTGAAAAGGGGTGAAACTGAGTGAAAAGGGGAGAAGACTGAGTGAAAAGGGGAGAAGACTGAGTGAAAAAGGGGAGAAGACTGTGTGAAAAGGGGAGAAGACTGAGTGAAAAAGGGGAGAAGACTGTGTGAAAAGGGGAGAAGACTGAGTGAAAAGGGGAGAGACTGAGTGAAAAAGGGGGAAGACTGTGTGAAAAAGGGGAGAGACTGAGTGAAAAAGGGGGAAGACTGAGTGAAAAGGGGAGAGACTGAGTGAAAAAGGGGGAAGACTGTGTGAAAAAGGGGAGAGACTGAGTGAAAAAGGGGGAAGACTGTGTGAAAAAGGGGAGAAGACTGAGTGAAAAGGGGGAAGACTGAGTGAAAAAGGGGAGAGACTGAGTGAAAAAGGGGGAAGACTGAGTGAAAAGGGGAGAAGACTGAGTGAAAAGGGGAGAAGACTGAGTGAAAAAGGGGGAAGACTGAGTGAAAAGGGGAGAGACTGAGTGAAAAAGGGGAAGACTGAGTGAAAAGGGGAGAGACTGAGTGAAAAAGGGGGAAGACTGAGTGAAAAGGGGAGAGACTGAGTGAAAAGGGGAGAGACTGAGTGAAAAGGGGAGAAGACTGAGTGAAAAGGGGAGAGACTGAGTGAAAAGGGGGAAGACTGTGTGAAAAAGGGGGGAAACTGAGTGAAAAGGGGGGAAACTGAGTGAAAAGGGGAGAAGACTGAGTGAAAAGGGAGAAGACTGAATGAAAAGGGGAGAAGACTGAGTGAAAAAGGGGGAAGACTGAGTGAAAAGGGGAGAGACTGAGTGAAAAGGGGAGAAGACTGAGTGAAAAGGGGAGAGACTGAGTGAAAAAGGGGGAAGACTGAGTGAAAAGGGGAAGACTGAGTGAAAAAGGGGAAGACTGTGTGAAAAGGGGAGAGACTGAGTGAAAAAGGGGGAAGACTGAGTGAAAAAGGGGGGAAACTGAGTGAAAAGGGGGGAAACTGAGTGAAAAGGGGAGAAGACTGAGTGAAAAGGGAGAAGACTGAGTGAAAAGGGAGAAGACTGAATGAAAAGGGGAAAGAAAGAAAAGGGGAGAAGACTGTGTGATAAAGGGGAGAAGACTGAGTGAAAAGGGGGAAACTGAGCGAAAAGGGGAGAAGACTGAGTGAAAAGGGAGAAGACTGAATGAAAAGGGAGAAGACTGAGTGAAAAGGGAGAAGACTGAATGAAAAGGGGAAAGAAAGAAAAGGGGAGAAGACTGTGTGATAAAGGGGAGAAGACTGAGTGAAAAGGGGGGAAACTGAGCGAAAAGGGGAGAAAGTATAAAGGGAGGACAAGACCAGGGGCGGATTGTGGTCAGATACTTTTTTGTGTAAGAGAGCTACATAAGGGGCAATTCAAAAAGCCAGAGAGTAAACCACCTGCTTTATAGGGGACAAATCAGAATTTCCAGATGATTTAACCCTTTGAATGCCTTGCAAAGGGTTAAATGGGGCTTTTAATATATATATATATATATATATATATATATATATATAAAAAATAATGAACGCCCGCCCCCCCCCCCCCATGGGCTGCTCAAAAAATAAAAATGGGCTGCTCAGCCTTAAATGCCCGGGCCTATTTTTTGTCCCAGTCCGGGCCTGGTAAGACCGGTAGAACCTTTGTACGTTACCATCCTTTAGGTTGCCTTACCCGGTATTGGCAGGGCCGGTAGAGCCTACACTCAGTACTCCTTTGGGCTGCCTTGCCCGGTATTGGTAAGGCCGGTAGAACCGGTATATGTCATCTCACGGTTGCCTTACCCGGTATAGGCAAGGCCAGTAGAGCCTGTTATTGCTACTGTCACTTGGGTTGCCTTGCCCGGTATTTTAGGTAAGGCCGGTAGATCCTATTGTATGGACTATTATTGTTGTATTGTTATGTTTGTTTACCCTATGGGGATTGCCTTAACTTTTCAATAAAGTTACGTTTTTACCAAACCTTACGCCTGAGAGTCTTCAAAAACCGTGACAGTTACCCTGTTGGTTAGCCATGCTGGTGCAGGGATAAGTGAAATATTTCCACTTATTTTATTGCAGAAAAAAATGAAAACTGATGAGCAAGGTGGACAATTATATTAATAATGACAACAGAGATGTGAACCACCTGGTGAATGATGTTAGCATGCTTTGAGCAGGATCCTAGAATGCTGTCTATAAAAAAACAATGAGGAATATGTTCTTCTACATTGCTAGACCCCTCATTTTAATGGCATGGGTTGCAGCATAACTGGCTTGGGATGGCTTCCTAGAGATCTTTGTGCTGCTGCTTGTTGTGGAAGTTTCTTCCTCCACAACATCATCAGCACCCATCCAACTTCTCCTAATGGCCATTGTGCACAATGGGACATTCAGGGTTTTTATTCTATGACACTTACCCCACAGAGACACATAGGCATTAAAAGTCAAATTTCTCACAAGAACCTTTTAATAATTCGCAGAAAACAGGAAAAAAATGACTTTTTTATGGGTGAAACTTTTATAGGAAAAGTGGAAAATTTAAATTTTTAGCAGAAATTCAAGCTGGAACAAAAATTTACTTTGTACCCATCCCTACTCGAGACCCTTGTGGGCTCCCCAGTTCAAGAAAGAGGTTCAAGCCTTGGTGGACATGAAAGTTTAAGTTCTAGTCCCCATCAGTAAAAGTTTCTGGGACTTTACTCCAACCTGTTTGTAGCCCTGAAGAGAGATGGGGCTGTCGATCTGTCATAAATCAAGATGGAATATTTGTGTTCGGTAATCGATGCCATGTGTCCAGGAGAATTCTTGGTCTCTCTGGATATAAAAGATGTGTATTTTCATCTACCTATTTTGGAACAACATCAGAGGTTCCCCTCCATTTTGTCTTTCAAGATCACCATTTCCAATTTATGGCTCTGCTTTTTTGGGCTTCTGTCTGACCCAAGACTGTTCACCAAACTGTTGACGATGCTGGTCGGCCATGTCTGGGCACTGGGGATCTCTTTTTTGCATTACATAGACAATCTTCTTTTTAAGGCCTCTTCCGCAGACATGCCTTGAATGCATCTTCATGCGTGTATGTCTAATCTGGAGAAACACTTTTGAGTGCACAAACTCGGAAGTCCTTCCTCCCCTAACAGTATTCCTTGGCATGAGATTTGACACCCATTGGGAATGTATTTTCCTCCCAGAGGACAAGGTCTGAATTTTCACCATGCTTGTTTCTCATATCCTCACCCACCATCAGCGTGGGATTTCATGAAGATATTGGCAACAATGGTATTAGCACTGGAAACAGTGCCATACACTCAAGTTCATATCTGGGCCCTACATTTGGACATTCTAAGGAAGTGATCCATATGGCAGTATCATTTGTCCCATATGATGTTTATGCCTCTGCAGGAAAAGTTGGATCTGCAAGTGGCTCCAGGAAAACCATCTGACAGTCACTATCAGAGTGGTCTGTGGTGATGATGAATTCCATCCTTTCAGGTAGGGGAGCAACTTTCAATCAAAGGGTGAACCAAGGTCTTTGATCTAGCCCCAGGATCAGGCTATTCATCAATTTACTGGAACTATGGGCAATCCAACTCACCCTTCTACAATGGTACCAGTTTCTTCAAGGGCACCCTGTTCATATCCTGTCTGACAAAGCAACATTGGTAGCATATGGCAAGCGACAACGAGGGACCAGATGCTCAGCAGCATGGACCAAGGTTCTAACAATTCTCTTCTGGGCAGAAGCTCATGTTCCAGCAATATCTGAGATACATATTCTGGCAGTGGACAGTGTCCAGTTCCAGGAGAACTGGAGCTAAACCAGTCCATGTTTGATTCCCTAGTGCAGAATTGGTATCTTTGTGCTGTGGATCTTATGGAGTCTCGAGTAGATCAGAAGGAACTCCTGGCAGATGATGACAGATTATAATAAATATATAAAAAATAAAAAATGTAGTCAATTTAATATGACAGTTGAGGAAAGGAAGGCTATGAACGAACTCTCACTTAACAAACTACTCACGGTTAGGGAGGCAGACAAGGGGGGGTCCATAGTAGTTCAGGACACTATACAATACCTGGAAGAGGGTAGAAGATTACTAGGAGATGAGGTATCTTATGAGAAGTTAAGTTGTAACCCACATGAAGTATTTAAGAGTGAGTTAAAGTCCCTGATTGATAAGGTGTCCAGGAGGGGGTTAATAAGTAAGGAGGAAGAGGGCTATATTAACATGAAAGATCGAAGTATCCCATTTTTCTATCACATTCCTACACTCCAAAAGTCAGTGGAGAACCCCCCTGGACACTCTATAATATGGGAAATTAACTCATTCACTCCAAATTTGGCCACCTGCAAAAATATGTGGTCTCACTGCCGGCATATGTGAGGGATACTCAACATATTCTCAAGAGGATAGGGAATTTTAAGTGGCATATAGGAAAGCATATATGGGCCACATTGGACGTTACGGTGTTGTATACTTCTATATGCCACAATTTGGGATTGGAGTTGGTCAATTATTTCCTCAATGGGCATAAGAATATGCATGTGAATCAAAAAATATTCTTAATCAATTGTATTAGATTTGTGCTATACCATAATTGTTTTGAATTTGAGGGTCAGTACTTTTAGCAACCACAGGGTACGGCTATGGGCGCCAGGTTTGCCCCCGCATATGCTAACCTTTTTATGAGCTATTGGGAGTTGTTGGAGGGCACATGCGGGGGTAGCCTGGCGCTCTATTACAGGTATATAGATGTTATCTTTATAGTTTGGGAGGGTTCACAAGAAGCACTAGTACAGTTTATTACTAAATTAAATCAAAATAATAGGGGTATTCTGTTAACATATAATATTCCCCTTACACAAATACAGTTTTTGGATATTATGTTTAGGGTCACATAAGAAGGAAAAATAGAGAGCACTTTGTATAAAAAAGAGGTGTTGAGGAACCCCTATATACAGGCGTCAAGCTGCCACCTTCCTAGCTGGCTAAAAATGTGCCATACAGTCAGTACCACCAGCTGCGAAGGAATTGCAGCCAGTGGGAAGACTTTGTGGCCAAAGGTGAAAATTTAAAATCTGACTTTTTGGAGAGGGGTTATGAGAGAAAGGTAATACAGCAAGCATTTGATAGGGCAAAAAAACTAAATAGAGAAGAGATCTTGGTTCCTAAAAAAGGAGATGAAGAAATTAGAAAGAAGGATAGAAAATTTAGAGATACGGTTCCATTTGTAACCAAATATAATGATTTTTCAAACAATATAAATGGTATTATAAAAAAACATTGGCGCATACTTAGAGAAGACCCGCTGCTTGTGGATACAGTTGGGGATAAACAGGTGATGGTCTACAAAAGAGGAAAAAACATTAGGGGGCATATAGCCCCAAGTAGACCAAAAAATTGTACAATCAATCCTGCCGGCCAGCTGTTACCAAAAATAGTGGGAAGCTTTAAGTGCGGTAAAAAAAGATGTAGGAACTGTAATAATATGGAACATAGAGCCCTAACTTTTCAGAATGTAAGAAAAGAGAAAGAGTACAATGTACAACAGTTTATAAATTGTGACACAATGTTCGTAATTTTCATGATCTCATGTGTGTGTGGAAAGAAGTATATAGGTTGTACAATAAGAGAGCTAAGGAAGAGGATAGGAGAACATAGGAGCAATATATTAATTAAAAGTAGGGATCATAGTGTCGCGAGACATTTTTAGGACTGCATTAGGGGATCAAAAGAGAGTTATACAGTTAAAGGAATTGAACTCTTTTCAAGCTTATTGAAGGATAGATATAGATATCTCTGCAGAAGGGAGTCCTTCTGGATCCATAGACTGGGGACTATGGTTCCTGAATGACTCAGTGAGGAAATGGATTTGGATAGCTACCTATAAAAAACAATAGATTGCATATATATATATATATATAAGTGTCTCAGGGGTGTGTGGGGTAGTGAGATCACATGTTTAAATTAGATAAGGGATATAAAAGAGTAGAGATTTGTTCGATTAGTAAAAAGTAAAATCTAAATTATGAGAATAATATAGGTGTGACTTGGGAGTTCACATATTAAGAATAGGCGTGATTATGTAACATTGTAAAGATTAATATTTGTTGTCGTAATGTATAAGAACGAAGTATGTAAATGGTTAAAAGAATATCTGTTTTAGCATCGAAAGGGAATTTATGTTGACATTAAAGAATTTCTCCATTCGTCCTTCGGTGGACTGAGGGAGCTAGTATGAAAGAGAGTAGACGAGAACTGGACACGCATGCGCGTCGGGGAGACTGAGAAGACCTGTATGAGGTCCATGGTGCTCATACACGCGGAACCTCTGCATAGGGTCAGATCAAGAAGGCTCGCAAAATTTAGAATCAAATATATACTTCTTATATATTTGAAGAAACTTAATTTTTCTTATAATTTGTCTTAATTGGACTGGCCAATCATTTGGGATTTATTATAATAAACTATATTAGCTGTAGTAATTCTGAATTAAGCGGAATTCATTAATTTATTGGTAAATTGTTATATTTTGCCAGATAAGTGTAATATAGTTAAATAGCTTGGGTTATATATTAGTTAATATAATTCTTGGTATTCCTAGAATAATATATTGTGTTTGTGGAAAGGTTATATAACTAATATTTGATCTGGGGAATTCTTTGAATACACTTATTAACCCTTTAATTGCTATTTGTAAATTCATTTGAGGAGTTTCTTTGTGTGTGTTTTGGTCTAAACTTTTGTACAGTGAAAAGCTTTTAAACTCTCACTAGACAAAAGCAGCTGCCATCTTGGGAGTGGCATCCTATCTTAATAAGCGGATTAACCCTTTAAGTACCCTATAGGTTTTACATAGGATTGCTATAGTCGTGTTTATGATATATGTTGTATGAAGTTTGGTATACTGTCTAGACATATATTATTGAATTGATTCTAAGTATATTCTTTGTATAATCTATGATTGACTATATTAATTGCAATGTATATGTTTTATTCAGAAGGTATGCAATATTTGAAATCAGTACATAATTAAATTATAGTGATCTACATCTGGGATTTTATTCCAGTTAGTTTCTCTAAAATTTGACTATTGCATATGGTACAAGGAAAATTGTCAGAGGACCTGGCTTCATATTAAAGTTGACTCATCTGACAATATACCTTAAACCTCAATTAGCATAGTTTATACAGTTTCTGGGGCAGAAGGTATTGATATACACTGCTGCCAACTTATTGTATTAATTGTAAGGATCAATTATCCTTTTCTATGCTGCTGAGTGCAATTATTGTCATCTAATACCTCTGAATATACCTATGTGTGGTTAAACCTTTAATTGCTGGTAATCCTAATGGTGATAATTGTGGTTTGAGTCACTATATATCTACTTTAATTGCTGATCACTCATTTATATCATTGTTGTTTACACTTTATATATAGTATATTGCATTTAATAAATTATATTTTTGCACAAATATGTGGGATTGATTATTTTAATCAATTCTTTACTGAGAAGTAGCGTGTCAATACCTAATATAGTGTAAAGTTCTCAAAATTATTTAATATTGTCATTTATATATTTATGTGAAGATATCCAACCTAAGTGGTTTTCTTGTTTTATCCCTTTGGATACGTTCAACATAATTGGTTCGACAATGTTCTATGGAATGCTAACTTCCTTCTTGCCCTTATTTTTTTGTGTTGTGGCTATTTGTAAAACTGGAGGTTGCTATGCTGTGTGGGAAGGTAAGTGGAGATGGGAGGAAGTCTTCTTTTCCAGAGCAGAGTGCTAGAGTTAGTAACATCATTCCATGATCCCTGTGTTTCACACAGACTTCGAAAAAAAGAATTTATCAGTAAGTACAAAAAAAACCCTTACCTTATCAGCCTACTGTAACTGCCTACTAACAAGTTCACATATTCTGTACAGTAGGAGGTCTGTCTGTTTATGCCTTTATCTCACTTCAGTCCGCCAGGCAGTGGAATTGATTCCATTCTCCTGCCATGAACTGGTCTGGTAGCAAGCTTTCCTTTCTAAACAGATGCCTCTGCCTTTAAGGTAAATTGGCCCAGTCCCCAGGGCTGGATTGTCTTTGTTATCTGCACACACTAAAGGCGCTATGTTAAAGGGATAGTAATGTTTCATAATAAAAAGCAGCTCTAATTAATCATCATAGTATTTGGGCCATGGAGAGTGTTATATCAATTCTGTCAGAGTTGTAGTTCAAGAGTAATTCAATGACAAAGTATCCCCCTCCCGCCCCTTTTACGGATGTAACACTGCTCAGCCAGATCAGAAAGGAGGTGCCCAGGTAGACTGCAGAGAGGGACAATCTTCAATTAAGATAACAGAAAAACCTGAAAAGCTTGTCAAGGGGGCAGGGCTTTCATTGTTCTCATAGAAAGAAGATTGTCCCGTTCTGTTATCTGTCTGGTCTATGGACTGGATTCCACATCTGAGAAGAGATGGCTTACACTAGGTAAAAGGGGCGGGAGGGGGAAACTTTGCTGGTGAATATCTCTCAAACCATAAAGGTTTGAGAGATAAGACATATCATTCTTCATGTTTTTTTAATGCCTACAAAATAAAATAAAGTTAAAACGAAGTATTACTATCCCTTTAATTCCCCATTGATCTTATTACAGAATTTTTCCTTTCTCTTCTCCAATCCTATTCCCTTCTGTTCTAATGCCCAGAACAACTGTATTGAAAATATTACCCTTGGCACCTGCAAATCACTAGCAGAATACTGGGGGGGGGGAATCCTCCACACCCCTCCTTGGAAGAGTGAAACAAAAAATGCAAGAATGCTATGAAAATTACATGGTGACAGTTCATGTACATGAGAACTACAGGAGGGAGATGTAGTGAAGTTCAGTAAGAATCCTGTGTGGTAATATAGAGGCAAATGTAACTTAAAGGGATAGGAATACTTAAGGTTAGGTTATATGCTCTTTAATTAATAAAGGGGGTGTCATGAAGGGTCATGATACCCCTCTTGAGGTCTGATGTACTTTTTTAATACAAATTACATACATAATTTAAAAAAAGAAAATCATTGTTACACATAAATTAAATATTTAATTACATTTTCACACAAATTACATATATAATAAAAACAAACACAAAGAAGAATGGACAAGATCTTTGTTTCATCTGCAAAAAGGCATACCTTTCCTTGAAGACCTTTTGCAATATCACTAATAAAAAATATTAAAAAGAATGGGCCCCAGTACAGATCCCGGAGGTACCCCACTAGGGACACTCCTTTGGTCCGAATATTCTCCATTGACTACCACCTTCTGTCTCCTGTCACTCAGCCATTGCCTTATCCATTTAACTATTTTTGCATCCGGACTTAAACATTGCAGTTTATTAATGAGTCTTCTATGAGTGACAGTGTCAAATGCTTTACTGAAATCTAGGTAAGCTATATCTACTGCTCCTCCTTGGTCTATTATTTTAGTTACCCAGTCAAAAAAATCTATGAAGTTAGTTTGACAAGATCTCCCTGCTGTAAACCCATGCTGTTTGGTATCTTGCAAGCCATTCACATTCAGATATTCAACAATTCTTTCCTTTAGCATAGTCTCCATTAATTTTCCCACTACTGATGTAAGACTTACTGGTCTGTAGTTACCAGACTCTTCCCTGCTACCTTTTTTGTGAACTGGTACTATATTTCCAATCTTCTGGAACTACTCCTGTCAATAGCGACTGATTGAATAATGCTGTTAAAGGATTTGCCAGAACACACAAGTTATTTTAACAACTTTGGGTGTATCCCATCTGGTCCCATTGATTTATCTGTTTTTAACTTAGAAAATTGAAATAGAACTTCTTCCTCTGTAAACATGCATGTTTCCCATGTCTTGCCATTTCTTTTTTCTAACAGAGGTCCCTTCCCTTCATCTTCTGTAAAAACTGAAGAAAAATATTAAATGAGACAGTCAGCTAGCCCTTTATTCTCAATGACATAGTTTCTATTTTTTGTTTTCAATCTAACTATTCCTTGTTTCATTTTCCTCCTTTCACTTATATATCTAAAAATGTTTATCTCCCTTTTTATTGACTGGGCAATTTTTTCCTCTGTGTGTGTGCTTTGCACATCTAATAATGCTTTTGGCCTCCTTCAGCCTAGTTTTGTACCCATACCTCTCTTCTTCCTTCTGCGTCTGCTTATATTTCTTAAATGCTACTTTTTTCTCCTTTACTATATTTGCCACTTCTGCGGAGTACCACAGTGGTTTTCTTTTACTCTTGCTGACATGTCTAATGCAATGCTTTGCTGCATTTAGTAAAACACATTTCAGATCATCCCATTTCTCCTGGACTCCATCTAAAGATCTACAAGTTGTTAAAGGCTGACATAAAAATGTTTCCATTTTAGAAAAATCAGCCTTTCTAAAGTCTAGAACCTTTGTTTTTGTGTGGCGCAACACAGTCTCTGTCTTTATATTAAACCACACAGATGATGATCACTGGAGCCCAAACACTCTCCTACAGCTACATCTGATACCAAGTCTCCATTAGTAAATAATAAATCTAGTGTGGCTTCCTTCCTAGTCAGCTCTTCTACTAATTGACTAAGAGCTAATCCTTGTAAACAATTTAGGATCTTTCTACTCCTGGCTGAACCTGCTGCTTGGTTTTTCCAGTCCACATCAGGAAGATTTAAGTTCCCCATAATAATACCCTCACCTTTCACAGTTATCTTAGTTACTTCATTGACCATCTCCTCTACTTGTCCAGGGGGTCTATAGATCACACCTATATGAGTGAACATCTTATTCCCATATTCTAAAGTTATCCAAACAGTCTCTGTGTTCTCCTCCATACCCTGTATAAGATTAACCTTTAAGCTATTTTTGACATAATTGACAACCCCTCCTCCTTTTCTGCCTTTCCTGTCTTTTCTGAATAGAGAGTACCCTGGTATTTCTACATCCCAGTCATTTTTTTCTTTTTACCAGGTCTCGGTAATCCCCACTAAGTCCACATCCTCACTAGCTATTACTGCAGTGAGTTCAGGGATCTTATTCCCTAAACTGCGGGCATTTGTACACATGCCTTGAAGTCTACTGTTTTTGACCTATGTGTCACAGACATACGGTGATCAAATTCATCTGTACAATACTAAGGGGGGCAATTGATTTTATCCTGCATCATTCCATTGCCCCCTCTACTAGTTTAAATACCTGTTAACAAAACTTCTGAACTGCTTGCTGAGAACCTCTGTTCCCTTTTGAGAAAGATGCAAGCCATCCTTTCTGTACAATTCCTTGTCACACCAAATAGGGTTGGTGTGAGAAACAAAGCCAAATCCATGTTTTTGGCCCCACTTTCCTAGCCATGAATTAAAATCTCTAATTCTCTGCATCCTACCATCATCTTCCTTATACACTGGCAGAACCTCTGAAACAGATACAGTGGAAGCAACTTGCTGCAGATCCTTACATAGCTTCTTAAAAACATCTTTTACCACACTCACCTCATTACAAGCCAAATCATTTGTCCCTAAATGGACTATGACATCCAACTCTCCATTCTGTCTTGCTTCCTTAACAATTTTTAAAATGCATCTTCTGTCTTTGTCAGCTATAGCACCAGGAAGACATCTGACTACTTTGGCAGCACCATCACTATCCTCCAGACTCACGCCTCTTAATATAGAATCCCCCAATAATAGTTGCTTCCTCTCAAAGCAGTTTTCACTTATTACCTTTGTCAGTTTGTCAGTGGTTGAAGTTTGATTTACCTGTGGATTACAGGCTGGTGAACCAGTAGTCTCTGCTTCTGGAGTTGTTTCAATATTAAGGCAGTGTTCTGAAAGTGCAGCAAAAGAATTATAAAGAGGCACAAACTCTGGAACATGCCTCTTGTCCACAACTCTTACCCTTCCAGAACCAACTGTAGTCCATCTGCCATTTCTTGGAAGTCTCTGAGGCAGTGGCACTTGTTTCTTTTGTATCTATGTGGAGATCACAGATATCTTGTAGATTTCAGCCTTCAAATTATCAATCTCCGGATGTAAAACAGAAAATTATTAACAAATTGGACAACTTCTGAATCTCCAAAAGGATTACCGGGGTAGAAATGCAAACATCCATTGCACTGCAATGTGCTTGACATGTTCACAACTCTAATGTAATGAGTAAAATACCTTCAGATTTTGTAGTTGTTTTCTGACTTCAGTTACCACAGATCACCTCCAGATTATCTCCAGAATATCTCCTTGTACACTTACAATTGCTCACTTTCAATTGTTGTGTTGCTCAGCTAGTAATTTGAAAAAAGTTTTAGAAAAAGGAGAAACACAAATAAATTGAGTTGTTTAAAACAATTCTCCACCACAGAGTGAAAACTAAGAGGAAAAAATCAAATATATAAAGAACCAACGTAAACCTAGGTTAAATATAACTATATGAATTGATAATTTCGTTAAAGATAGATATTTGCCGAAACCTGTCTTTAAAATTTGAAAAAAAAATGAATATTAACAAATGTAATTAAAAAAAATGAAAAACTGTGGCAGCAGATATAAACACATTGATACATAAAATATTTGTAAAAACCTCCAAAGATACAAATAACTTACCTTAATCTACATCAAGTTGGTAAATATCATTTATAGTAATTACTGAGCCCCGCATTAAACAAATTGGTGAATAAAAGTTTATGAATAAATCTCATTCTGTTTAATTGAGGAAATCCATAAAAGTTTATTCTCAGTTTAAGTGAATGTGGTGATTGTGACTGAATGGTTGTCTGTTACGGTTTTCAGACACTCAGACAGTGGTAGATAAAATAAATGGAGTTTTATTAAGTAAATGAAGAACAAGGTCGCCACTGGGGCGGTACTGGTATAACAGAGTAAGACAGAGATACCTGGTGCAACAGGTAATACAAAACAAGTATGGAAGCACAAAACAGGTCACAAGAGGTTAATAGTACTGGTTATCAGTCTCAAATGTGGTGTTAGGCACGCCCTTGGTGCAGCATATAGCTATGTGTGCTGTATGGTAGCACCCAAGTCCATTTACTGTTTAGAGCTGTAGCATAAAGTTCTGGCTGAACGGGAACTGCAAGTGATAAGGAGATAGCCCCCATGGGCGTAACCGGAGACTACAGTATAGTGAGTGCGTGAGCCAATAGCCCCCACGGGCGTAACCGGAGACTACAGTATCATGATTGCGTGAGTCAATAGCCCCCACGGGCGTAACCGGTGATTACAGTATAGTGATTGCTCGAGTCAATAGCCCCCACGGGCGTAACCGGAGACCACCAGAATAGTGATTACTTGTGCTGATGGTCCTAGCGCGGGCGTAACCGGAGACTACTGGGTACTGCTTGCCAACAGCCACGGGCATAACGGAACCGCTGCTCAGTCACGGAGAGCCGCCGACTACTAAGACCCGCAAGCGGCCAGCTCACAGAGACAGCGGACAGGCTTAGGCGAAAGGTGGAAAAGGTAGCAGTAATCGGATGAACAACATCAGTGTCTCAAGTGCAGGAATCGACTCAGCACAGTAAGGTCTGGACTTAGCACACAAAAGGCAGATAATGGGAGACTCTGCAATGGCTCAGCAACTGACAAGCGGAGGCTCAATCACACTATGCAGTATCAGAATGTCGCCGAGGCGACAACGGAGTCGTCCGTAAGTAACGCAGGAGCAGGACAAGAGTGCTCGGTAGTCAGCCAGGCCGGATCAGGATACACAGGAGATTCGCAGACAAGCCGGTTCGGTAACGGAGGAGGGTAGTCAGCCAGGCCGGGTCAGATGCTGTAGGAGATTCTCAGACAAGCCGGATCAGGAACAAGCAGGAAGTCAGCCAGGCTGGGTCAATCACGGAACAGGAACACAGGAACGTCGTCGGGCAAGCCTAGTCGGTACACGGTGGATCAGGATACAGAATACAGCAACGCTGGCTAGGAAACACCACGGAAGGGCACCTGACAGGTGCCAGTGGCCGGATTATAACGGATAACCAGGGGCGGGCCAACACAGCTCAACCAATCCGGGAGCAGCACAGTTGTGAGTGACAGAAATGATCACGGGGACCGTGATATTGTCACCCTGAGAATGAAATGTGTCTGTTTTCAGTGATCTCTATTGTCTTAACATGTGTTCCCATTCTTGAAAACATTAATGTCCCCTGTGTGTGCATGCATTAAAGAGTGTTGGCCATTTACCAGCATTGAATGGGTTGGTTAGTGTGTATGATGTACAGAGGGATGGTGCCATCCAGTCTAGCTGACCAAAGAGGTTGTGTTATGAGATAGCCAGTGTTGGTCAGATAGAGGGGGTAGGGCAAATCTGTGTGTGGAATGTGTGTACCTTCCCCCTCACATCAGTCTAAGCAAAAAGAGAACTTGTAAATGTTACCTGTGACATCAGATCCTGTAGGGGGTGGGTAGAAGGAAGCTTAAGAGAAGAGAGAGAAGAGAGAATGGAGTAGTGGGGGGGCAGGCCTCCTCAGCATGGAGGGAGGCTGGGAGCCAATCTGGAGTTGGACTGGTCCCGGTGCTTTCTAAAGGAGTACTGAGCCACCGAGTCTAACTGTATGATCCAGGGGCATACAGCTAAGTCCTTCTTTGTGTCTAATAATTTAGACTTTCTTTTGAGATATATATATATATATATATATACACTAGCAATGTGGGACGGCGTTGCCCGTCATATTATTTACAGAGAGACATTGTGTGAAACAGAAATATGCAGTGTTACAGACACGCACTTAAAGAGACAGAGAGTGTCACACACTGTGAAACGCATACATACAGAGAGAGACACACATACATGGACGTATGTCACATATGTAGACAGTGTGTGACAGACGCAGTGGTGATGTAGATATGCTGATAAGATTTGTAAAAAATGTTTTAATTGCAGCTCTTCAGCTTGATGAATAAGGCCCTGTATCCTTACAGTTGAAGTGAGTGTGCTGTGTTATTTGGTGAATAAGGCCCTGTATCCTTACAGTTGTAGTGAGTGTGCTGTGTTACTTGGTGAATAAGGCCCTGTATCCTTACAGTTGTAGTGAGTGTGCTGTGTTATTTGGTGAATAAGGCCCTGTATCCTTACAGTTGTAGTGAGTGTGCTGTGTTACTTGGTGAATAAGGCCCTGTATCCTTACAGTTGTAGTGAGTGTGCTGTGTTACTTGGTGAATAAGGCCCTGTATACTTACAGTTGTAGTGAGTGTGCTGTGTTACTTGGTGAATAAGGCCCTGTATCCTTACAGTTGAAGTGAGTGTGCTGTGTTACTTGATGAATAAGGCCCTGTATCCTTACAGTTGAAGTGAGTGTGCTGTGTTACTTGATGAATAAGACCCTGCATCCTTACAGTTGAAGTCAGTGTGCTGTGTTACTTGATGAATAAGGCCCTGCATCCTTACAGTTGAAGTGAGTGTGCTGTGTTACTTGATGAATAAGGCCCTGCATCCTTACAGTTGAAGTGAGTGTGCTGTGTTACTTGATGAATAAGGCCCTGCATCCTTACAGTTGAAGTGAGTGTGCTATGTTACTTGATGAATAAGACCCTGCATCCTTACAGTTGAAGTCAGTGTGCTGTGTTACTTGATAAATAAGACCCTGTATCCTTACAGTTGAAGTCAGTGTGCTGTGTTACTTGTACAAGGTCACAGTGAGAAGATGTTTGTGATTAAAGGAATAATTTAGATTACAGCAGTGGATACTGCAGTACATTTGAAGAAATAGGTTGGCAGACAGAGGGTTAAGAGACAGATGCAGTGATAGATAATGTAATAGTGATGTGGGAGTAAAATGGCGAGATTGGGACTATGGATGAATGGCAAGGGGATAGGTGAGTGGGGGTGACAAGGGAGGAGGAGATGAGAGATTGAGGAGAAGAGGGACAGTGAAGTGTTATAGTAAAGTAATGGGTGAGGGGGAGAAATGACTGTACATAGACAGTGAAGTAGACATGAAATACAGGGCTGTAGGGTTACTGCATTATACAGACATAGTGTAGCAGTTGGTTGGAGTGAAGCACTTTAACTCTGAGTGTGAGAGAGGTACACAACACATTGCTGTGTAATGAGTTGTATAGTCCTCTGGCAGTGAAAGGAATATGTGACACATGTTGGGCGCTCCTTGCATTAGTGGGCCGTGGTGGTTGGCTGGGACAGAACCGGATTATTTGTCCATGGGCCGTAGGCAAGGGATCAATAGAGGGACCCCTAACAGCTAATAGGCTTCAAAACAGGAAGGCTCATATACTAAGTAAAGTGGTGGAATTTTGTGGAAAAGTAACAGCAGCACAGGGAACAATACCCATTTATTTAAATGGGCGTTTTAACGTCTTCAGTGCTAGAGAGGTCAGCAAGCATTGTATTTGTTCTGTATGGTACAGATGAATTGTTCCTCTTTGTGTTAGTACATCAGCCTCCCAGATCACAGTGCACAGTCAGCTGCTGCAAGAGCCAAAAGTATAAATGGGTTTAGATTAATGGGGTAAGAGTATAACTGTACGGGCCTTATGTATCAAGATAAAAGGTGCAAGTAAAAAAAAAACTGACACCATAGGGTTGAATTGAAAATTCAGGAAAATCGTGTTGACATAAATGGGGTTTTAACCCCTTGAATGCTACAATGGTCCGCAAACCGTTGCTTTGGCAATGTGTTTGCATTGTGGAATTCATGGAATTAATAGTCTCATTGAAAACAATGGACATTTTCAAAGAAATCAGTTTAACCCTGTGGGCCACTTGTGAGGAAAGAGTGGGCTGCACAATACCCAAATGTGGAAGCTTTCCAAACAGATATTAACCCTTTGAGTGACAGAGGTACACAGAGCAATGTGCTGCATATCATCTCTGGTACTCCAAGGGTTAATGGGCTTAACCCTCTGAGTGCCAGAGAGGTATCCAAGGCATTGCAACAGCACTCAAAGGGTTAAATTGAAACAAAGTGAGTCCATCAGCCCCAGTTCTTAGCATGGAAACTGAAGATCTGTGTGTTCTAACCTATTCCCCAGCTGACTCTGAGTGTCCCAGTGTGTCTTTGAAAGAAGTGATCAATGTGTGGCTCCCCAGCAAAATGGAAGCTGCTGGTTGGTGGGTTATAGTATTGTGCCATGAGTTGTTTACTGTAGGAGTTGTAAGTCGAGAGAAGTGATGTAGCAGTAGGTGAGTTGTGGAGGAGAGGGCTAACCCTCTGACTGCCAGAGAGGTACGCAATGCATTGCAATGTATGCGTACCACTCTGACACAGGGTTAAGGTAGGCTGACCAGATCTCACCTTTAACCGGGGACACATAGGAAATAGCCATTTTGCAGTACTTCACTGAAACGAAAGCAGTCCTGCAGTATGCATTTTTCCTATGCGTCCCCGGTTAAAGGTGAGGTCTGGTCAGCCTAGGTTAAGACTGATGTTGGGGGGCAGGCTAACTGTTGCTTACAGCCGCCCCTGGGTGTGTGTGGCAGGGGACGCAGGTTTTCTCTTATATATATATATATATACACTACCAGTGTGGGACGGTGTTGGGCGCACGTGTGTGAAATGTAGACACAGTGATAAACACAGACATATGCAACACACAGGCAGACACATACACACAGTGAGCGGCAGAGACATGCAAAAGACATGCACACACACACACACACACCGGAGATGCACACATGCACACAAATATGTAACAGAGATGTACACACACACACACACACGCAACATATATGCGCAGAAACACATGCGTGCATGAGTTGTGCACCCCTCTGCCACTCAAATGGTTAAGGTATAGAGAGGCATGTCAGAGATAAATAGCAGTGGGAAGTGTATTCATACCTGGGAACATTGACTTGTGGAGTCCCTGGAAGGGAGTCATGTGATGCTGATGTGGAGAGACAAATGGGGCAATCTGGGTTAAAAGTGGGCGGGGCTTAATCGCGAGTGGGGGCGGGGCTTAACATAAATGTGGAAAAGTGTTAGTAATAGGCTGGGGAAGGAGGAGAAGTGGGAGGGAAATGCAAGTTTACAGTGTGAGGGGTTTGAGCACACTCCCTGAGGGGTAAAACTTGATACACAACCCTGTGGCAGTCAGTGGGTTAAGTGTGAATCTGATGGCTGTCTGTCCTGTGTCTTGCATGGCAAATGATGACAGTGAAGAAATAATTCAGCAATGAGGGCCTACCTTAACCCTCTGAGTGCCATTTTGTTCCCCTGGTGATGCAGCACCCTTCAGTGGCTATACTACAGGTCCTGCTGAGGCCACTGGGAGTCAGGGTGAGTGACTGTGTGTCAGCCATCTTTCTTTCTGGCTTTGTGTGTGTTTGGTGCTGTGTGAGTGGGGCATGTGGTTGTAATACCTGGGAACTTTTACTTGTGGAGTCCCTCATGTGGTGCTGATGTGGAGAGAGCAATGGGGCAATTTGGGTTAAAAGAGGGTGGGGCTTAATCGCGAGTAGGGGCGGGGCTTAACATAAATGTGGAAAAGTGTTAGTAATAGGCTGGGGAAGGAGGAGAAGTGGGAGGGAAATGCAAGTTTACAGTGTGAGGGGTTTGAACACACTCCCTGAGGGGTAAAACTTGATACATAACCCTGTGGCAGTCAGTGGGTTAAGTGTGACTCTGATGGCTGTCTGTCGTCTGTGTTGTATGGCAAATGATGACAGTGAAGAAATAATTCAGCAATGAGGGCCTACCTTAACCCTCTGACTGCCATTTTGTTCCCCTGGTGATGCAGCACCCTTCAGTGGCTATACTACAGGTCCTGCTGAGGCCACTGGGAGTCAGAGTGAGTGACTGTGTGTCAGCCATCTTTCTTTCTGGCTTTGTGTGTGTTTGGTGCTGTGTGAGTGGGGCATGTGGTTGTAATACCTGGGAACTTTTACTTGTGGAGTCCCTCATGTGGTGCTGATGTGGAGAGAGCAATGGGGTAATTTGGGTTAAAAGTGGGCGGGGCTTAATCACGAGTAGGGGCGGGGCTTAACATAAATGTGGAAAAGTGTTAGTAATAGGCTGGGGAAGGAGGAGAAGTGGGAGGGAAATGCAAGTTTACAGTGTGAGGGGTTTGAACACACTCCCTGAGGGGTAAAACTTGATACATAACCCTGTGGCAGTCAGTGGGTTAAGTGTGACTCTGATGGCTGTCTGTCCTCTGTGTTGTATGGCAAATGATGACAGTGAAGAAATAATTGAGCAATGAGGACCTACCTTAACCCTTTGAGTGCCATTTTGTTCCTCAGTGGCTGTAGTACAGGTCCTGCTGAGGCCACTGGGAGTCAGGGTGAGTGACTGTGTGTCAGCCATATTTCTTTCTTGCTTTTGTGTGTGTGAGTGGGGCATTTGTGTGTGTGAGTGGGGCATGTGTGTGTGTGTGTGGTGATGTGCGAGTGGGGCATGTGTGTGAGTTTGGTTCTGTGTGAGTGGGGCGTGTGTGTGTTTGTCTGTGGTGTAGGAGCAAGTGGCGGCCATATTGTTTTTTTCTGACTTTGATAGTGTTGGGCAGGCTGCATAGTGGGGGCGGGCCAACGCCCTGCATGATCACGCCCCCATTGAATCACCCAATGGGAACAGTAACCCCTCCTTATTGCCACCCCTGAGTGTGTGTGTCTCCTGAGGAGACATAAATTATGCAATGAGCCTTTCTCTTTTATATATATAGATTTATTGTCATTTAAAGGGATAGTAATGTTTCAAAATAGCAGCTCCAATTAATCTTCATAGTATTTGGGCCATGGAGAGTGTTATTTCAATACTGTCAGAGATGTAGTACAAGAGTAATTGAATGATAAAGTATCCCCCTCCCACCCCTTTTACTGATATAACACTGCTCACCTCAGAGCAGCAAGACTGTCCAGATGGATCACAGAGAGGGACAATCTTAAGTGATCATAAGGAAAAACCTGAAAAGCCTGTCAAGGGGAGCAGGGTTTTCCTTATGATCACAGTAAGAAGATTGTCCCTTGCTGTGACCTGTCCGGACAAGAGACCAGATTCCACACCTGAGGAGAGGCAGCTTACAATAGGTAAAAGGGTCGGCAGGGCGATACTTTATCATTCAATTACTCTTGTACTACAACTCTGACAGTATTGAAATAAAACTCTCCATGGCCCAAATACTTTGAAGATTAATTGGAGCTGCTTTTATAGTGAAACATTACTATACCTTTAAGATTTCTATGTGTGGTGGTGAAGGAGTGGTTGGATCCTTTTGGAGCGGTTGCGTCAGAACCCTGTTTGTCCGACAAATCCGGACAAATTGTATGAGGGACGAATGAACTATTGATCAAACATATATAACAACATCGGCCAGGTATCATTCAAAGCTGGACGAAGAGTATGGATTTGTGCTACCACAGAAGGATATTGACAATTGATGTATTTCTCATATAAGCAATATTGCATTGTAACTGCTGTAACTGTAATTTGCATGCTTACTCCTAATTTATTTTATGTTCCTAACCTCTAATTATACTTTATTTTATTTAGTTATTTATTTAGAAAATGTTTGCCAGGGAGAATACATTTAGATTTCTCTAATTTTCAAGTATGTCAATAAATGTCATTTTTCTTTAAATCAATGGGGTGTTTTCCCCCACCACCTAATTGGTGTAGCTGGTTTGGCAAAGAATGGCTCATGTTTTATTTTGTGCACAAGGTGAAGCAATGCATTTTAGTCCTTTCTAGCAATCAAAGGTTTAAAAAAGCCATTTAAATCAGTGAGCATGTGCATTTGTTACTTAAAGGGATATTAATACTTAAAGAAGAACTATCACCTATATTAAAACTTTTATAGTGGGTTTTAATAGTTAACCCAACATTAGAGCTTTGTAAAAAAAAAATTGCTTAGAAGTGCAGATATTAGCCTGTCAAAATCGGGCACTTCCGCGTTCTGCGGGACTGAATGTCCCGCTTAACTTCCCAGCTGCCCCTGAACGCGCTCCCTGGGGCAGCTGGGAAGTCAAGCGGGACATTCAGTGCCCGATTTTGACAGGCTAATATCTGCACTTCTAAGCAATTTTTTTTTACAAAGCTCTAATGTTGGGTTAACTATTAAAAACCACTATAAAAGTTTTAATGTAGGTGATAGTTCCGCTTTAAATATTACTAATTTCTATATTAAAGTCCTATTTAAAATAAATGTATTGCCCCCAGTGTCATCTCTCAGACCTTTCTGGTTTGAGAGATAATCGCTCCTAAAGTTGCCCTATCCCTCCCCCTTCCCTGTAGTCAGCGTTGTAGCTGACTGAAGGGAAGCCTGTCGTACGACTTTCAGGTGGCTCTCCAGCACAGCCTGATCACGTTAATAAAAAAGAAAACTTTCACTGAAATGGTCTTCTAGGTGTGCTTGGTTTGCAAGACTGTTTTAGTTGAAGATTTTTTTTTAATTAACGTGATTGCGGCTCTGCTGTAGAGCCGCCTGATGATCTATGACCGGATTTCCCTTCAGTCAGCTACAACGCTGACTTCGGGGAAGGGGGAGGGAGAGGGCAACTTTAGGAGCGATCATCTCTCAAACCATAAAGGTCTGAGAGATGACACTGGGGGCAATACATTTATTTTTAATAGGACTTTACTTTAGGGATTAATAATTCTTAAGTATTACTATTATTATGTTTCATAATAAAAGCAGCTCTAATTAATCATCATAGTATTTGGACGTTGGAGAGTGTTATATCAATTCTGTCAGAGTTGTAGTTCAAGAGTAATTCAATGACAAAATATCCCCCTCCCGCCCCTTTTACTGATGTAACACTGCTCAGCCAGATCAGAAGGGAGGTGCCCAGGTAGACTGCAGAGAGGGACAATCTTCAATTAAGATAAGGGAAAAAACTGAAAAGCTTGTCAAGGGGGGCAGGGATTTCATTGTTCTCATAGGAAGAAGATTGTCCCCTTCTGTTATCTGTCTGGTCTATGGACTGCATTCCACATCTGAGAAGAGATGGCTTACACTAGGTAAAAGGGGCGGGAGGGGAAACTTTGCTTGTGAATATCTCATAAACCATAAAGGTTTGAGAGATAAGACTTATATCATTCTTCATGTTTTTTTAATGCCTACAAAATAAAATAAAGTTAAAACGAAGTACTACTATCCCTTTAAAAGAAACAAAGAAGAAAAAGGATGGGCGCTCCTAGTGTAATATATTCTTGTAACGGAACCACCACCAATGATCCACCATACTTACAATACTATAGTCCACTAGCAGTGGTTAGTTGAACAGATGAGAGATTCAAGACCGCCCTCGCTCAGTCAATCCTCCAATGGTACACGGATGCTGCTACCCAACCAAGAGCCAAGGACCTCTCCAATACCAATATTCACATGCAATAGTAACAGTAAGAGATGTATCTCATACTAACAATTTGCATTTAAAGACAGGTTTATAGTGGCCAACCGGTAAATAGCAAGCAGGGTATTGAAACTTCTCCCTGCTACAGACATACACCTCTCAGAAAAAACAAGAAAAAATCCAGATCCGCTACAAGTAGTACATTGTTATTGTACAATTTTTGTTGGTGACTATTGCCTATTTAGCTCCTGATGAAGAAGCTGTTGCTTTGAAACACGTTGAGCGTTTGGGCTATATACATTGATGGTCACATTTTATCTTAATAGAGACCTTTTTTAATACTTTTAGCAGATCTGGAGTTTTTCTTGTTTATCCTGAGAGGTATATGTCCATAGCAGGGTGGATTTTCAATACCCTGCTTGCTATTTACCAGTTGTCCACTATCAACCGGTCTTCAAGTGCAAATTGTGAGTATGAAATACATCTCTTATAGTGTTGAGCGAGCATGCTCGGCCGATGCTCGGATCGGCTCGAGCATCGCTCTGCTCGGCACATGGCGGTACTCGTACGAGTACCGCATGTGCTCGCCCGCCATGTTCGGGTCTCCTCCCCGCACGTTTTGCGGCTGCTGCGCAGCCAATAAACGTGCAGGGAGGCTCTGACATCGGTGTAATGCCAGCAGCCATGTTGGCTGCTGGCATTACACTGATTGGCTGGCCAGAACCCGTGGTCGGGTGCTGTATAGCACCTGACCATCGAGTTCGGCTCAGTCTGAGCCAGGGAGAGCTGAGGATAGGAAGGGAAAGGCAGTGTAGGGAGGAAAAAAAAAAATTGTGAAAAAAAAGAACCAAAAGTCCTTTTTAGGACTACTGTGTGTGGGGGCAGCAGGTTATTTTGTGTGGGGGGAAAAAAACAAAAAACAAAAAAAAAAAATATTCTGTTTAGTGTGAAAAGTTGCAGATTAGAGCACATTCTGTTTAGTGTGCACAGTTGCAGATTAGAGCACATTCTGTTTAGTGTGCAAAGTTGCAGATTAGAGCACATTCTGTTTAGTGTGCAAAGTTGCAGATTAGAGCACATTCTGTTTAGTGTGCAAAGTTGCAGATTAGAGCACATTCTGTTTAGTGTGCAAAGTTGCAGATTAGAGCACATTCTGTTAAGTCTTCAAACTAAAATATCAAAGTCACGTATTCCATTCAGTGTGCGTCGCCGCAGTTTAGCAGCACATTCTGTGTACTGTGCAGAGTTGCAGAATAGGAAGAAATACTGTTAAGTCTTCAAACTAAAATATCAAAGTCACATATTCCATTCAGTGTGCTTCGCCGCAGTTTAGCAGCACATTCTGTGTACTGTGCAGAGTTGCAGAATAGGAAGAAATACTGTTAAGTCTTCAAACTAAAATATCAAAGTCACGTATTCCATTCAGTGTGCGTCGCCGCAGTTTAGCAGCACATTCTGAGTACTGTGCAGAGTTGCAGAATAGGAAGAAATACTGTTAAGTCTTCAAACTAAAATATCAAAGTCACATATTCCATTCAGTGTGCTTCGCCGCAGTTTAGCAGCACATTCTGTGTACTGTGCAGAGTTGCAGAATAGGAAGAAATACTGTTAAGTCTTCAAACTAAAATATCAAAGTCACATATTCCATTCAGAGTGCTTCGCCGCAGTTTAGCAGCCTATTCTGTGTACTGTGCAGAGTTGCAGAATAGGAAGAAATACTGTTAAGTCTTCAAACTAAAATATCAAAGTCACATATTCCATTCAGTGTGTTTCACCGCCGTTTAGCAGCCTATTCTGTGTACTGTGCAGAGTTGCAGAATAATAAGAAATACTGTTAAGTTTTCAAACTCAAATATTAAAGTCACATATTCCATTCAGTGTGTTTCACCGCAGTTTAGCAGCCTTTTCTGTGTACTCTGCAGAGTTGCAGAATAATAAGAAATACTGTTAAGTTTTCAAACTCAAATATTAAAGTCACATATTCCATTCAGTGTGTTTCACCGCCGTTTAACAGCCTATTCTGTGTACTCTGTACAGTTGCAGAATAATAAGAAATACTGTTAAGTTTTCAAACTCAAATATTAAAGTCACATATTCCATTCAGTGTGTTTCACCGCCGTTTAACAGCCTATTCTGTGTACTCTGTACAGTTGCAGAATAATAAGAAATACTGTTAAGTTTTCAAACTCAAATATTAAAGTCACATATTCCATTCAGTGTGTTTCACCGCCGTTTAACAGCCTATTCTGTGTACTCTGTACAGTTGCAGAATAATAAGAAATACTGTTAAGTTTTCAAACTCAAATATTAAAGTCACATATTCTGTGTAAGATGAAGAAGGCGGGTAAAAAGGGACGGGGAAGTGGACGTGATCCTGAAAGTTCAGGGCGCGGGTCAGGACGCGGAGAAACTCTGCCTGGTGCCAGAGCACAAGAAAGAAAGACATCCACCATACCTAGCTTCATGTGTAATTTTACAGGGCGTCGCAGGACATCAGTCTCGAGGTCCGACCACTGCGAACAGGTGGTCGGTTGGATGACAGCTGATACTGCTTCCAGTCGGTTAAGCACCACCCTGTCTTCCACCAAGTCCACTCTCAGTAGCCAAGAGTCTGGTCAACATAATCCTCACTCTGATCATCCTTCCTCCCACCATACACGGTCTGGTCAAAGAAGTGATCCCACACTGGGATATAGTGAGGAGCTCGTCTCATCACCAATCCTTCATTTGACCCTCTCTCCAAGCACGCTTGCAGAGGAACATGACATCTTGTGCCCTGATTCACAACCTCTAGAGGCTACCCAATCTCAAGAAGATGACAGATGTGAACGGCATTTAAGGTCAAAGGAAGTAGTGGATGATGATGATGATGATGAGACACAGTTGCCATTAAATCAACCACTATTTCCGTCTCAAGACCTTGTTGAGGAGAATGTTATACAGTTGTCAATGACTGAGTATGTGGTGGGATCAAGACTTGAGGAGGATGATCAGAGTGAGGAAGTGGAGGAGGACTTGGTGGACGATGAGGTGACTGACCCCACCTGGGAAGGTGTAGAGCCGAGCGATGACAGCAGTCCTGAGGGTGAGCCATCTGCAGCACCGCAACAGGCTGGAAGAGGCAGTGGTGTGGCTACAGAAAGAAGGCGGACCGCACCAAACCGGCCCGCAAATGTTCCACGGAGCACCCCCTTGCGTAAATCTACCTTGCCAAGGGGTAGGTGTTCCGCGGTATGGCGTTTTTTTAAGGAAAGTGCGGACGACAAAAGAATTGTAGTTTGCAACCTGTGCCACACCAGAATGAGCCGAGGCATGAACACTAGAAACCTCACCACCACCAGCATGATCCGACACATGGCATCCAAGCACCGTAGTAAGTGGGAGGAACGCCTGGATCGCCCATCTGTGTCTGCAGGCCACACCACTGCCTCCTCTTCCCCTGTTTTCGGTGCCGGCCAATCGCCTGTCGAAGGCGCAGGCCCGCATACCTCCTGCCCTGCACCTGTACCATCTGAAGCACCATCAGCGACCACATCCACTTCCCTGTCCCAGCACAGCGTCCAAATGTCGTTACCCCAGGCATTTGAGCGCAAGAGAAAGTACCCAGCCACCCACCCACAGGCCATAGCACTAACCTCACACCTTTCAAAATTACTGGCCATCGAAATGCTGCCATTTAGGCTTGTGGACACTGAGTCCTTCCGCAGCCTGATGGCAGCAGCTGTCCCTCGGTACGCGGTCCCCAGCCGCCACTACTTTTCCCGGTGTGCCATCCCCGCATTACACCACCATGTGTCCCGTAACATCACCCGTGCCCTGACCAACGCAGTTACTGGGAAGGTCCACTTAACGACTGACACATGGACAAGTGCTTGTGGCCAGGGACGCTACATTTCCCTGACGGCACACTGGGTGAATGTCGTGGAGGCTGGGAGCGACTCGGACCCTGGGATGGCACGGGTGCTACCCACGCCGAGGATTGCGGGCCCTACCTCCATCAGGGTTTCCACCAGCACCTACGTTATTGGCTCCTCCTCCTCCGTTTCCACCTCCGAATTCTCTACACACACCGCCACTCCCCCATCAGCCAGTAGCTGGAAGCAGTGTAGCACTGCAGTGGGGAAGCGTCAACAGGCCGTGCTGAAGCTGATCTGCCTTGGGGACAAACAGCACACGGCCTCAGAGCTGTTGCAGGGGATTAGTCACCAGACCGAGCAGTGGCTCTCGCCACTCAACCTGCAACCAGGCATGGTTGTGTGTGATAATGGGCGTAACTTGGTGGCGGCTTTGGAGCTCGGCAAGCTCACACACGTACCATGCCTAGCGCATGTATTTAATTTAGTGGTGCAGCGATTTCTAAAAACCTACCCCAATGTGCATGATCTCTTGACCAAGGTGCGCCGCGTGTGTGCACATTTCCGTAAGTCATCTACAGCTTCAGCCGGCCTGTTGAAGCTGCAGCAGCGCTTACAATTGCCAGCTCACCGGCTGCTGTGTGACGTGAGCACGCGCTGGAACTCCACCTTCCACATGTTGGCCCGGCTTTGTGAGCAGCAGAGGGCAGTAGTGGAGTACCAGCTGTTACACGGTCGTCGCCTCTCCGTTCAACTTCCTGTAATCAGAAGTGAGGAGTGGGAATGGATGTCAGACCTCTGTGAGGTTTTACGCAATTTTGAGGAATCGACACAGATGGTGAGCGGCGATAACGCTATTATCAGTGTAACCATCCCACTTCTGTGTCTACTGAAACGCTCGCTGCTCACAATTAAAACCGACGCTTTGCATGTGGAAGAGGTGGAAATGGGGGAGGAAGAGCTTACACAAGGTGATAGCCAGAGCACCCTCACTTCGTCTTCTCAGCGACAATTGGAGGAGGCGGAGGAGGAGGAGGAGGAGGAGGAGGAGGAGGAAGACACGGTTGCCTCCGCTACAGAGGGTAGCCATGGAACTTTAGTTCCATCTCTTCAGCGTGGGTGGGCAGAAGAGGAGGAAGAGGATGAGGAGATTGAGAGTCATCCTCCTGGTGAGGACAGCGAAATCTTGCCTGTTGGTACTCTGGCACACATGGCTGACTTTATGTTAGGCTGCCTTTCCCGTGACCCACGCGTTACACGCATTTTAGACAACACGGATTACTGGGTGTTCACCCTTCTGGACCCCCGCTACAAAGAGAATTTCTCATCTCTCATTCCTCCGGTGGAGAGGACAAGCAAAATGGTGCAATACCAGAAGGTTCTTGTTGAAAAATTGCTCCAAAATTTTCCATCTGACAACGCTGGCGGCAGAGTACGTGCTACCTTGGCCAACCGAGAAGGGGAGAAAAGGGGAGCACACAGCAGTTCCGAGAAAGGCAGGGCAACACTCTCCAAGGCGTGGGACACCTTCATGACACCCCGCCAGCACCCTCACCCTGATGCGCAGCCTAGTGTCACAAGGAGGGAAAAGTTTTGGAAGATGGTGAAGGAGTACGTAGCAGACCGTGTCAGCGTCCTCAATGATCCCTCTGTGCCTTACAACTACTGGGTGTCCAAGCTGGACACGTGGTATGAACTGGCACTCTACGCCTTGGAGGTGCTGGCCTGCCCTGCCGCCAGCGTTCTGTCTGAGCGGGTATTTAGTGCTGCTGGTGGCATCATAACAGATAAGCGTATCCGCCTTTCCACCGACAATGCTGATAGGTTGACACTTATAAAAATGAACAAGGCCTGGATTTCCCCTGACTTCTCCACTCCACTGGAGGAAAGCCCCGGGGGAACATAAACTCACTTTATATATGTTATTTACAATGATGGGAATACTCTGTATTCCCATTCACCCCTTCCACCCAAAAAACGGGTATATGGTTGACTCTTAATCTTCTCATCCTCCTCCTCCTCTTCCATATGCCCTGGGATATAATTTTTATATAGGGCCAGCTCACCAGCGGGCCCTGTGATATAATTTTTATATAGGGCCAGCTCACCAGCGGGCGCTGTTTGACAATTTTTGTATAGGTCAGCTCACCAGCGGGCCTTCTCATATAATGTTTTATTGGGTCAGCTCTCTAGCGGGCCCTCTCATATAATGTTTTATAGCGTCAGCTCACTAGCGGGCCTTCGCATATAATGTTTAGGATGGTCAGCTCTGCAGCAGACCCTCACCCATAATGTTTTAGATGGTCGGCTCAGCGCACGTTTCCCTCTTAATCATGGCCTCAGTTCAATAAAATCAAGGAAATTTTTGGGAGAATTTGCCTCTGTGCACGTTTCCCTCTTAATCATGGCCTCAGTTCAATAAAATCAAGGAAATTTTTGGGAGAATTTGCCTCTGCGCACGTTTCCCTCTTAATCATGGCCTCACTTCCGAAAATCAAGGAAATTTTTGGGATAATTTGCAGATGATATACAAGTAAATATACAGCAAATATTGTTTGGTAACAATTTTTCGCCTAAAGTCGTTTTTATTTTCCTTTTTGTGTGTTTTATGGTCAGTCTGTAAAAATGGCGTACTACGGGCGAAAGATCGTTCCCAGCAGCGATGTTGGAATCCAAGATGCATCCAGACATCCTCCCTATGCTGTCCCTGAACCATTTCTGTGGTGTTTCCATCCTTTTCTGCCCTTTTCCTATGGACCAGGCACCCTCCCCTCATCAGAGCAGGGGGTGCCTGGTGTAATGCTCGAGTCCTCCCATTGACTTCAATGGGGCTCGGGTGTTCGGCCGAGCACTCGAGCCTCAGGGGGTGCTCGGTCAGAGCACCCGAACACCCGAGCATTGGGGTGCTCGCTCATCACTAATCTCTTACTGTTACTATTGCATGTGAATATTGTTATCGCACCCCATCTGGCTGTCTTTTCATTTGTTACTTAAGGCTAAATTATTTGCTCTAGAATTTTCGTTTATGAGATATTTAGCTTTATTTATTTGTCAGTTCGGCTAAGTCCTCCAGGCAAACCTGGAGGACCCAAACAATCCACACTGTTCTGCATTACCAACTGTCACTTCCTTCCAGGAAGTACTAGCTCAGCTGCAAAAAATTAAACATAACTATAACTAAACATCTCAGAAACTATTGTTTGAAATAAAAAACTGACTAACATATATGGGTGTAAATACGAGTGATTTTGGACTCCCTTTTCAAAATCACCTATTTGTTACAAAGTGACAATTCCACTATGGTCCTAAGTTCTTCGGATCATAATTTAAAGGGAAACAACATTCAAACTTCTGTATTAATTCTATTTTACACCTGCGGTTCCTAATGAATGTATCAAAAGTAGTCTTTCCACTTAAGAATTACATTGATTAAACTTGAATTTTTTTTTTTAAATCCCTAATTTTTGTGGGTTGAATATCTGAAATTAAACAGCTCTTAATCTTGCCTGATTTTAATACCTTACTTATTACCATTTGTCTGGAAATCGTGAAAGATACACACAAGACTTTAATGATAATTTTTTTTTTTTAAATGTATAATACATGTCTGATTATGGTCCCTTACAGGTGCGTGGTTATGGGATGGGAGATCTAATCAGTGCTAATGTAGAGGTTTGGTTATTATCATTTTGATACTGTATCAATAAAATATGAGCTGAGCTCAGCTGTCGTGAACATCACCTGCACTGATTAGAGAGAGTCTTTGCAGTTTAACCCCTTAAAGGGATAGTAATACTTAAAATGTAAAAAAATATATGTTGTAGGGTTTATCCCCCTGAGTAAAACAAGAGTACTCCCACTGCTGAAAGATGTTTCATTCAAAAGTTATTAATTTTCAAAGTTGAATTTTTTAGGTGCAATATCACAGTGGCCTGAAATTGTACAGTGGCGCTGTTGCTACACAATCCTATGGACAGCTCTGATCCCAGGACCATAAATCTCCATAGGACGGTGTAGCAACAGCGCCACTGTACAATTTCAGGCCACTGTGATATTGCACCTAAAAAATTAAACTTTGAAAATTAATAACTTTTGAATGAAACATCTTTCAGCAGTGGGAGTAGTCTTGTTTTACTCAGGGGGATAAACCCTACAACATTTTTTTTTTACATTTTAAGTATTACTATCCCTTTAAGAACGAAGGACGTACATGTACGTCATGGGTAGAATGTGCCTAAATGACCCATGACGTACATTTACTTCCTGGAATTCAGGGGTCTCCGCGCTGATGCACGCCACTAGGGGATCCCCGAATCGGTTGCCAAAAAATAAAAAAGGCCCATGGTCCTTAAAGTGGAACTATCCCCCCTTTTAAACTTTGCCCCAAATAATTACCCATCTGGCGACTAGCTGCTCAATAGTGCTAGTCGCCAGAATTATTACCGCGTTACTGAAAATTATATACTGCTCACAGACTGACAGCCAGGAGACCGCGCAGACATCTTTCCATAGTGACATCTGCACGCCTGCGCTGTCAATCCCTTCTGGAGCCGAATGGCTCATAGCAACGCGTCCTAGAGCCGGCTGGGACTGACAGCATAGACGCGCAGGCGTCACTATACAAAGATGTCTGCTGTGTTTCCTGGATGTCAGTCCGGGAGCAATATAGAACTCTCAGGAACTACTGAGCAGCTAGTCACCAGATGGGTAATTATTTGGGGCAAAGTTTAAAAGGGGTGGTAGTTCCGCTAAATAGAAATATACGGAAGATTTTGATGGCAGAAATGAACCATCTGGCCCAGTGGCCCAATTGACCCTAACCAATAAAATACACAGACTTACATAAGTCTCAGAATAGACTGATGAACGTATTAGTTTCCTACCACCTCTCCTGGGAGGCTGTTCCATGAGTCTATTACCCTTTCTGTAAAGTAGCACACATTGCTCCTGAATTTCCTACCCTCTCACTTTAGATCATGCAAAGAGAAATAAGAGCTAAGTCAGTGGAACCAAATTCTCTTGTATTCAAAAAGTCTGGCAAGTTTTTTCTATGCAATAGTACAGTGGCGCTATTGCTACACCATCCTATGGACAGCTCTGGTCCCGGGACCATAAATCTCCATAGGATGGTGTAGCAACAGCGCCACTGTACAATTTCAGGCCACTGTGATATTGCACCTAAAAAATTCAACTTTGAAAATTAATAACTTTTGAATGAAACACCTTTCAGAAGTGGGAGTACTCTTGTTTTACTCAGGGGGATAAACCCTACAACATATATTTTTTTACATTTTAAGTATTACTATCCCTTTAACCCTTTGAGTGCCAAGTGGGTACATTGTACGAGTTTGGACAGCTGTACCCGCTGTGCCAAGCTCGTACAATGTACCCACTAAAATGCGGTCACTGCATGAGCCGGTATAGCCGGCATGCAGTGACCGCATTTTAAAAAAAAAAAAGGTGGGCAATCGTGGGGGGACATGAGGATCACTCCTCATGTCTCCCCTGTTATTGATCTCCCAGCCGATCGCGCTGGGAGATCAATAAAGGAAGAGGAGAAGCGCAACAGAAGCGCAGCTTCTCCTCTTCCGGGTAGGAGTGGGCGGGACCGGGGGAAGCCTCACAACGTCATCAGTGACATGTCACTGATGACGTTGGGGAAGTTTCCCCGGTCCCATTCACTCCTACCGGTGGTAGGAGTGAAGGGCAGGAGAGCTTCTGCTCTCCTGCAGTCGCCAAATTGGTCTCCCAGCCTATCGGCTGGGAGATCAATTACTTGGGGGACACCAGGAGGGGTCCTGATGTCCCCCACGAGGTCTGAATATATAAAAAATAAAATAAATAAAAAAAAAAACACAAAACTAACCCTGTGAGTGCCGCAGTGGTCCCCAGCACATTGCTTTGCAATGTGCTGGAGACCCTTGTAGCACTCACAGGGTCTTTTCTTTGGGTTTTTTTTTTTTTTTTTTTAAAGACCTCATTGGGGGGATCAGGGGGGATCCTGATGCCCCTCAATGAGGTCTATTATTAAAAAAAAAATAAATAAATTTTTTTAACCCTGTGTGTGCCACAGGGGGGGGTCAAATGCACCCCCCCCCTCCTGTGGCACACACAGGGCTTCTATCATTACTTTGTTACTAGAGATTGTTGGGGGGCCATCAGGATTTGTCCTGATGGCCCCCCAACAAGCTCTGATTACAAAGTAATAATAAAAAAAAAAATTAACCCTCTGAGTGCCAGAAGGGTCCAATGCATTGCTTTGCAATGCGCTGGAAACCCCTTTGGCACTCACAGGGACATTTATTTTGATTCCTTTTTTTTTTTTTTTTTTTAAGACCTCGTTGGGGGGAATCAGAGGGGTCCTGATACCCACCAATGAGGTCCATAATAAAAAAAAAAGTAAAGAAAAAAAAATTAACCCTGTGTGTGCCACAAGGGGGGCCAATGCAGCCCCCCTTCTGTGGCGCACACACAGGGCATTTATCATTACTTCGTTATCAGAGATTGTTGGGGGGCCTTCATGATTGGTCCTGATGGCCCCCCAACAAGCTCTGATTACCAAGTAATGATTAAAAAAAAAATTAACCCTCTGAGTGCCAGAAGGGTCCAATGCATTGCTTTGCAATGCGCTGGAGAGCCCTTTGGCACTCACAGGGACATTTATTTTGATTCCTTTTTTTTTTTTTTTTTTTTAAGACCTCATTGGGGGGAATCAAAGGGGTCCTGATACCCACCAATGAGGTCCATAATAAAAAAAGTAAAGAAAAAAAATTAACCCTGTGTGTGCCTCAAGGGGGGCCAATGCAGCCCCCCTTCTGCGGCGCACACACAGGGCATTTCTCATTACTTCGTTATCAGAGATTGTTGGGGGGCCATCATGATTGGTCCTGATGGCCCCCCAACAAGCTCTGATTACCAAGTAATGATTAAAAAAAAATTAACCCTCTGAGTGCCACAAGGATCCAATGCATTGCTTTGCAATGCGCTGGAGACCCCTGTGGCACTCTCCGGGTCCCCTGTTTGTGGACATATATATATATTTTTTTACTAAGACCTCATTGGGGAGGGATCAGGGGGTCCTTATGCCCCTCAATGAGGTATATAATAAAAAAAAAAAATTAAAACACAAATTAACCCTGTGTGTGCCACTAGGAGGGGAGTTCAATGCCGACCCCCTTCCTGTGGCACACACAGGACTTTTTATCAACACTGGTAGTCACAGATCTCCCATACACACTATCAAACACTGCCCCACCATCCTTGCTCCTCTGCTCATACCCACACACACTGCCTAATCCCTCACCCTCCCACATACTTTGTTACACTTGTAGTCACAAGTCCGCACGTACACCGGCTGACGCCCTAGCTTCTTTCATCTGTTAGCCATAAAATCACACATACACTGTTTGCTTTACCATTTCTGTTTCACTGGTAGCTACGCTCCTGTAGCGTAAATTGGTATGTCAACCCACAGCAGTGGGGTACCATTTTTCTTAGGCTGGCAAGAAGTCCTCCTAGGAAATCCCACGCCATTGAACCATTTTAGTATCTTTGAAGTGACTGATGTGTAAAACAAAATTTTATTTTTTCCTGTAGCACCACATTCTGGAAATAGTTGTGCCAACTAACTTAGGGGTAAAAAGGCAAGTGACCCCTCATTAGATGCGGCAGGTTGTCTTCTTTCCAAAATGGTATGGTTTATCTACCTTTTCTTCAATTCTGAAGGTGTTATAGTCATTTTCGTACAGGCAAGTCAGGTTTGAGAAAATGTTAGAAACATCAGAGGTTGTAGTAGGTGTAGTTTTCTACTTCTAGCACCCCCTAAGGTAGTTCAACTCATACCAATGGGGTGTCATTTGACTCCTAAGAGCACTAGCAAACAAATGCAGTTGAAAATTCCATGGTTTTCACAGCGCCCCATACATTTGAAGGGGCAGAAATGTAAAAAAATGCAATTTTTTTCCTATATCGCCTCCTTCTGGAAACATTTATGCACACCAGTATTGGGGTAAGAAGGCAAGTGACCCCTCATTAGATGCGGCAGGTTGTTTTCTTTCCAAAATGGTATGGTTTATCTACCTTTTCTTCAATTCTGAAGGTGTTATAGTCATTTTCGTACAGGCAAGTCAGGTTTGAGAAAATGTTAGAAACATCAGAGGTTGTAGTAGGTGTAGTTTTCTACTTCTAGCACCCCCTAAGGTAGGTCAACTCATATCAATGGGGTGTCGTTTGACTCCTAAGAGCACTAGCTAATGAATGCAGTTGAAAATTCCATGGTTTTTACAAAGTTCCATACATTTGAAGGGGCAGAAATGTAAGAAAATGCCTTTTTTTTTCACTAGCGCCACCTCCTGGAAGCATTTGTGCATACCAGCCTTTGGGTAAGAAGGCACGTGACCCCTCATTAGATGCGGAAGGATGTTTTCTTTCCAAAATGGCATTGTTTCTCTACCTTTTCTGCATATCTATTATGGTTATAACCATTTTAGTGCAAGCAGATAATTTCAAAAACAAAAGTGTCAGGTTTACGTACGTGTTCCTAGCACCCACATATTCTATGTTAACCCACACAAATAGGCTACCATTTTTCTCATGTTGGTAGCAGGTACTGAATACAGCAGGAAATGTTATGGTTTTCAAAGATTTTAGTATGTTTGAAGTGGTGGAAATGTAAAAAAACATGTATTTATTCCCATAGCGCCACCTTTTGGAAATATTTGTGCACTTCAGCCCAGGGGGTAGAAAGGCAAGTGACCCCTCAATTGATGCGGGAGAATGTCTACTTTCCAAAATGGTATACCTTTTATACCTTTCCTTCATGTCTCTAACAGTTATGGACATTTTAGTACAAGCCGCCATTTTCGAAGAAGCAAACAGGTAGGTGTAGTGATGTGCTTCTGGCACCCCTAAGGTAGGTCGACTCATTCCAGTGGGGTGTCATTTTTCTCCTAAGAGCACTAGCTAATGAATACAGTTGGAAATGCCATGGTTTGCACAAATTTCAGTACATTTGAAGGGGCAGAAATGTAAGAAAATGCCTTTTTTTTTCATTAGCGCCACCTTCTGGAGGCATTTGTGCTCTCCAGGCTTGGGGTAACAAAGCAAGTCACCCATCAATAGATGCGGCAGGGTGTCTTCTTTTCAAAATGGTATGGTTTGTGTACCCTTTCTTCACTTCTGTAGTTGTTATAACCATTTGGGTACAGACAAGTAATGTTTGAGAAAATGTTTGAAACATTTCAGGTTGTAGTAGGTGTCGTTTTGCACTTCTAGCGCCCCCTGAGGTAGTTGAACTCATACCAATGGGGTGTCATTTTTCTCCTAAGTGCGCTAGCTAATGAATACAGTTGGAAATGCCATTGTTTGCACAAATTTCAGTACATTTGAAGGGGCAGAAATGTAAGAAAATGCCTTTTTTTTTCCATTAGCGCCACCTTCTGGAGGCATTTGTGCACTCCAGGCTTGGGGTAACAAAGCAAGTCACCCATCAATAGATGCATCAGGGTGTCTTCTTTTCAAAATGGTATGGTTTGTGTACCCTTTCTTTACTTCTGTAGTTATTATAACCATTTGTGTACAGACAAGTAATATTTGAGAAAATGTTAGACAAATTTGAGGTTGTAGTAGGTGTCGTTTTGAACTTCTAGCGCCCCTTGAGGTAGTTAAACTCATACCAATGGGGTGTCATTTTTCTCCTAAGAGCACTAGCTAATGAATACAGTTGGAAATGCCATGGTTTGCACAAATTTCAGTACATTTGAAGGGGCAGAAATGTAAGAAAATGCCTTTTTTTTTCATTAGTGCCACCTTCTGGAGGCATTTGTGCACTCCAGGCTTGGGGTAACAAGGCAAGTCACCCATCATTAGATGCGGCAGGGTGTCTTCTTTTCAAAATGGTATGGTTTGTGTACCCTTTCTTCACTTCTGTAGTTGTTATAACCATTTGTGTACAGACAAGTAATGTTTGAGAAAATGTTAGAAAAATTTGAGGTTGTAGTAGGTGTCATTTTGCACTTCTAACGCCCCCTGAGGTAGTTAAACTCATACCAATGGGGTGTCATTTTTCTCCTAAGAGCACTAGCTAATGAATACAGTTGGAAATACCATGGTTTGCACATATTTCAGTACATTTGAAGGGGCAGAAATGTAAGAAAATGCCTTTTTTTTCATTAGTGCCACCTTCTGTAGGCATTTGTGCACTCCAGGCTTGGGGTAACAAGGCAAGTCACCCATCATTAGATGCGGCAGGGTGTCTTCTTTTCAAAATGGTATGGTTTGTGTACCCTTTCTTCACTTCTGTAGTTGTTATAACCATTTGTGTACAGACAAGTAATGTTTGAGAAAATGTTAGAAAAATTTGAGGTTGTAGTAGGTGTCATTTTGCACTTCTAACGCCCCCTGAGGTAGTTAAACTCATACCAATGGGGTGTCATTTTTCTCCTAAGAGCACTAGCTAATGAATACAGTTGGAAATACCATGGTTTGCACATATTTCAGTACATTTGAAGGGGCAGAAATGTAAGAAAATGCCTTTTTTTTTCATTAGTGCCACCTTCTGGAGGCATTTGTGCACTCCAGGCTTGGGGTAACAAGGCAAGTCACCCATCATTAGATGCGGCAGGGTGTCTTCTTTTCAAAATGGTATGGTTTGTGTACCCTTTCTTCACTTCTGTAGTTGTTATAACCATTTGTGTACAGACAAGTAATGTTTGAGAAAATGTTAGAAAAATTTGAGGTTGTAGTAGGTGTCATTTTGCACTTCTAACGCCCCCTGAGGTAGTTAAACTCATACCAATGGGGTGTCATTTTTCTCCTAAGAGCACTAGCTAATGAATACAGTTGGAAATACCATGGTTTGCACATATTTCAGTACATTTGAAGGGGCAGAAATGTAAGAAAATGCCTTTTTTTTCATTAGTGCCACCTTCTGTAGGCATTTGTGCACTCCAGGCTTGGGGTAACAAGGCAAGTCACCCATCATTAGATGCGGCAGGGTGTCTTCTTTTCAAAATGGTATGGTTTGTGTACCCTTTCTTCACTTCTGTAGTTGTTATAACCATTTGTGTACAGACAAGTAATGTTTGAGAAAATGTTAGAAAAATTTGAGGTTGTAGTAGGTGTCATTTTGCACTTCTAACGCCCCCTGAGGTAGTTAAACTCATACCAATGGGGTGTCATTTTTCTCCTAAGAGCACTAGCTAATGAATACAGTTGGAAATACCATGGTTTGCACATATTTCAGTACATTTGAAGGGGCAGAAATGTAAGAAAATGCCTTTTTTTTTCATTAGTGCCACCTTCTGGAGGCATTTGTGCACTCCAGGCTTGGGGTAACAAGGCAAGTCACCCATCATTAGATGCGGCAGGGTGTCTTCTTTTCAAAATGGTATGGTTTGTGTACCCTTTCTTCACTTCTGTAGTTGTTATAACCATTTGTGTACAGACAAGTAATGTTTGAGAAAATGTTAGAAAAATTTGAGGTTGTAGTAGGTGTCATTTTGCACTTCTAACGCCCCCTGAGGTAGTTAAACTCATACCAATGGGGTGTCATTTTTCTCCTAAGAGCACTAGCTAATGAATACAGTTGGAAATACCATGGTTTGCACATATTTCAGTACATTTGAAGGGGCAGAAATGTAAGAAAATGCCTTTTTTTTTCATTAGTGCCACCTTCTGGAGGCATTTGTGCACTCCAGGCTTGGGGTAACAAGGCAAGTCACCCATCATTAGATGCGGCAGGGTGTCTTCTTTTCAAAATGGTATGGTTTGTGTACCCTTTCTTCACTTCTGTAGTTGTTATAACCATTTGTGTACTGACAAGTAATGTTTGAGAAAATGTTAGAAAAATTTGAGGTTGTAGTAGGTGTCATTTTGCACTTCTAACGCCCCCTGAGGTAGTTAAACTCATACCAATGGGGTGTCATTTTTCTCCTAAGAGCACTAGCTAATGAATACAGTTGGAAATGCCATGGTTTTCACAAATTTCAGTACATTTGAAGGGGCAGAAATGTAAGAAAATGCCTTTTTTTTCATTAGCGCCATCTTCTGGAGGCATTTGTGCACACCAGGCTTGGGGTAAGAAGGCAAGTTACCCCTCATTAGATGCGGCAGGTTGTCTACTTTTCTGAAATATATAGTTTTATATAGTTATTCCACTGTTTTAGGGTAGTTTTACCACAAAAACCCTAGAATGCGCATATTAGTTTATAAAGTTGAAAATGTAATTTTGCGCTGCTGGTGATTAGGGCTCTACGCTAGCCATGGACGTAGGTAAAACTATACAAATTTGGTATTTTTTTACTCAGGGGACTCGAGGCTTTTTCAAATAATTGAAACTTTTTCAATCAAGGTAAATATTTTTGATACATAGTATGTGATTTTAGCAAAATGAGTAAATTTTCACTTTTTTTTGTCATTATGACATCATAGCTTTTTGCACGATGTAAAATTCTCTTCATGTAAGGTATCACAAGAAAGCTCAATTCGTTCTGAAAAAAACAATATATAGTTTTCCATATGTAACTAAAAATCCCCAGAGGAAATCAAGCCTAAACGGAAGGATAGCAAAAATGTTGAAAAAGTGTCTGGCCTGCAGGGTTCAGGAAATGGCCCGAGCCTCTGGCACTGAAGGGGTTAAGAACGAAGGACGTACATGTACGTCATGGGTAGAATGTGCCTAAATGACCCATGACATACATTTACTTCCTGGAATTCAGGGGTCTCCGCGCTGATGCACGCCGCTAGGGGATCCCCGAATCGGTTGCCAAAAAATAAAAAAGGCCCATGGTCCTTAAAGTGGAACTATCCCCCCTTTTAAACTTTGCCCCAAATAATTACCCATCTGGCGACTAGATGCTCAATAGTACTAGTCGCCAGAATTATTACCGCGTTACTGAGAATTATATACTGCTCACAGACTGACAGCCAGGAAACAGCGCAGACATCTTTCCATAGTGACGTCTGCGCTCCTGGGCTGTCAATCCCTTCTGGAGCCGAATGGCTCCTAGCAACGCGTCCTAGAGCCGGCTGGGACTGACAGCATAGACGCGCAGGCGTCACTATACAAAGATGTCTGCTGTGTTTCCTGGAAGTCCGGGAGCAATATAGAACTCTCAGGAACTACTGAGCAGCTAGTCACCAGATGGGTAATTATTTGGGGCAAAGTTTAAAAGGGGTGGTAGTTACGCTAAATAGAAATATAGAGAAGATTTTGATGGCAGAAATGAACCATCTGGTCCAGTGGTCCAATTGACCCTAACCAATAAAATACACAGACTTACATAAGTCTCAGAATAGACTTATGACCGTATTAGTTTCCTACCTCCTCTCCTGGGAGGCTGTTCCATGAGTCTATTACCCTTTCTGTAAAGTAGTACTCACACACACTGCTCCTGAATTTCCCACCCTCTCACTTTAGATCATGCAATGAGAAATAAGTCAGTGGAACCAAATTCTCTTGTATTCAAAAAGTCTGGCAAGTTTTTTCTATGTAATAGTACAGGATATTTAACAGTGGAGCTGTTGCTACACCATCCTACGGACAGTTCTGGTCCCGGGACCATAAATCTCCATAGGATGGTGTAGCAACAGCACCACTATATAATTTCAGGCCACTGTGATATTGCACCTAAAAAATTAAACTTTGAGCTGTAAAAACTTTTGAATGAAACACCTTTCAGCAGTGGGAGTACTCTTGTTTTACTCCGGAGGATAAACCCTACAACATATTTTTTTTACATTTTAAGTATCATTATCCCTTTAAGTGTATTTAACCTCTAACACATTGCGTTATTACCTCAAAGGGTTACTCCCAGTCTTTGCGTTCCTTTAACCCGTAATGGTATTGTGGAGTGGCGTAATTTTGGTACAAATCAACTGTTCCACAAGGGAGAAATATACATTCCCATTGGTTTAAGTTGGGGATTTAATTAACCGCTTGAAAGATTCCACCAACGTGTTGAGACTTCTCTATCTTTCATGGGGATAAACCCCGTTATAATCAGTAGGGATGTGGGTCATTTTTATTTGACCCCCTGGTGAAGTTAGTTCTTTCAAGAATTGCTCCTGTTTGGATTTATACCTCTGGATTATAGGGGAAATGTATTAAAATAGCGTAGACATATATTCCAGTTGCTCTTTTCACACAGTTAGTGACTGCAGCTATGTATAAAGGTGTTTGTGCATAGAAACTGGAAGATTTTCATAGTTGTAGTGATGGAAAGTCAGCATTTTATTAAGGACATATATATTATGATTTAACCTTCTTTACTGATGACCCTCTGCTGCAAAGAAAACCTTATTTTATCAAATAAAAATAAAGAAAACTTGATAGTTATAGAACTCGCCCCTAAACCAATCAGTGGTCTACCATTCCATAAATCTTTGGTTCTCCAGCTGCTACCCCTTCTTTCTTTGGACCGAGATCCACAATATTCAATGGAAACCCAACACGTGACTTCAAGAGTAAAACAAGAGTACTCCCACTGCTGAAAGGTGTTTCATTCAAAAGTTATTAATTTTCAAAGTTGAATTTTTAGGTGCAATATCACAGTGACCTGAAATTGTACAGTGGTGCTGTTGCTACACCATCGTATGGACAGCTCTGTTCCCGGGACCATAAATCTCCATAGGATGGTGTAGCAACAGCGCCACTATACAATTTCAGGCCACTATGATATTGCACCTAAAAAATTAAACTCTGAAAATTAATAACTTTTGAATGAAACACCTTTCAGCAGTGGGAGTACTCTTGTTTTACTCAGGGGGATAAACCCTACAACATATTTTTTTTTACATTTTAAGTATTATTATCCCTTTAATTAAATATTTATGGTTAAAATAGCATCATTCAAATAAAATGACAAAACAAATAGAGTATGATAGGGAGGAAAAGACACCGAGGAGGGATAATTTTCACCTCCGTGTCCTCAATAAAATCCTGACTTTCAGTCACATCAGTTAGAAAAATCATCATATTTGCAATGCATTGCTTACCCCCCGGCACTCAAAGGGTTAAAAATTCTCTACAATGGTCTGGCACTGTATAGCAGTGTTTCTTAACCCGTGCTCTCAGTGGCTACTAACAGGCCAGGATTTTAGAATTTCCTTTTAAGAGCACAGGTGAGTTAATCAATACGACTGAGCCACTGATCAACACACTTGTGTTCTAGCAGGGACATTCCTAAGTCCTGGTCTGTTAGTGGCCACTGAGGGCACGGTCTGAGAACCTCTGGTGTATAGTAGGCTGACCATATCTCACCCTTAACCGGGGACACATAGGAAATAGTCAGTTTTCAGTACTCCACTGAAATTAAAGCAATCCTGCAGTATGAATTTTTCTATGCGTCCCCGGTTAAAGGTGAGGTCTGGTCAGCCTACTGTATAGTATACAGTCTGCATGTGTCTGTTTATAAGGACTGGCACTATACAGTATAGGAGGGACAGTCCCTGTTTGACACCCAAATCCCTCTGCTCCTCTATTTTAAGCTGACCAGATCTCACCTTTAACCGGGGACACATAGTAAATAGCCATTTTGCAGTACTTCACTGAAATCAATACAGTCCTGCAGTATGCATTTTTCCTATGCGTCCCCGGTTAAAGGTGAGGTCTGGTCAGCTTACTCTATTTAGGAGATCACACTGTGTGGTGTATATACCAGTGTATCAGATTGCTCCACATCAATAAAACTCACAGTAATGTGGGTATAAACTTCTGTATATATCTTATAAATTAGTCTGTGTAAAAAATACTTTCATTTTCTTCTAAATCATTCACTTACAGAAAGATTAACTTAACCATTTCAATGCCAGAGGGGTATGCAATGCATTATTTACCCCCTGGCACTCAAAGGGTTAAAAGTTCTCTAAAATACACCACCAGCCACGCCCCCAGTAACACCACCTAAAACACAAGTGTCCCTCTTTGGCCATATGAAATGTTGGGAGGTATGTTACTTACACTGGTCACACTGTATGTATGTATGTATGTATGTATGCTCTGCTTTGTATGTCACTGTTTGTGTATGTCAGTGCATGTGTGTGTGTATGTATGAGTGTTGCATGCGTCTGTCTATCACTGTGTGTCCCCCTGTATACATGTGTGTTTGCACGTGTCTGAGTATCACTGTGTGTACCTTTCTGACACGTACACTCTACGCCATATTTCACTATCATAACATTTATTAAAAAAAAAAAAAACATTCCCCGCATAACATGACGGGCAACGCCATCCCACATTTCTGGTACATCATAAAAGCATGGTTTTGCAGACAATTGTTTCAATGACAAATTATCATCACTAGGCCAAGACCCAGTAAAATTCAGAACGTTGTTAACATTCCAGTGAAGTGAATTCTACTTGGGTTTCAGAGGTCTCAAAAACTGAATGCCTCTCATAAGTCTATATATTAAAGGATGTCTGCCGATAGGAATTCCCTTAGAACCTATATGACGTGCCGAAATAGCCGAATGGTAGGAAATATGGGATCCAGACTTCTTTCCGTGCACCGCCCATTCCAAACTGACCATGCTGAATTGTAACTGGATCTTGTACCCGGAGCCCAAGATTCAGATATTAGGAATTCTCTGATTCTAAAACTGAATTGAATACTCCAGAATTCCCAAAATTAGAAATCCCTTTAAACGTTTTATTTTTTATTTAGAAAAGTGCTTTACCAGATTTCCCTCGTTTTCATGTCCTGTATAGCTTTTGCAGTGAAGAATATTTATACAGATAGAGAAAAATTATATATACATATACATAAACATACATAAATACTAAAATTATATACAGTTACATATTGTTTTTAGATATAAAGAAGTAGTTATTTTTAAAGATTTTAGACTGGGAGCAGATCTGATTTTTTCAGGCAGGTCATTTCAGGCTTTTGGAGCTTTGAAGGAGAAGGCAGAACGTATGGCTTCTTTCACGTAGTGTGGGCTGCTCAGTGAGTTGTTAATACACAGTGAGTTGTTTGTAGTGGAGCAGAGGTTAGAAATATGGAGAACTGGAGTGATCATACTGCTCACGTAGTGTGGAATAGTCAGTGAGTTGTTAACACTGGAGGTTATAGTTAGTATGGAGATCTGGAGTGATCATACTGCTCAGGTAGTGTGGAATAGTCAGTGAGTTGTTAGTAGTGGAGGTTATAGTTAGTATGGAGATCTGGAGTGATCATACTGCTCAGGCAGTGTGGAATAGTCAGTGAGTGGTTAGTAGTGGAGGTTATAGTTAGTATGGAGATCTGGAGTGATCATACTGCTCAGGTAGTGTGGAATAGTCAGTGAGCTGTTAGCACTGGAGGTTATAGTTAGTATGGAGAGCTGGAGTGATCATACTGCTTAGGCAGTGTGGAATAGTCAGTGAGTGGTTAGTAGTGGAGGTCATAGTTAGTATGAGATCTGGAGTGATCATACTGCTCAGGTAATGTGGAATAGTCAGTGAGTTGTTAGTAGTGGAGTGGAGCTTATAGTTAGTATGGAGATCTGGTGTGATCATACTGCTCAGGTAGTGTGGAATAGTCAGTGAGTTGTCAGTAGTGGAGGTTATAGTTAGTATGGAGATGTGGAGTGATCATACTGCTCAGGTAGTGTGGAATAGTCAGTGAGTTGTTAGCAGTGGAGGTTATAGTGAGTATGGAGATCTGGAGTGATCATACTGCTCAGGTAGTGTGGAATAGTCAGTGAGTTGTTAGTAGTGGAGTGGAGCTTATAGTTAGTATGGAGATCTGGACTGATCATACTGCTCAGGTAGTGTGGAATAGTCAGTGAGTTGTCAGTAGTGGAGGTTATAGTTAGTATGGAGATGTGGAGTGATCATACTGCTCAGGTAGTGTGGAATAGTCAGTGAGTTGTTAGTAGTGGAGGTTATAGTTAGTATGGAGATCTGGAGTGATCATACTGCTCAGGTAGTGTGGAATAGTCAGTGACATGTTAGCAGTGTAGCAGAGGTTATAGTTAGTATGGAGATCTGGACTGATCATACTGCTCAGGTAGTGTGGAATAGTCAGTGAGTTGTCAGTAGTGGAGGTTATAGTTAGTATGGAGATGTGGAGTGATCATACTGCTCAGGTAGTGTGGAATAGTCAGTGAGTTGTTAGTAGTGGAGGTTATAGTTAGTATGGAGATATGGAGTGATCATACTGCTCAGGTAGTGTGGAATAGTCAGTGAGTTGTTAGCAGTGTAGCGGAGGTTATATTTAGTATGGAGATCTGGAGTGATCATACTGCTCAGGTAGTGTGGAATAGTCAGTGAGTTGTTAGTAGTGGAGGTTATAGTTAGTATGGAGATCTGGAGTGATCATACTGCTCAGGGAGTGTGGAATAGTCAGTGAGTTGTTAGCAGTGGAGGTTATAGTTAATATGGAGATCTGGAGTGATCATACTGCTCAGGGAGTGTGGAATAGTCAGTGAGTTGTTAGCAGTGGAGATTATAGGTAGTATGGAGATCTGGTGTGATCATACTGCTCAGGTAGTGTGGAATAGTCAGTGAGTTGTTAGCAGTGTAGCGGAGGTTATATTTAGTATGGAGATCTGGAGTGATCATACTGCTCAGGTAGTGTGGAATAGTCAGTGAGTTGTTAGTAGTGGAGGTTATAGTTAGTATGGAGATCTGGAGTAATCATACTGCTCAGGGAGTGTGGAATAGTCAGTGAGTTGTTAGCAGTGGAGGTTATAGTTAATATGGAGATCTGGAGTGATCATACTGCTCAGGGAGTGTGGAATAGTCAGTGAGTTGTTAGCAGTGGAGATTATAGTTAGTATGGAGATCTGGTGTGATCATACTGCTCAGGTAGTGTGGAATAGTCAGTGAGTTGTTTGTAGTGGAGCGGAGGTTATATTTAGTATGGACATCTGGAGTGATCATACTGCTCAGGTAGTGTGGAATAGTCAGTGATTTGTTAGCAGTGGAGGTTATAGTTAGTATGGAGAGCTGGAGTGAACATTCTGCTCAGGTAGTGTGGAATAGTCAGTGAGTTGTTAGAAGTGGATGTTATAGTTAGTATGGAGAACTGGAGTGATCATACTGCTCAGGTAGTGTGGAATAGTCAGTGAGTTGTTAGTAGTGGAGTGGAGGTTATAGTTAGTATGGAGAGTTGGAGTGATTATACTGTTCAGGTTGTGTGGAATAGTCAGTGAGTTGTTAGCAGAGGAGCGGAGGTTATAGTTCGTATAGAGATCTGGAGTGATCATACTGCTCAGGTAGTGTGTGTAATAGTCAGTGAGTTGTTAGCAGTAGAGGTTACAGTTAGTATGGAGATATGGAGTGATCATACTGCTCAGGTAGTGTGTAATAGTCAGTGAGTTGTTAGCAGTGGAGGTTATAGTTAGTATGGAGATCTGGAGTGATCATACTGCTCAGGTAGTGTGGAATAGTCAGTGAGATGTTAGTAGTGGAGTGGAGGTTATAGTTAGTATGGAGATCTGGAGTGATCATACTGCTCAGGTAGTGTGGAATAGTCAGTGAGTTGTTAGTAGTGGAGCGGAGGTTATATTTAGTATGGAGAGCTGGAGTGATCATACTGCTCAGGTAGTGTGGAATAGTCAGTGAGTTGTTAGTAGTGGAGTGGAGGTTATAGTTAGTATGGAGATCTGGAGTGATCATACTGCTCAGGTAGTGTTGAATAGTCAGTGAGTTGTTAGCAGTGGAGGTTATAGTTAGTATGGAGATCTGGAGTGATCATACTTCTCAGGTAGTGTGGAATAGTCAGTGAGTTGTTAGAAGTGGATGTTATAGTTAGTATGGAGAACTGGAGTGATCATACTGCTCAGGTAGTGTGGAATAGTCAATGAGTTGTTAGTAGTGGAGGTTATAGTTAGTATGGAGAACTGGAGTGATCGTACTGCTCAGGTAGTGTGGAATAGTCAGTGAGTTGTTAGTAGTGGAGTGGAGGTTATAGTTAGTATGGAGAGTTGGAGTGATTATACTGTTCAGGTAGTGTGGAATAGTCAGTGAGTTGTTAGCAGAGGAGCGGAGGTTATAGTTCGTATGGAGATCTGGAGTGATCATACTGCTCAGGTAGTGTGGAATAGTCAGTGAGTTGTTAGTAGTGGAGGTTATAGATAGTATAGAGAGCTGGAGTGATCATACTGCTCAGTTAGTGTGTAATAGTCAGTGAGTTGTTAGCAGTGGAGGTTATAGTTAATATGGAGATCTGGAGTGATCATACTGCTCAGGTAGTGTGGAATAGTCAGTGAGTTGTTAGTAGTGGAGCGGAGGTTATATTTAGTATGGAGAGCTGGAGTGATCATACTGCTCAGGTAGTGTGGAATAGTCAGTGAGTTGTTAGCAGTGGAGCAGAGGTTATAGTTAGTATGGAGAGCTGGAGTGAACATACTGCTCAGGTAGTGTGGAATAGTCAGTGAGTTGTTAGTAGTGCAGGTTATAGTTAGTATGGAGAATTGGAGTGATCATACTGCTCAGGTAGTGTGGAATACTCAGTGAGTGGTTAGTAGTGGAGTGGAAGTTATAGTTAGTATGGAGATCTGGAGTGATCATACTGCTCAGGTAGTGTGGAATAGTCAGTGAGTTGTTAGCAGTGGAGTGGAGGTTATAGTTCGTATGGAGATCTGGAGTGATCATACTGCTCAGGTAGTGTGGAATAGTCAGTGAGTTGTTAGCAGTGGAGCGGAGGTTATAGTTAGTATGGAGAGCTGGAGTGCTCATACTGCTCAGGTAGTGTGGAATAGTCAGTTATTTGTTAGTAGTGGAGGTTATAGTTAGTATGGAGAACTGGAGTGTTCATACTGCTCAGGTAATATGGAATAGTCAGTGAGTTGTTAGCAGTGGAGGTTATAGTTAGTATGGAGAGATGGAGTGATCATACTGCTCAGGTAGTGTGGAATAGTCAGTGAGTTGTTAGTAGTGGAGTGGAGGTTATAGTTAATATGGAGATCTGGAGTGATCATACTGCTCAGGTAGTGTGGAATAGTCAGTGAATTGTTAGTAGTGGAGTGGAGGTTATAGTTAGTATGGAGAGTTGGAGTGATTATACTGTTCAGGTAGTGTGGAATAGTCAGTGAGTTGTTAGCAGAGGAGCGGAGGTCATAGTTCGTATGGAGATCTGGAGTGATCATACTGCTCAGGTAGTGTGTAATAGTCAGTGAGTTGTTAGCAGTGGAGATTATAGTTAATATGGAGATCTGGAGTGATCATACTGCTCAGGGAGTGTGGAATAGTCAGTGAGTTGTTAGCAGTGGAGGTTATAGTTAATATGGAGATCTGGAGTGATCATACTGCTCAGGGAGTGTGGAATAGTCAGTGAGTTGTTAGCAGTGGAGATTATAGGTAGTATGGAGATCTGGTGTGATCATACTGCTCAGGTAGTGTGGAATAGTCAGTGAGTTGTTAGCAGTGTAGCGGAGGTTATATTTAGTATGGAGATCTGGAGTGATCATACTGCTCAGGTAGTGTGGAATAGTCAGTGAGTTGTTAGTAGTGGAGGTTATAGTTAGTATGGAGATCTGGAGTAATCATACTGCTCAGGGAGTGTGGAATAGTCAGTGAGTTGTTAGCAGTGGAGGTTATAGTTAATATGGAGATCTGGAGTGATCATACTGCTCAGGGAGTGTGGAATAGTCAGTGAGTTGTTAGCAGTGGAGATTATAGTTAGTATGGAGATCTGGTGTGATCATACTGCTCAGGTAGTGTGGAATAGTCAGTGAGTTGTTTGTAGTGGAGCGGAGGTTATATTTAGTATGGACATCTGGAGTGATCATACTGCTCAGGTAGTGTGGAATAGTCAGTGATTTGTTAGCAGTGGAGGTTATAGTTAGTATGGAGAGCTGGAGTGAACATTCTGCTCAGGTAGTGTGGAATAGTCAGTGAGTTGTTAGAAGTGGATGTTATAGTTAGTATGGAGAACTGGAGTGATCATACTGCTCAGGTAGTGTGGAAGAGTCAATGAGTTGTTAGTAGTGGAGGTTATAGTTAGTATTGAGAACTGGAGTGATCATACTGCTCAGGTAGTGTGGAATAGTCAGTGAGTTGTTAGTAGTGGAGTGGAGGTTATAGTTAGTATGGAGTGTTGGAGTGATTATACTGTTCAGGTTGTGTGGAATAGTCAGTGAGTTGTTAGCAGAGGAGCGGAGGTTATAGTTCGTATAGAGATCTGGAGTGATCATACTGCTCAGGTAGTGTGTGTAATAGTCAGTGAGTTGTTAGCAGTAGAGGTTACAGTTAGTATGGAGATATGGAGTGATCATACTGCTCAGGTAGTGTGTAATAGTCAGTGAGTTGTTAGCAGTGGAGGTTATAGTTAGTATGGAGATCTGGAGTGATCATACTGCTCAGGTAGTGTGGAATAGTCAGTGAGATGTTAGTAGTGGAGTGGAGGTTATAGTTAGTATGGAGATCTGGAGTGATCATACTGCTCAGGTAGTGTGGAATAGTCAGTGAGTTGTTAGTAGTGGAGCGGAGGTTATATTTAGTATGGAGAGCTGGAGTGATCATACTGCTCAGGTAGTGTGGAATAGTCAGTGAGTTGTTAGTAGTGGAGTGGAGGTTATAGTTAGTATGGAGATCTGGAGTGATCATACTGCTCAGGTAGTGTGGAATAGTCAGTGAGTTGTTAGCAGTGGAGGTTATAGTTAGTATGGAGATCTGGAGTGATCATACTTCTCAGGTAGTGTGGAATAGTCAGTGAGTTGTTAGAAGTGGATGTTATAGTTAGTATGGAGAACTGGAGTGATCATACTGCTCAGGTAGTGTGGAATAGTCAATGAGTTGTTAGTAGTGGAGGTTATAGTTAGTATGGAGAACTGGAGTGATCGTACTGCTCAGGTAGTGTGGAATAGTCAGTGAGTTGTTAGTAGTGGAGTGGAGGTTATAGTTAGTATGGAGAGTTGGAGTGATTATACTGTTCAGGTAGTGTGGAATAGTCAGTGAGTTGTTAGCAGAGGAGCGGAGGTTATAGTTCGTATGGAGATCTGGAGTGATCATACTGCTCAGGTAGTGTGGAATGGTCAGTGAGTTGTTAGTAGTGGAGGTTATAGATAGTATAGAGAGCTGGAGTGATCATACTGCTCAGTTAGTGTGTAATAGTCAGTGAGTTGTTAGCAGTGGAGGTTATAGTTAATATGGAGATCTGGAGTGATCATACTGCTCAGGTAGTGTGGAATAGTCAGTGAGTTGTTAGTAGTGGAGCGGAGGTTATATTTAGTATGGAGAGCTGGAGTGATCATACTGCTCAGGTAGTGTGGAATAGTCAGTGAGTTGTTAGCAGTGGAGCAGAGGTTATAGTTAGTATGGAGAGCTGGAGTGAACATACTGCTCAGGTAGTGTGGAATAGTCAGTGAGTTGTTAGTAGTGCAGGTTATAGTTAGTATGGAGAATTGGAGTGATCATACTGCTCAGGTAGTGTGGAATACTCAGTGAGTGGTTAGTAGTGGAGTGGAGGTTATAGTTAGTATGGAGATCTGGAGTGATCATACTGCTCAGGTAGTGTGGAATAGTCAGTGAGTTGTTAGCAGTGGAGTGGAGGTTATAGTTCGTATGGAGATCTGGAGTGATCATACTGCTCAGGTAGTGTGGAATAGTCAGTGAGTTGTTAGCAGTGGAGCGGAGGTTATAGTTAGTATGGAGAGCTGGAGTGCTCATACTGCTCAGGTAGTGTGGAATAGTCAGTTATTTGTTAGTAGTGGAGGTTATAGTTAGTATGGAGAACTGGAGTGTTCATACTGCTCAGGTAATTTGGAATAGTCAGTGAGTTGTTAGCAGTGGAGGTTATAGTTAGTATGGAGAGATGGAGTGATCATACTGCTCAGGTAGTGTGGAATAGTCAGTGAGTTGTTAGTAGTGGAGTGGAGGTTATAGTTAATATGGAGATCTGGAGTGATCATACTGCTCAGGTAGTGTGGAATAGTCAGTGAATTGTTAGTAGTGGAGTGGAGGTTATAGTTAGTATGGAGAGTTGGAGTGATTATACTGTTCAGGTAGTGTGGAATAGTCAGTGAGTTGTTAGCAGAGGAGCGGAGGTTATAGTTTGTATGGAGATCTGGAGTGATCATACTGCTCAGGTAGTGTGTAATAGTCAGTGAGTTGTTAGCAGTGGAGGTTATAGTTAATATGGAGATCTGGAGTGATCATACTGCTCAGGGAGTGTGGAATAGTCAGTGAGTTGTTAGCAGTGGAGGTTATAGTTAATATGGAGATCTGGAGTGATCATACTGCTCAGGGAGTGTGGAATAGTCAGTGAGTTGTTTGCAGTGGAGATTATAGGTAGTATGGAGATCTGGTGTGATCATACTGCTCAGGTAGTGTGGAATAGTCAGTGAGTTGTTAGCAGTGTAGCGGAGGTTATATTTAGTATGGAGATCTGGAGTGATCATACTGCTCAGGTAGTGTGGAATAGTCAGTGAGTTGTTAGTAGTGGAGGTTATAGTTAGTATGGAGATCTGGAGTAATCATACTGCTCAGGGAGTGTGGAATAGTCAGTGAGTTGTTAGCAGTGGAGGTTATAGTTAATATGGAGATCTGGAGTGATCATACTGCTCAGGGAGTGTGGAATAGTCAGTGAGTTGTTAGCAGTGGAGATTATAGTTAATATGGAGATCTGGTGTGATCATACTGCTCAGGTAGTGTGGAATAGTCAGTGAGTTGTTTGTAGTGGAGCGGAGGTTATATTTAGTATGGACATCTGGAGTGATCATACTGCTCAGGTAGTGTGGAATAGTCAGTGATTTGTTAGCAGTGGAGGTTATAGTTAGTATGGAGAGCTGGAGTGAACATTCTGCTCAGGTAGTGTGGAATAGTCAGTGAGTTGTTAGAAGTGGATGTTATAGATAGTATGGAGAACTGGAGTGATCATACTGCTCAGGTAGTGTGGAATAGTCAATGAGTTGTTAGTAGTGGAGGTTATAGTTAGTATTGAGAACTGGAGTGATCATACTGCTCAGGTAATGTGGAATAGTCAGTGAGTTGTTAGTAGTGGAGTGGAGGTTATAGTTAGTATGGAGAGTTGGAGTGATTATACTGTTCAGGTTGTGTGGAATAGTCAGTGAGTTGTTAGCAGAGGAGCGGAGGTTATAGTTCGTATAGAGATCTGGAGTGATCATACTGCTCAGGTAGTGTGTGTAATAGTCAGTGAGTTGTTAGCAGTAGAGGTTACAGTTAGTATGGAGATATGGAGTGATCATACTGCTCAGGTAGTGTGTAATAGTCAGTGAGTTGTTAGCAGTGGAGGTTATAGTTAGTATGGAGATCTGGAGTGATCATACTGCTCAGGTAGTGTGGAATAGTCAGTGAGATGTTAGTAGTGGAGTGGAGGTTATAGTTAGTATGGAGATCTGGAGTGATCATACTGCTCAGGTAGTGTGGAATAGTCAGTGAGTTGTTAGTAGTGGAGCGGAGGTTATATTTAGTATGGAGAGCTGGAGTGATCATACTGCTCAGGTAGTGTGGAATAGTCAGTGAGTTGTTAGTAGTGAAGTGGAGGTTATAGTTAGTATGGAGATCTGGAGTGATCATACTGCTCAGGTAGTGTGGAATAGTCAGTGAGTTGTTAGCAGTGGAGGTTATAGTTAGTATGGAGATCTGGAGTGATCATACTTCTCAGGTAGTGTGGAATAGTCAGTGAGTTGTTAGAAGTGGATGTTATAGTTAGTATGGAGAACTGGAGTGATCATACTGCTCAGGTAGTGTGGAATAGTCAATGAGTTGTTAGTAGTGGAGGTTATAGTTAGTATGGAGAACTGGAGTGATCGTACTGCTCAGGTAGTGTGGAATAGTCAGTGAGTTGTTAGGAGTGGAGTGGAGGTTATAGTTAGTATGGAGAGCTGGAGTGAACATACTGCTCAGGTAGTGTGGAATAGTCAGTGAGTTGTTAGTAGTGCAGGTTATAGTTAGTATGGAGAATTGGAGTGATCATACTGCTCAGGTAGTGTGGAATACTCAGTGAGTGGTTAGTAGTGGAGTGGAAGTTATAGTTAGTATGGAGATCTGGAGTGATCATACTGCTCAGGTAGTGTGGAATAGTCAGTGAGTTGTTAGCAGTGGAGTGGAGGTTATAGTTCGTATGGAGATCTGGAGTGATCATACTGCTCAGGTAGTGTGGAATAGTCAGTGAGTTGTTAGCAGTGGAGCGGAGGTTATAGTTAGTATGGAGAGCTGGAGTGCTCATACTGCTCAGGTAGTGTGGAATAGTCAGTTATTTGTTAGTAGTGGAGGTTATAGTTAGTATGGAGAACTGGAGTGTTCATACTGCTCAGGTAATATGGAATAGTCAGTGAGTTGTTAGCAGTGGAGGTTATAGTTAGTATGGAGAGATGGAGTGATCATACTGCTCAGGTAGTGTGGAATAGTCAGTGAGTTGTTAGTAGTGGAGTGGAGGTTATAGTTAATATGGAGATCTGGAGTGATCATACTGCTCAGGTAGTGTGGAATAGTCAGTGAATTGTTAGTAGTGGAGTGGAGGTTATAGTTAGTATGGAGAGTTGGAGTGATTATACTGTTCAGGTAGTGTGGAATAGTCAGTGAGTTGTTAGCAGAGGAGCGGAGGTCATAGTTCGTATGGAGATCTGGAGTGATCATACTGCTCAGGTAGTGTGTAATAGTCAGTGAGTTGTTAGCAGTGGAGGTTATAGTTAATATGGAGATCTGGAGTGATCATACTGCTCAGGGAGTGTGGAATAGTCAGTGAGTTGTTAGCAGTGGAGGTTATAGTTAATATGGAGATCTGGAGTGATCATACTGCTCAGGGAGTGTGGAATAGTCAGTGAGTTGTTAGCAGTGGAGATTATAGGTAGTATGGAGATCTGGTGTGATCATACTGCTCAGGTAGTGTGGAATAGTCAGTGAGTTGTTAGCAGTGTAGCGGAGGTTATATTTAGTATGGAGATCTGGAGTGATCATACTGCTCAGGTAGTGTGGAATAGTCAGTGAGTTGTTAGTAGTGGAGGTTATAGTTAGTATGGAGATCTGGAGTAATCATACTGCTCAGGGAGTGTGGAATAGTCAGTGAGTTGTTAGCAGTGGAGGTTATAGTTAATATGGAGATCTGGAGTGATCATACTGCTCAGGGAGTGTGGAATAGTCAGTGAGTTGTTAGCAGTGGAGATTATAGTTAGTATGGAGATCTGGTGTGATCATACTGCTCAGGTAGTGTGGAATAGTCAGTGAGTTGTTTGTAGTGGAGCGGAGGTTATATTTAGTATGGACATCTGGAGTGATCATACTGCTCAGGTAGTGTGGAATAGTCAGTGATTTGTTAGCAGTGGAGGTTATAGTTAGTATGGAGAGCTGGAGTGAACATTCTGCTCAGGTAGTGTGGAATAGTCAGTGAGTTGTTAGAAGTGGATGTTATAGTTAGTATGGAGAACTGGAGTGATCATACTGCTCAGGTAGTGTGGAAGAGTCAATGAGTTGTTAGTAGTGGAGGTTATAGTTAGTATTGAGAACTGGAGTGATCATACTGCTCAGGTAGTGTGGAATAGTCAGTGAGTTGTTAGTAGTGGAGTGGAGGTTATAGTTAGTATGGAGTGTTGGAGTGATTATACTGTTCAGGTTGTGTGGAATAGTCAGTGAGTTGTTAGCAGAGGAGCGGAGGTTATAGTTCGTATAGAGATCTGGAGTGATCATACTGCTCAGGTAGTGTGTGTAATAGTCAGTGAGTTGTTAGCAGTAGAGGTTACAGTTAGTATGGAGATATGGAGTGATCATACTGCTCAGGTAGTGTGTAATAGTCAGTGAGTTGTTAGCAGTGGAGGTTATAGTTAGTATGGAGATCTGGAGTGATCATACTGCTCAGGTAGTGTGGAATAGTCAGTGAGATGTTAGTAGTGGAGTGGAGGTTATAGTTAGTATGGAGATCTGGAGTGATCATACTGCTCAGGTAGTGTGGAATAGTCAGTGAGTTGTTAGTAGTGGAGCGGAGGTTATATTTAGTATGGAGAGCTGGAGTGATCATACTGCTCAGGTAGTGTGGAATAGTCAGTGAGTTGTTAGTAGTGGAGTGGAGGTTATAGTTAGTATGGAGATCTGGAGTGATCATACTGCTCAGGTAGTGTGGAATAGTCAGTGAGTTGTTAGCAGTGGAGGTTATAGTTAGTATGGAGATCTGGAGTGATCATACTTCTCAGGTAGTGTGGAATAGTCAGTGAGTTGTTAGAAGTGGATGTTATAGTTAGTATGGAGAACTGGAGTGATCATACTGCTCAGGTAGTGTGGAATAGTCAATGAGTTGTTAGTAGTGGAGGTTATAGTTAGTATGGAGAACTGGAGTGATCGTACTGCTCAGGTAGTGTGGAATAGTCAGTGAGTTGTTAGTAGTGGAGTGGAGGTTATAGTTAGTATGGAGAGTTGGAGTGATTATACTGTTCAGGTAGTGTGGAATAGTCAGTGAGTTGTTAGCAGAGGAGCGGAGGTTATAGTTCGTATGGAGATCTGGAGTGATCATACTGCTCAGGTAGTGTGGAATGGTCAGTGAGTTGTTAGTAGTGGAGGTTATAGATAGTATAGAGAGCTGGAGTGATCATACTGCTCAGTTAGTGTGTAATAGTCAGTGAGTTGTTAGCAGTGGAGGTTATAGTTAATATGGAGATCTGGAGTGATCATACTGCTCAGGTAGTGTGGAATAGTCAGTGAGTTGTTAGTAGTGGAGCGGAGGTTATATTTAGTATGGAGAGCTGGAGTGATCATACTGCTCAGGTAGTGTGGAATAGTCAGTGAGTTGTTAGCAGTGGAGCAGAGGTTATAGTTAGTATGGAGAGCTGGAGTGAACATACTGCTCAGGTAGTGTGGAATAGTCAGTGAGTTGTTAGTAGTGCAGGTTATAGTTAGTATGGAGAATTGGAGTGATCATACTGCTCAGGTAGTGTGGAATACTCAGTGAGTGGTTAGTAGTGGAGTGGAGGTTATAGTTAGTATGGAGATCTGGAGTGATCATACTGCTCAGGTAGTGTGGAATAGTCAGTGAGTTGTTAGCAGTGGAGTGGAGGTTATAGTTCGTATGGAGATCTGGAGTGATCATACTGCTCAGGTAGTGTGGAATAGTCAGTGAGTTGTTAGCAGTGGAGCGGAGGTTATAGTTAGTATGGAGAGCTGGAGTGCTCATACTGCTCAGGTAGTGTGGAATAGTCAGTTATTTGTTAGTAGTGGAGGTTATAGTTAGTATGGAGAACTGGAGTGTTCATACTGCTCAGGTAATTTGGAATAGTCAGTGAGTTGTTAGCAGTGGAGGTTATAGTTAGTATGGAGAGATGGAGTGATCATACTGCTCAGGTAGTGTGGAATAGTCAGTGAGTTGTTAGTAGTGGAGTGGAGGTTATAGTTAATATGGAGATCTGGAGTGATCATACTGCTCAGGTAGTGTGGAATAGTCAGTGAATTGTTAGTAGTGGAGTGGAGGTTATAGTTAGTATGGAGAGTTGGAGTGATTATACTGTTCAGGTAGTGTGGAATAGTCAGTGAGTTGTTAGCAGAGGAGCGGAGGTTATAGTTTGTATGGAGATCTGGAGTGATCATACTGCTCAGGTAGTGTGTAATAGTCAGTGAGTTGTTAGCAGTGGAGGTTATAGTTAATATGGAGATCTGGAGTGATCATACTGCTCAGGGAGTGTGGAATAGTCAGTGAGTTGTTAGCAGTGGAGGTTATAGTTAATATGGAGATCTGGAGTGATCATACTGCTCAGGGAGTGTGGAATAGTCAGTGAGTTGTTAGCAGTGGAGATTATAGGTAGTATGGAGATCTGGTGTGATCATACTGCTCAGGTAGTGTGGAATAGTCAGTGAGTTGTTAGCAGTGTAGCGGAGGTTATATTTAGTATGGAGATCTGGAGTGATCATACTGCTCAGGTAGTGTGGAATAGTCAGTGAGTTGTTAGTAGTGGAGGTTATAGTTAGTATGGAGATCTGGAGTAATCATACTGCTCAGGGAGTGTGGAATAGTCAGTGAGTTGTTAGCAGTGGAGGTTATAGTTAATATGGAGATCTGGAGTGATCATACTGCTCAGGGAGTGTGGAATAGTCAGTGAGTTGTTAGCAGTGGAGATTATAGTTAATATGGAGATCTGGTGTGATCATACTGCTCAGGTAGTGTGGAATAGTCAGTGAGTTGTTTGTAGTGGAGCGGAGGTTATATTTAGTATGGACATCTGGAGTGATCATACTGCTCAGGTAGTGTGGAATAGTCAGTGATTTGTTAGCAGTGGAGGTTATAGTTAGTATGGAGAGCTGGAGTGAACATTCTGCTCAGGTAGTGTGGAATAGTCAGTGAGTTGTTAGAAGTGGATGTTATAGATAGTATGGAGAACTGGAGTGATCATACTGCTCAGGTAGTGTGGAATAGTCAATGAGTTGTTAGTAGTGGAGGTTATAGTTAGTATTGAGAACTGGAGTGATCATACTGCTCAGGTAATGTGGAATAGTCAGTGAGTTGTTAGTAGTGGAGTGGAGGTTATAGTTAGTATGGAGAGTTGGAGTGATTATACTGTTCAGGTTGTGTGGAATAGTCAGTGAGTTGTTAGCAGAGGAGCGGAGGTTATAGTTCGTATAGAGATCTGGAGTGATCATACTGCTCAGGTAGTGTGTGTAATAGTCAGTGAGTTGTTAGCAGTAGAGGTTACAGTTAGTATGGAGATATGGAGTGATCATACTGCTCAGGTAGTGTGTAATAGTCAGTGAGTTGTTAGCAGTGGAGGTTATAGTTAGTATGGAGATCTGGAGTGATCATACTGCTCAGGTAGTGTGGAATAGTCAGTGAGATGTTAGTAGTGGAGTGGAGGTTATAGTTAGTATGGAGATCTGGAGTGATCATACTGCTCAGGTAGTGTGGAATAGTCAGTGAGTTGTTAGTAGTGGAGCGGAGGTTATATTTAGTATGGAGAGCTGGAGTGATCATACTGCTCAGGTAGTGTGGAATAGTCAGTGAGTTGTTAGTAGTGAAGTGGAGGTTATAGTTAGTATGGAGATCTGGAGTGATCATACTGCTCAGGTAGTGTGGAATAGTCAGTGAGTTGTTAGCAGTGGAGGTTATAGTTAGTATGGAGATCTGGAGTGATCATACTTCTCAGGTAGTGTGGAATAGTCAGTGAGTTGTTAGAAGTGGATGTTATAGTTAGTATGGAGAACTGGAGTGATCATACTGCTCAGGTAGTGTGGAATAGTCAATGAGTTGTTAGTAGTGGAGGTTATAGTTAGTATGGAGAACTGGAGTGATCGTACTGCTCAGGTAGTGTGGAATAGTCAGTGAGTTGTTAGGAGTGGAGTGGAGGTTATAGTTAGTATGGAGAGTTGGAGTGATTATACTGTTCAGGTAGTGTGGAATAGTCAGTGAGTTGTTAGCAGAGGAGCGGAGGTTATAGTTCGTATGGAGATCTGGAGTGATCATACTGCTCAGGTAGTGTGGAATAGTCAGTGAGTTGTTAGTAGTGGAGGTTATAGATAGTATAGAGAGCTGGAGTGATCATACTGCTCAGTTAGTGTGTAATAGTCAGTGAGTTGTTAGCAGTGGAGGTTATAGTTAATATGGAGATCTGGAGTGATCATACTGCTCAGGTAGTGTGGAATAGTCAGTGAGTTGTTAGTAGTGGAGCGGAGGTTATATTTAGTATGGAGAGCTGGAGTGATCATACTGCTCAGGTAGTGTGGAACAGTCAGTGAGTTGTTAGCAGTGGAGCAGAGGTTATAGTTAGTATGGAGAGCTGGAGTGAACATACTGCTCAGGTAGTGTGGAATAGTCAGTGAGTTGTTAGTAGTGCAGGTTATAGTTAGTATGGAGAATTGGAGTGATCATACTGCTCAGGTAGTGTGGAATACTCAGTGAGTGGTTAGTAGTGGAGTGGAGGTTATAGTTAGTATGGAGATCTGGAGTGATCATACTGCTCAGGTAGTGTGGAATAGTCAGTGAGTTGTTAGCAGTGGAGTGGAGGTTATAGTTCGTATGGAGATCTGGAGTGATCATACTGCTCAGGTAGTGTGGAATAGTCAGTGAGTTGTTAGCAGTGGAGCGGAGGTTATAGTTAGTATGGAGAGCTGGAGTGCTCATACTGCTCAGGTAGTGTGGAATAGTCAGTTATTTGTTAGTAGTGGAGGTTATAGTTAGTATGGAGAACTGGAGTGTTCATACTGCTCAGGTAATTTGGAATAGTCAGTGAGTTGTTAGCAGTGGAGGTTATAGTTAGTATGGAGATCTGGAGTGATCATACTTCTCAGGTAGTGTGGAATAGTCAGTGAGTTGTTAGAAGTGGATGTTATAGTTAGTATGGAGAACTGGAGTGATCATACTGCTCAGGTAGTGTGGAATAGTCAATGAGTTGTTAGTAGTGGAGGTTATAGTTAGTATGGAGAACTGGAGTGATCGTACTGCTCAGGTAGTGTGGAATAGTCAGTGAGTTGTTAGTAGTGGAGTGGAGGTTATAGTTAGTATGGAGAGTTGGAGTGATTATACTGTTCAGGTAGTGTGGAATAGTCAGTGAGTTGTTAGCAGAGGAGCGGAGGTTATAGTTCGTATGGAGATCTGGAGTGATCATACTGCTCAGGTAGTGTGGAATGGTCAGTGAGTTGTTAGTAGTGGAGGTTATAGATAGTATAGAGAGCTGGAGTGATCATACTGCTCAGTTAGTGTGTAATAGTCAGTGAGTTGTTAGCAGTGGAGGTTATAGTTAATATGGAGATCTGGAGTGATCATACTGCTCAGGTAGTGTGGAATAGTCAGTGAGTTGTTAGTAGTGGAGCGGAGGTTATATTTAGTATGGAGAGCTGGAGTGATCATACTGCTCAGGTAGTGTGGAATAGTCAGTGAGTTGTTAGCAGTGGAGCAGAGGTTATAGTTAGTATGGAGAGCTGGAGTGAACATACTGCTCAGGTAGTGTGGAATAGTCAGTGAGTTGTTAGTAGTGCAGGTTATAGTTAGTATGGAGAATTGGAGTGATCATACTGCTCAGGTAGTGTGGAATACTCAGTGAGTGGTTAGTAGTGGAGTGGAGGTTATAGTTAGTATGGAGATCTGGAGTGATCATACTGCTCAGGTAGTGTGGAATAGTCAGTGAGTTGTTAGCAGTGGAGTGGAGGTTATAGTTCGTATGGAGATCTGGAGTGATCATACTGCTCAGGTAGTGTGGAATAGTCAGTGAGTTGTTAGCAGTGGAGCGGAGGTTATAGTTAGTATGGAGAGCTGGAGTGCTCATACTGCTCAGGTAGTGTGGAATAGTCAGTTATTTGTTAGTAGTGGAGGTTATAGTTAGTATGGAGAACTGGAGTGTTCATACTGCTCAGGTAATTTGGAATAGTCAGTGAGTTGTTAGCAGTGGAGGTTATAGTTAGTATGGAGAGATGGAGTGATCATACTGCTCAGGTAGTGTGGAATAGTCAGTGAGTTGTTAGTAGTGGAGTGGAGGTTATAGTTAATATGGAGATCTGGAGTGATCATACTGCTCAGGTAGTGTGGAATAGTCAGTGAATTGTTAGTAGTGGAGTGGAGGTTATAGTTAGTATGGAGAGTTGGAGTGATTATACTGTTCAGGTAGTGTGGAATAGTCAGTGAGTTGTTAGCAGAGGAGCGGAGGTTATAGTTTGTATGGAGATCTGGAGTGATCATACTGCTCAGGTAGTGTGTAATAGTCAGTGAGTTGTTAGCAGTGGAGGTTATATTTAATATGGAGATCTGGAGTGATCATACTGCTCAGGGAGTGTGGAATAGTCAGTGAGTTGTTAGCAGTGGAGGTTATAGTTAATATGGAGATCTGGAGTGATCATACTGCTCAGGGAGTGTGGAATAGTCAGTGAGTTGTTAGCAGTGGAGATTATAGGTAGTATGGAGATCTGGTGTGATCATACTGCTCAGGTAGTGTGGAATAGTCAGTGAGTTGTTAGCAGTGTAGCGGAGGTTATATTTAGTATGGAGATCTGGAGTGATCATACTGCTCAGGTAGTGTGGAATAGTCAGTGAGTTGTTAGTAGTGGAGGTTATAGTTAGTATGGAGATCTGGAGTAATCATACTGCTCAGGGAGTGTGGAATAGTCAGTGAGTTGTTAGCAGTGGAGGTTATAGTTAATATGGAGATCTGGAGTGATCATACTGCTCAGGGAGTGTGGAATAGTCAGTGAGTTGTTAGCAGTGGAGATTATAGTTAGTATGGAGATCTGGTGTGATCATACTGCTCAGGTAGTGTGGAATAGTCAGTGAGTTGTTTGTAGTGGAGCGGAGGTTATATTTAGTATGGACATCTGGAGTGATCATACTGCTCAGGTAGTGTGGAATAGTCAGTGATTTGTTAGCAGTGGAGGTTATAGTTAGTATGGAGAGCTGGAGTGAACATTCTGCTCAGGTAGTGTGGAATAGTCAGTGAGTTGTTAGAAGTGGATGTTATAGATAGTATGGAGAACTGGAGTGATCATACTGCTCAGGTAGTGTGGAATAGTCAATGAGTTGTTAGTAGTGGAGGTTATAGTTAGTATTGAGAACTGGAGTGATCATACTGCTCAGGTAATGTGGAATAGTCAGTGAGTTGTTAGTAGTGGAGTGGAGGTTATAGTTAGTATGGAGAGTTGGAGTGATTATACTGTTCAGGTTGTGTGGAATAGTCAGTGAGTTGTTAGCAGAGGAGCGGAGGTTATAGTTCGTATAGAGATCTGGAGTGATCATACTGCTCAGGTAGTGTGTGTAATAGTCAGTGAGTTGTTAGCAGTAGAGGTTACAGTTAGTATGGAGATATGGAGTGATCATACTGCTCAGGTAGTGTGTAATAGTCAGTGAGTTGTTAGCAGTGGAGGTTATAGTTAGTATGGAGATCTGGAGTGATCATACTGCTCAGGTAGTGTGGAATAGTCAGTGAGATGTTAGTAGTGGAGTGGAGGTTATAGTTAGTATGGAGATCTGGAGTGATCATACTGCTCAGGTAGTGTGGAATAGTCAGTGAGTTGTTAGTAGTGGAGCGGAGGTTATATTTAGTATGGAGAGCTGGAGTGATCATACTGCTCAGGTAGTGTGGAATAGTCAGTGAGTTGTTAGTAGTGAAGTGGAGGTTATAGTTAGTATGGAGATCTGGAGTGATCATACTGCTCAGGTAGTGTGGAATAGTCAGTGAGTTGTTAGCAGTGGAGGTTATAGTTAGTATGGAGATCTGGAGTGATCATACTTCTCAGGTAGTGTGGAATAGTCAGTGAGTTGTTAGAAGTGGATGTTATAGTTAGTATGGAGAACTGGAGTGATCATACTGCTCAGGTAGTGTGGAATAGTCAATGAGTTGTTAGTAGTGGAGGTTATAGTTAGTATGGAGAACTGGAGTGATCGTACTGCTCAGGTAGTGTGGAATAGTCAGTGAGTTGTTAGGAGTGGAGTGGAGGTTATAGTTAGTATGGAGAGTTGGAGTGATTATACTGTTCAGGTAGTGTGGAATAGTCAGTGAGTTGTTAGCAGAGGAGTGGAGGTTATAGTTCGTATGGAGATCTGGAGTGATTATACTGCTCAGGTAGTGTGGAATAGTCAGTGAGTTGTTAGTAGTGGAGGTTATAGATAGTATAGAGAGCTGGAGTGATCATACTGCTCAGTTAGTGTGTAATAGTCAGTGAGTTGTTAGCAGTGGAGGTTATAGTTAATATGGAGATCTGGAGTGATCATACTGCTCAGGTAGTGTGGAATAGTCAGTGAGTTGTTAGTAGTGGAGCGGAGGTTATATTTAGTATGGAGAGCTGGAGTGATCATACTGCTCAGGTAGTGTGGAACAGTCAGTGAGTTGTTAGCAGTGGAGCAGAGGTTATAGTTAGTATGGAGAGCTGGAGTGAACATACTGCTCAGGTAGTGTGGAATAGTCAGTGAGTTGTTAGTAGTGCAGGTTATAGTTAGTATGGAGAATTGGAGTGATCATACTGCTCAGGTAGTGTGGAATACTCAGTGAGTGGTTAGTAGTGGAGTGGAGGTTATAGTTAGTATGGAGATCTGGAGTGATCATACTGCTCAGGTAGTGTGGAATAGTCAGTGAGTTGTTAGCAGTGGAGTGGAGGTTATAGTTCGTATGGAGATCTGGAGTGATCATACTGCTCAGGTAGTGTGGAATAGTCAGTGAGTTGTTAGCAGTGGAGCGGAGGTTATAGTTAGTATGGAGAGCTGGAGTGCTCATACTGCTCAGGTAGTGTGGAATAGTCAGTTATTTGTTAGTAGTGGAGGTTATAGTTAGTATGGAGAACTGGAGTGTTCATACTGCTCAGGTAATTTGGAATAGTCAGTGAGTTGTTAGCAGTGGAGGTTATAGTTAGTATGGAGAGATGGAGTGATCATACTGCTCAGGTAGTGTGGAATAGTCAGTGAGTTGTTAGTAGTGGAGTGGAGGTTATAGTTAATATGGAGATCTGGAGTGATCATACTGCTCAGGTAGTGTGGAATAGTCAGTGAATTGTTAGTAGTGGAGTGGAGGTTATAGTTAGTATGGAGAGTTGGAGTGATTATACTGTTCAGGTAGTGTGGAATAGTCAGTGAGTTGTTAGCAGAGGAGCGGAGGTTATAGTTCGTATGGAGATCTGGAGTGATCATACTGCTCAGGTAGTGTGGAATAGTCAGTGAGTTGTTAGTAGTGGAGCGGAGGTTATATTTAGTATGGAGAGCTGGAGTGATCATACTGCTCAGGTAGTGTGGAATAGTCAGTGAGTTGTTAGTAGTGGAGTGGAGGTTATAGTTAGTATGGAGAGTTGGAGTGATTATACTGTTCAGGTTGTGTGGAATAGTCAGTGAGTTGTTAGCAGAGGAGCGGAGGTTATAGTTCGTATAGAGATCTGGAGTGATCATACTGCTCAGGTAGTGTGTGTAATAGTCAGTGAGTTGTTAGCAGTAGAGGTTACAGTTAGTATGGAGATATGGAGTGATCATACTGCTCAGGTAGTGTGTAATAGTCAGTGAGTTGTTAGCAGTGGAGGTTATAGTTAGTATGGAGATCTGGAGTGATCATACTGCTCAGGTAGTGTGGAATAGTCAGTGAGATGTTAGTAGTGGAGTGGAGGTTATAGTTAGTATGGAGATCTGGAGTGATCATACTGCTCAGGTAGTGTGGAATAGTCAGTGAGTTGTTAGTAGTGGAGCGGAGGTTATATTTAGTATGGAGAGCTGGAGTGATCATACTGCTCAGGTAGTGTGGAATAGTCAGTGAGTTGTTAGTAGTGAAGTGGAGGTTATAGTTAGTATGGAGATCTGGAGTGATCATACTGCTCAGGTAGTGTGGAATAGTCAGTGAGTTGTTAGCAGTGGAGGTTATAGTTAGTATGGAGATCTGGAGTGATCATACTTCTCAGGTAGTGTGGAATAGTCAGTGAGTTGTTAGAAGTGGATGTTATAGTTAGTATGGAGAACTGGAGTGATCATACTGCTCAGGTAGTGTGGAATAGTCAATGAGTTGTTAGTAGTGGAGGTTATAGTTAGTATGGAGAACTGGAGTGATCGTACTGCTCAGGTAGTGTGGAATAGTCAGTGAGTTGTTAGGAGTGGAGTGGAGGTTATAGTTAGTATGGAGAGTTGGAGTGATTATACTGTTCAGGTAGTGTGGAATAGTCAGTGAGTTGTTAGCAGAGGAGTGGAGGTTATAGTTCGTATGGAGATCTGGAGTGATTATACTGCTCAGGTAGTGTGGAATAGTCAGTGAGTTGTTAGTAGTGGAGGTTATAGATAGTATAGAGAGCTGGAGTGATCATACTGCTCAGTTAGTGTGTAATAGTCAGTGAGTTGTTAGCAGTGGAGGTTATAGTTAATATGGAGATCTGGAGTGATCATACTGCTCAGGTAGTGTGGAATAGTCAGTGAGTTGTTAGTAGTGGAGCGGAGGTTATATTTAGTATGGAGAGCTGGAGTGATCATACTGCTCAGGTAGTGTGGAACAGTCAGTGAGTTGTTAGCAGTGGAGCAGAGGTTATAGTTAGTATGGAGAGCTGGAGTGAACATACTGCTCAGGTAGTGTGGAATAGTCAGTGAGTTGTTAGTAGTGCAGGTTATAGTTAGTATGGAGAATTGGAGTGATCATACTGCTCAGGTAGTGTGGAATACTCAGTGAGTGGTTAGTAGTGGAGTGGAGGTTATAGTTAGTATGGAGATCTGGAGTGATCATACTGCTCAGGTAGTGTGGAATAGTCAGTGAGTTGTTAGCAGTGGAGTGGAGGTTATAGTTCGTATGGAGATCTGGAGTGATCATACTGCTCAGGTAGTGTGGAATAGTCAGTGAGTTGTTAGCAGTGGAGCGGAGGTTATAGTTAGTATGGAGAGCTGGAGTGCTCATACTGCTCAGGTAGTGTGGAATAGTCAGTTATTTGTTAGTAGTGGAGGTTATAGTTAGTATGGAGAACTGGAGTGTTCATACTGCTCAGGTAATTTGGAATAGTCAGTGAGTTGTTAGCAGTGGAGGTTATAGTTAGTATGGAGAGATGGAGTGATCATACTGCTCAGGTAGTGTGGAATAGTCAGTGAGTTGTTAGTAGTGGAGTGGAGGTTATAGTTAATATGGAGATCTGGAGTGATCATACTGCTCAGGTAGTGTGGAATAGTCAGTGAATTGTTAGTAGTGGAGTGGAGGTTATAGTTAGTATGGAGAGTTGGAGTGATTATACTGTTCAGGTAGTGTGGAATAGTCAGTGAGTTGTTAGCAGAGGAGCGGAGGTTATAGTTCGTATGGAGATCTGGAGTGATCATACTGCTCAGGTAGTGTGGAATAGTCAGTGAGTTGTTAGTAGTGGAGCGGAGGTTATATTTAGTATGGAGAGCTGGAGTGATCATACTGCTCAGGTAGTGTGGAATAGTCAGTGAGTTGTTAGCAGTGGAGCAGAGGTTATAGTTAGTATGGAGAGCTGGAGTGAACATACTGCTCAGGTAGTGTGGAATAGTCAGTGAGTTGTTAGTAGTGGAGGTTATAGTTAGTATGGAGAATTGGAGTGATCATACTGCTCAGGTAGTGTGGAATACTCAGTGAGTTGTTAGCAGTGGAGGTTATAGTTAGTATGGAGAGCTGGAGTGAACATTCTGCTCAGGTAGTGTGGAATAGTCAGTGAGTTGTTAGTAGTGGATGTTATAGTTAGTATGGAGAACTGGAGTGATCATACTGCTCAGGTAGTGTGAAATAGTCAATGAGTTGTTAGTAGTGGAGGTTATAGTTAGTATGGAGAACTGGAGTGATCATACTGCTCAGGTAGTGTGGAATAGTCAGTGAGTTGTTAGTAGTGGAGTGGAGGTTATAGTTAGTATGGAGAGTTGGAGTGATTATACTGTTCAGGTTGTGTGGAATAGTCAGTGAGTTGTTAGCAGTGGAGCAGAGGTTATAGTTAGTATGGAGAGCTGGAGTGAACATACTGCTCAGGTAGTGTGGAATAGTCAGTAAGTTGTTAGCAGTGGAGCAGAGGTTATATTTAGCATGAAGATCTGGAGTGATCATACTGCTCAGGTAGTGTGGAATAGTCAGTGAGTTGTTAGTAGTGGAGGTTATAATTAGTATGGAGAACTGGAGTGATCATATTGCTCAGGTAGTGTGGAATACTCAGTGAGTTGTTAGTAGTGGAGTGGAGGTTATAGTTAGTATGGAGATCTGGAGTGATCATACTGCTCAGGTAGTGTGGAATAGTCAGTGAGTTGTTAGCAGTGGAGCGGAGGTTATAGTTCGTATGGAGATCTGGAGTGATCATACTGCTCAGGTAGTGTGGAATACTCAGTGAGTTGTTAGTAGTGGAGGTTATAGTTAGTATGGAGATCTGGAGTGATCATACTGCTCAGGTAGTGTGGAATAGTCAGTGAGTTGTTAGCAGTGAGCAGAGGTTATAGTTAGTATGGAGAGCTGGAGTGAACATACTGCTCAGGTAGTGTGGAATAGTCAGTGAGTTGTTAGTAGTGGAGGTTATAGTTAGTATGGAGAACTGGAGTGATCATACTGCTCAGGTAGTGTGGAATACTCAGTGAGTTGTTAGTAGTGGAGTGGAGGTTATAGTTAGTATGGAGATCTGGAGTGATCATACTGCTCAGGTAGTGTGGAATAGTCAGTGAGTTTTTAGCAGTGGAGCGGAGGTTATATTTAGTATGGAGAGCTAGAGTGATCATACTGCTCAGGTAGTGTGGAATAGTCAGTAAGTTGTTAGCAGTGGAGCAGAGGTTATATTTAGTATGAAGATCTGGAGTGATCATACTGCTCAGGTAGTGTGGAATAGTCAGTGAGATGTTAGTAGTGGAGTGGAGGTTATAGTTAGTATGGAGATCTGGGGAGATTATACTGCTCAGGTAGTGTGGAATAGTCAGTGAGTTGTTAGTAGTGGAGCGGAGGTTATATTTAGTATGGAGAGCTGGAGTGATCATACTGCTCAGGTAGTGTGGAATAGTCAGTAAGTTGTTAGCAGTGGAGCAGAGGTTATATTTAGTATGAAGATCTGGAGTGATCATACTGCTCAGGTAGTGTGGAATAGTCAGTGAGATGTTAGTAGTGGAGTGGAGGTTATAGTTAGTATGGAGATCTGGGGTGATTATACTGCTCAGGTAGTGTGGAATAGTCAGTGAGTTGTTAGCAGTGGAGCGGAGGTTATAGTTAGTATGGAGGTGGAATGATCATACTGCTCAGGTAGTGTGGAATAGTCAGTGAGTTGTTAGCAGTGGAGTGGAGGTTATAGTTAGTATGGAGAGCTGGAGTGCTCATACTGCTCAGGTAGTGTGTAATAGTCAGTTATTTGTTAGTAGTGGAGGTTATAGTTAGTATGGAGAACTGGAGTGTTCATACTGCTCAGGTAATGTGGAATAGTCAGTGAGTTGTTAGCAGTGGAGGTTATAGTTAGTATGGAGAGATGGAGTGATCATACTGCTCAGGTAGTGTGGAATAGTCAGTGAAATGTTAGTAGTGGAGTGGAGGTTATAGTTAGTATGGAGATCTGGGGTGATTATACTGCTCAGGTAGTGTGGAATAGTCAGTGAGTTGTTAGCAGTGGAGCGAAGGTTATAGTTAGTATGGAGAGCTGGAGTGATCATACTGCTCAGGTAGTTTGGTAGCTTTCCAGAGAAGTGGTTTTTTACTAAGCAAGAAAGGTGAAGGGCACATCTAGATTCAAGTGTTGGCCAGTTAAGTTCTTTAAACATATCACAGAGACAGGTAGCATAATTACTCTGGAGGATAAAGCACCACAATGAGTTATACAGAGTGTCAAGTTTACAAAGATGGATTTGGGAGCTTATAGTACGGGGCCCCAGATTTCCTGAATCTGAGAGAAAACTCCTTTGTGCAACATCCAGTTGCTGCAATCTGACAGATTTCTGTAATTGCAGTCAGCTTCCACTTTGGATAGTCCATCCAAATATTTAGTTTTTACAGTAATATTCCTGTCTAGGCAAAAATGCCAAAATGCTAAAATTATTGAACTATCATTTCTCTCTTCCCCAAAGAAATTGGAGCACTGGACTGTGTAAGGGCAACACTGGGACAATCAGATGTGCATCTTTGAGATCAATATTTGCCATCCAATTGGACGGAGGAAGAAGACGATCCATTTGATAATGAATACCTTCCATTCTGAAATGTCTGTACAATATAATTGAATCTATCATACGGTGGTTGGTCGCTTAGCATAATCCTGATTCTTTCATTCAAAACAGGGATATATTGCTTATAGCGGAACCTGTTTCAAAGCTTCTTTCTAAAGTAATTAGTAAACCATTTGGGCTATCATTTGTAGACCCTTTCTGAACAGGATGCATATAAAATTCTATCTGATAACATTTGATAGTTTGCAGAACCCAGAAGTGACCACTAATGGAAAAAATGGGCACGTCTGCCATCCAATTTTTCAGGGAAACAATGGAAAGGAGGAAGAAAACTTATCTAAATGTACGGGAACGAAGACTAGGATGAAAAAAAATAAACTGTATATATGTGAAAACTCACTCTTTTGCTAGGTAGTCACTGTTACACATCTGAAAGTACTAACATTATAAACTTTTAGCCTCTAGTCCTTAGACCTGGTGATATGGGTTTTAGGCAGGAGCCAATAGGAATGAGGCTGACACTGCTAGTCCCTCCTCAGTTGTTAGCAGCATTATAAAGCTTTTCAATGCGTTGCACAACACTGATCCTTGTACAAAACCTTGTACACAGATGGATAGCTGGAAAAACATTCACTTAAGGAGGATCACTTTATTCCCAGCCTGTTCCTCTCAGTGTGAACTTTCTGAACAAGGTAGAGAAATGTATTCAGGTAGGTCTGCTGGAAGTCTCCCTCATCTCTTCAGCTTTCCCCCACTTCCAGTGCTTCTCCCTCCCACTTTCCTCTGCTCTCTCCCAATCCACCTCCCTATCACTTTCCCCTACTCTCTCCCATACAACCCCTTCCACTTTCCCCTGATCTCTCCAATATATCCCCCTTCCACTTTCCCCTGATCTCATCCAATCCAACCCCTTCCACTTTCCCCTGATCTCTCCAATATATCCCCCTTCCACTTTCCCCTGATCTCACCAATATATCCCCCTTCCACTTTCCCCTGATCTCTCCCAATCCTTACCCCTTCCACTTTCCTCTGCTCCCTCCCAATCCTTACCCCTTCCACATTCCCATGATCTCTCCTAATCCTTACCCCTTCCACTTTCCCCTGATCTCTCCCAATCCTTACCCCTTCCACTTTCCCCTTATCTCTCCAATCCATCCCCCTTCCACTTTCCCCTGATCTCTCCAATATATCCCCCTTCCACTTTCCCCTGATCTCACCAATATATCCCCCTTCCACTTTCCCCTGATCTCTCCCAATCCTTACCCCTTCCACTTTCCTCTGCTCCCTCCCAATCCTTACCCCTTCCACATTCCCATGATCTCTCCTAATCCTTACCCCTTCCACTTTCCCCTGATCTCTCCCAATACATCCCCCTTCCACTTTCCCCTGATCTCATCCAATACATCCCCCTTCCACTTTCCCCTGATCTCTCCCAATACATCCCCCTTCCACTTTCCCCTGATCTCTCCTAATACACCCCCCTTCCACTTTCCCCTGATCTCTCCCAATCCTTACCCCTTCCACTTTCCCCTGATCTCATCCAATCCAACCCCTTCCACTTTCCCCTGATCTCATCCAATCCATCCCCCTTCCACTTTCCCCTGATCTCATCCAATCCATCCCCCTTCCACTTTCCCCTGATCTCTCCCAATACATCCCCCTTCCACATTCCCATGATCTCTCCTAATCCTTAACCCTTCCACTTTCCCCTGATCTCTCCCAATCCTTACCCCTTCCACTTTCCCCTGATCTCTCCAATATATCCCCCTTCCACTTTCCCCTGATCTCTCCAATATATCCCCCTTCCACTTTCCCCTGATCTCTCCCAATCCATCCCTCTTCCACTTTCCCCTGATCTCTCCCAATACATCCCCCTTCCACTTTCCCCTGATCTCTCCCAATTTATCACACTTCCACCTTCCCCTGCTCTCTCCAATTCATCCCCCTTCCACTTTCCCCTGATCTCTCCCAATTTATCACACTTCCACCTTCCCCTGCTCTCTCCAATTCATCCCCCTTCCACTTTCCCCTGATCTCTCTCAATCCATCTCCCTTCCACCTTCCCCTGCTCTCTCCAATCCATCTGTCACGGTTTGTTAAGACTCTCAGACATCAAGTTAGGTAAAAACACAACTTTATTGAAAAGTTTAAGACAACCCCATAGGGTAACATACACGTTCATACATTTATATTGCAATGACAGGAAACAAGCAATGGTAATAGCGATAAGGCTCTACCGGCCCTGCCAATATACCGGGCAAGGCAGCCAGGAAACGGGTACAAGGAATAGATAGGCTCTACCGGCCTTGCAAATATACCGGGCAAGGCAGCCTGGAAGCTGGTAAGGAATAAATAGGCTCTACCGGCCTTGCCAATATACCGGGCAAGGCAGCCTGGAGACTGATACACGGGGAATCAGTAGGCTCTACCGGCCCTGCCAATATACTGGGCAAGGCAGCCTATAGGCAGACAGCCTTGCCAATACCGGGTAAGGCAACCCAAGATGGTACATCGAGGAATGGGTTCTACCGGCCTTACCAATATACCGGGCAAGGCAGCCTAATACGGAGTGGATGGCAACCACTAAAGCCTCAGTGACTGGCTAGGTGGTAACAACAGTCACAAGGATGACATGCAGAGGCTAAGGAGTTAAAGTGGCAAGCCAAGGAACTTACAGGAGACCACCAGTACCCGCGTACTGGGTAACCAACAGAGCTGCCTAGGACTTTGACAGCAGAGATAGCATATAGAGAACCAGTGCCCGCGTACTGGGGACACAATATCGCTAAAACGGTACAATAGTACTTGGATGTGGTGGAGCAAACCAGTACCCGCATACTGGGAGACCAATCTCTCATCCGGTGCACCAGCAGCCGGTGAATAGGAGCGAGCTAGTAGCCACGTACTGTAATCATAAACTGTACCGGTGCAACGGCAGCCGGTAAGTGGTGGAGCAAACCAGTACACACGTACTGGGGAAACCGTCTCTCTTCCTGTGCACAGCAACCGGTTGAATGTAAGCAGACCAGTACCCGCGTACCGGGAGCACAAAACTTGATAGGTGCAACAGCAGCTGGATGGCTATGGAGCAAACCAGTACCCGCATACTGGGGACACAATATACAATGTGCAAAGCAGCCGGGTGGCTGTGGAGCAAACCAGTACCCACGTACTGGAATACAAATCTCTATCTGTGCAATGACAGCCAGGTGGCTGGGGAGAAAACTAGTACCCCCGTACTGGGAACGCAATACACAAAGTTCAACAGCAGCCGGGTGGCTGTGGAGCAAACCAGTACCCGCGTACTGAAATACAAATCTCTATCAGTGCAATGACAGCCGGGTGGCTGTGGAGCAATCCAGTACCCGCGTACTGGGGACGCAATACACAAAGTGCAACAGCAGCCGGGTGGCTGTGGAGCAAACCAGTACCAACGTACTGTAATATAAACTGTACAGGTGCAACGGCAGCCAGTATGTGGTGGAGCAAACCAGTACACGCTTACTGGAGAAACCGTCTCTCTTCCGGTGCACAGCAGCCGATGAATGTAAGCAGACCAGTACCCGCGTACCGGGAGCACAAATCACTACAGGTGCAATATCAGCCGGGTGGCTGTGGAGCGAACTAGTACCCGCGTACTGGGAGCACCAGCAAGTAGTAGAAATGTCGCCAAGGCGACTAAGGAGGACAGCCGACTACAGGCGAATACTGGATCAGGAGCTCAGCAGATGGAACGACCACAGGCAATACTGGATCAGGAGCTCAGCAGATGGAAACAGGAACCAGCACTCAGACGGTCAACCGGATCAGGAATGGCAGCGGGGACTGGCAGCAGGAAGCAGTGACACAACGGCAACCTCAACCGGATCAGGAACGGAAACAGGAACCAATGGACAGGTAACTCAGAAACTAGATGATCTCAGGTAGCAGGAACATAACCAGGGGCCCAGGAAGCTCAGGAACACAATGGAGATTCGAGCAGCATAGAGACAACACGAAAGGGCAACCAAAGGGTGCCCAGGCTCAGTCTAAATAGGCAATGCAGGGCGGGCTGAACACAGACAGCCAATGAAGAGCCCCCTACAGGTAACTGACACACAAAGGCAGCAATCACGGGCACCGTGATACCATCCCCCTTCCACTTTCCACTGATCTCTCCCAATCCATCTCCCTTCCACCTTTCCCTGCTCTCTCCAATCCACCCCCTTTCACATTCCCCTCATCTCTCCCAATGCACCCCTTCCACTTTCCCCTGCTCTCTCCCAATCCTTACCCCTTCCACTTTCCTCTGCTCCCTCCCAATACATCCCCCTTCCACTTTTCCCTGCTCTCTCCTAATACATCCCCCTTCCACTTTCCCCTAATCTCTCCCAATCCATCCCCCTTCCACTTTCCCCTGATCTCTCCAATCCATCTCCCTTCCACTTTCCCCTGATCTCTCCCAATCCATCTCCCTTCCACTTTCCCCTGATCTCTCCAATTCATCCCCCTTCCACTTTCCCCTGATCTCTCCAATCCATCCCCCTTCCACTTTCCCCTGATCTCTCCCAATCCATCTCCCTTCCACTTTCCCCTGATCTCTCCAATCCATCTCCCTTCCACTTTCCCCTGATCTCTCCCAATCCATCTCCCTTCCACTTTCCCCTGATCTCTCCTAATATATCCCCCTTCCACTTTCCCCTGATCTCTCCAATCCATCCCCCTTCCACTTTCCCCTGATCTCTCCAATACATCCCCCTTCCACTTTCCCCTGATCTCTCCAATCCATCTCCCTTCCACTTTCCCCTGATCTTTCATAATACACCCCCCTTCCACTTTCCCCTGATCTCTCCAATCCATCCCCCTTCCACTTTCCCCTGATCTCTCCAATACACCCCCCTTCCACTTTCCCCTGATCTCTTCAATCCATCCCCCTTCCACTTTCCCCTTATCTCTCCAATCCATCTCCCTTCCACTTTCCCCTGATCTCTCCTAATACATCCCCCTTCCACTTTCCCCTGATCTCTCCAATCCATCTCCCTTCCACTTTCCCCTGATCTCTCCCAATACATCCCCCTTCCACTTTCCCCTGATCTCTCCTAATACACCCCCCTTCCACTTTCCCCTTATCTCTCCAATACATCCCCCTTCCACTTTCCCTTGCTCTCTCCAATACATCCCCCTTCCACTTTCCCCTAATCTCTCCCAATCCATCCCCCTTCCACTTTCCCCTGATCTCTCCAATCCATCTCCCTTCCACTTTCCCCTGATCTCTCCCAATCCATCTCCCTTCCACTTTCCCCTGATCTCTCCAATTCATCCCCCTTCCACTTTCCCGTGATCTCTCCAATCCATCCCCCTTCCACTTTCCCCTGATCTCTCCAATCCATCCCCCTTCCACTTTCCCCTGATCTCTCCAATCCATCTCCCTTCCACTTTCCCCTGATCTCTCCCAATCCATCTCCCTTCCACTTTCCCCTGATCTCTCCTAATATATCCCCCTTCCACTTTCCCCTGATCTCTCCAATCCATCCCCCTTCCACTTTCCCCTGATCTCTCCAATCCATATCCCTTCCACTTTCCCCTGATCTTTCCTAATACACCCCCCTTCCACTTTCCCCTGATCTCTCCAATCCATCCCCCTTCCACTTTCCCCTGATCTCTCCAATACATCCCCCTTCCACTTTCCCCTGATCTCTTCAATCCATCCCCCTTCCACTTTCCCCTTATCTCTCCAATCCATCTCCCTTCCACTTTCCCCTGATCTCTCCTAATACATCCCCCTTCCACTTTCCCCTGATCTCTCCAATCCATCTCCCTTCCACTTTCCCCTGATCTCTCCCAATACATCCCCCTTCCACTTTCCCCTGATCTCTCCTAATACACCCCCCTTCCACTTTCCCCTTATCTCTCCAATACATCCCCCTTCCACTTTCCCTTGCTCTCTCCAATACATCCCCCTTCCACTTTCCTCTGCTCTATCCTATCCATCCCCCTTCCACTTTCCCCTGATCTCTCCAATACATCCCCCTTCCACTTTCCTCTGCTCTATCCTATCCATCCCCCTTCCACTTTCCCCTGATCTCTCCAATACATCCCCCTTCCACTTTCCCCTGATCTCTCCAATTCATCCCCCTTCCACTTTCCCCTGATCTCTCCAATCCATCCCCCTTCCACTTTCCCCTGATCTCTCCAATCCATCCCCCTTCCACTTTCCCCTGATCTCTCCAATCCATCCCCCTTCCACTTTCCCCTGATCTCTCCAATCCATCCCCCTTCCACTTTCCCCTGATCTCTCCCAATCCATCTCCCTTCCACTTTCCCCTGATCTCTCCCAATCCATCTCCCTTCCACTTTCCCCTGATCTCTCCTAATATATCCCCCTTCCACTTTCCCCTGATCTCTCCAATCCATCCCCCTTCCACTTTCCCCTGATCTCTCCAATACATCCCCCTTCCACTTTCCCCTGATCTCTCCAATCCATCTCCCTTCCACTTTCCCCTGATCTCTCCTAATACACCCCCCTTCCACTTTCCCCTGATCTCTCCAATCCATTCCCCTTCCACTTTCCCCTGATCTCTCCAATACATCCCCCTTCCACTTTCCCCTGATCTCTTCAATCCATCCCCCTTCCACTTTCCCCTTATCTCTCCAATCCATCTCCCTTCCACTTTCCCCTGATCTCTCCTAATACATCCCCCCTTCCACTTTCCCCTGATCTCTCCAATCCATCTCCCTTCCACTTTCCCCTGATCTCTCCCAATACACCCCCCTTCCACTTTCCCCTGATCTCTCCCAATACATCTCCCTTCCACTTTCCCCTGATCTCTCCTAATACACCTCCCTTCCACTTTCCCCTTATCTCTCCAATACATCCCCCTTCCACTTTCCCTTGCTCTCTCCAATACATCCCCCTTCCACTTTCCCCTAATCTCTCCCAATCCATCCCCCTTCCACTTTCCCCTTATCTCTCCAATACATCCCCCTTCCACTTTCCCTTGCTCTCTCCAATACATCCCCCTTCCACTTTCCTCTGCTCTATCCTATCCATCCCCCTTCCACTTTCCCCTGATCTCTCCAATACATCCCCCTTCCACTTTCCTCTGCTCTATCCTATCCATCCCTCTTCCTAGTTGCCCTATTCCCTCATTTTACACCTCTCTTTCTCCTAATCCATTTCCCTTCCACTTTTCCCTTCTCTTGCTCTATCCTTTTCCCACCCGCTTCCCCCCTCTCTTACCCAAACTTCTCCTTCTTTATTTTCCCTCCTCTTTCACAATCTTTTTCCTTCACACTTTCCCCTCACTCTTTTCCTATCTAGACTCCTCCTGCTTACTCCCACTCTTCCCATTCTTCTCCCTCCCACTTTTCCCAACTATCTCTCACAGCCACCATGCTCACCCACTCCTCTCTTACACCTTCTCCCAGTTTCTCTCCATATTTCACCCTCCTGCTTTCTCTCTCTCTTCCCATCCTTCTCCCTCCTGCTATCCCTTCTCTCTTCCATCCTTCTCCCTCCTGCTATCCCTTCTCTCTTCCATCCTTTTCCCTCCTGCTTTCCCCTCTCTCTTCCCATCCTTCTCCCTCCTGCTTTCCCTCTCTCTTCCCATCCTTCTCCTTCCTGCTTTCCCCGCTCTGATCCATTCTTCTCCCTCCTGCTTTCCCCTCTCCCTTCCATCCTTCTTCCTCCTGCTTTCCCTCTCTCTTCCAATCCTTTTCCCTCCTGCTTCCCCTCTCTCTTCCTGTCACAGTTTTTCAAGAATACACCAGGAGACAGTAGAACCACCTTTATTTAAACAGTAATATATAATAGGTAGTAAAATAACAACAAGGTGCACAGGGTAACAGGAGAAGCCAGCGATTCCTACAAGAAATAGGAGACCGCTTGGAGTAGACCTCTCTGCTAGAGACTAGGTGGACTGCCTATGGTAGTCAATGAGTAGCGAGTAAGGCAACCACAGATGCAGAGCACAAGAGTTCTCCCACAGGATAGGGAAACAAGGGAGACTCTTACTGACTGCAGTCAGTATACTTGGTAGAGACCATCTGGGGTGAGACAGAGCGGATAGTCGGCCAGAGCCGATAGTCAAGATCAAACGGGTACTAGGACTAGCCAGAGGTCAATACCAGAGTGGGAAGTCAGCCAGAGCCACAGGTCAGCACCAGATAGGTTATCCCACTCTGCCAGAGGCAACACAGGATGGATAGTAGGACAGAGCCCCAGGTCAGCACCACAATGGATGGTCAGACAAGCCTAGGTCATACACAGAACGCATAGTCAGCCAGAGTCACAAGTCTGCACCAGATTGGGTATCTACTATGCCAGGAAGTAACACAGAGAGAATAGTCAGACAGAGCCACAGGTCATCACCAGGATGGATGGTCAGACAAGCCTAGGTCATACGCGGAACACACAAAAGAAATAAACAACTGCATCAGACACCAACGTAAGGTCAACTGAACTCAGTGTCCAGAGCCCTCTTATACCCAGCCAGAAAGTAGGAGGGTGGAGTCTCCAGTGTCCCAAGGAATAAAACTGACGCTTGCAAAACATTACTATTTTGCACCCGAACGTGATGCAGCAAACCGAGAGATGCGTCAAAACTCACGCTCAGCTTGGGGAAAGGACATGGAAGACCGCTGAAGGCACCAGACATAGTCAGACTGCAAGCCAGGAGAAAACTGAGCACTGACACCAGAGCGTCATTCCTGAACCCAGGCACACAGCAGCGACGTGGGAACTGAGGTAAGGCACACTGTGACAGTACCCCGCCCCTTAAAGACCCCTCCTCCGCGGACAGGTTCGGGGCTTCCTGGGAAACTGAGCATGGAATTAATGCTCCAAGATAGGGGCATGCACATCTCTAGAAGGTGTCCAGGAGCGTTCCTCCAGACCGTACCCCTTCCAATATACCAAATACTGCAATTTCCCCAACCCACCGAGAGTCCAATATGCTCTGTACCACATACTCCTCATGATCACCCATCCTAACGGGTGCTGGCCGGAACGTAGCCGAGGTGTAATGGTTGCAATCACAGGTTTAAGCAAGGAGACATGGAACACACTGTGGATGTGCATCGAGGATCAAAGGTCAAGAGCATATGCCACAGGGTTAATTCTCCAAAGGATGCGGAATGAACCCATGAAATGGGGAGCCAACTTTCTACAGGGAACTTGGAGACTGAGGTTGCGGGAAGACAGCCAAACCCTCTTCCCCACCTGGAATGTAGGTGCCGGCAAACATCTACGGTCAGCCTGTCGTTTTTGCTGCTGCATGGAACCACATAGGGTATTCTGTACCTGAACCCAAGAGCCAGAATTTCTTGTGCTTTGAAAGTCTCAGGAAGGACAGAGGGTTGAAATCCATAATTGATTAGGAACAGAGAACTCTGTGAGGACAAGCTTACAGCACAATTTCCGGCAAACTCCGCCCAATGTATCAATGTAGTCCAATTGTTGTGGTGCTCAGAAATGTAGCAGTGGAGGAATTGTTCCAAGGCTTGGTTAGATCTCTCTGCTGTACCATTAGATTGTGGGTGGTAGGCCGAGGAAAATGCTTGCTGGATTCCCATCTGAGCGCAAAAGCACCTCAAAAAACGAGACACGAACTGGCTCTCCCTGATACAATAACCCTAGGTATGCCATGGAGCCGAGAGACCTCTCTAGCGAACACTTTCGCTAACTCTTGCACAGATGGTAAGCTCTTAAGTGGTACAAAGTGGGCCATTTTAGAGAATCTGTCGACAACCATCAGAATAACCATGAAGCCCATAGATGCCGGAAGGTCGACCATAAAATCGATAGACAAATATGACCAAGGACGGTCCCCTTTGGCTACTGGTTGGAGGAGGCCCAAAGGCAAATGTCGAGGTAATTTATTTTGGGCACATGTCGTGCAAGCTGCCGTTAAAGCAGAACAGTCAGACCGGAGACTATGCCACCAGAATAATCTAGAGAAGGACCAAATCAATTGGTCTCGCCCAATATGGCCCGCCGTCTTGGAAGTATGGTATGTCTCCAAGAGCACGCAACTGAGCAGGGACAAAGCAACTCCCGTAGGGCTTATCCACCGGGGCAGATGTTTGAGCAGCCAGAATTTCTACTCCCAGCGGGGAGGTAATACAGGTTTGAATCGTAGCAAATATCCGGTCACCCGCAATTATAGGACTAAGAGGAGTCTCCTCTGTAGAGCAGGCACAAAACTGGCGAGATAGGGCATCCGTCCTCACATTCTTTGAGCCAGGAAGGTAGGAAACCACAAAATTGAACCTAGAAAGGAACAATGCCCATCAGGCTTGCCGGGACGACAGACATTTAGCCTCTGATAAGTCTGTGACATTCTTATGATCAGTAAGGATCAAAATTGGAGAGCTAGTACTTTCCAGGTGATCGCCATTCTTTTAAGGCCAGAATAATGGCCAGTAATTCTCTGTCCCCAATCTGATAGACCTTCTCAGCTTTAGACAGTTTCCTTAAGAAATACCCACAAGGGCGTAAGGTCTCTCCTGGAGCTGAGCACTGTGAAAGGAGGGCACCTACTCCTACCTCAGAGAAGTCAAACTCCAGGATAAAGGGCAAGGCGGGATTCAGGTGGACCAAAATGGGAGCTGCTGCGAATGCTGCCTTTAGTTTCTCGAAGGTGAGCAGTGCACTAGACGACACTTCAGAGACCTTAGCACCATCCATATCGGTCAGTGGTTTAACCACAGTCAAGAAATTTTTAATGAACTTACGGTAATAATTACCAAACCCCAAAAATCTTTGGAGCAATTTGAGTCCTGCTGGGAGAGGCCATTGTAAAACGACTGACAATTTTTGTGGGTCCATGGCCAACCCAGAAGCAGAAATAATGTACCTCAGAAACATTACTTGCAGTTTGTGAAATTCATATTTCTCCAACTTGCAATAAAGGTTATTCTCTCTTAGTAAGCGTAATACTTTGGACACATGCAAGCAATGTTCCTCCAGCATAGGAGAGTGAATAAGAATGTCAACCAGATAGACCACCGCACAACTTTGTAGCAATTCTCTCAAAATGTCATTGATAAACTCCTGGAAGACAGCAGGAGCATTACAGAGAATGAAGGGTATAACCAAATACTTGTAGTGCCCTCTCCGGGTGTTAAATACTGTCTTCCACTCGTGGCCCTCCTTCATTCGGACAAGGTTGTATGCCACCCTCAGATCAAGTTTAGTAAAAATTTTTGAACCCTTCAATCATTCAAATAATTCAGTAATCAAGGGTATAGGATAAGCGTTCTTTACCATCAATGTGTTTAATCCACGGAAATCAATACACGGACGTAACTCTCCATCCTTCTTTTTAACAAAAAAGCATCCAGCCCCACAGGGGACTTGGACTTTCGAATAATGTCCCTAGCAAGGACATCGGAAACGTATTCCACCATGGCCCTATTCTCCTCTACAGACAGAGGTTAGATGCAACCCTTAGGAGGTGTGGTACCAGGTATTAGCTCCATGGAACAATCATATGGCCTATGTAGGGGTAATGTAACAAGCCAGTCTCACAGGATGGGAGAGACATGAATCAAGACACTGCTGAGCCCAAGCCACAATGTCACAAGTGCACCAACTGATCCTGGGGTTGTGAGTCTGAACCAAGGAAACCTAAGAACGATGGCATAATGAGGAGAGCTGATCACCTGAAATTTCAGGACCTCCGTATGAAGCGCCCCCACCTTTAAGGTTAGCAGGGACGTCTCCTGTGTAATATGCGCTTGAAGCAGGGGTCTACCATCAATGGCCTCGACGGCCAAAGGAGAGGAACGAGGCTGCAACTGAATAGAATTTTTGCCTGCAAATTCAATACAATTAAGTAACCAGCGGCACCTAAATCCAGCAACGCTGGAGCTGAGACAGAAGAATTGGCCCAAGACAGGATCACCTCCAGAATGGGTTTGTCCAGAGTGATCTCTGGGGACTTAGAAATTCCACCTAAGACCATTCCCTGGAAAGGAACTTAGGTGCGAGCGTTTCCCGGACATACCAGGCAGGACTTCAGAAGGTGACCTGATTTGCCACAATACAACACAGTCCCTCCCTCCTCCTGAAAGCCCTCTCTTCCACTGAAAGATGGTTAGTACCAACTTGCATAGGTTCACTGTCCCCTAAGTCAGGACTAGAAGGCATGGGAGGTGAGGGAGGACAGGGTGGGTGAGAAAAGTGAGAAGCCAGTCTGGATGGAGGCCTCTGCAGGTGCTCCCTAAATGAGGGTCGCTCCCTGACCCTGGCATCGATTAGGATAGTAAATGAGATTAGATCATCCAAAATTTTAGGCAATTCACAGGCATCATTCTCATCCTTGATAGTATCTCACATTCCTTGGGAAAAGACTGCTACTAGGGCCTCATTGTTCCAGCCTACTTCAGCTGCCAGAGTATGAAATTCAATAGCGTACTCCGCCACTGTTCGAGCACCCTGGCGGATGGTCATTAGGTGTTTAGAAGCTGAGGTCACGCGACCCGGCACATCAAAAACTTGTTTGAATGAGGTCACAAACTCAGTAAAGTTATGAACTGTGGTATTATTCATCTCCCATAAGGGATTAGCCCATGCCAAAGCCTTGCCAGAAAGAAGCAATATCATAAAATCAACCTTACTGTGCTGATTAGAGAATGCATGTGGTACCATTTCGAAGTATATGCCCAGTTGGTTAAGGAACCCATGGCATAATTCAGGATTCCCACCATAACATTGTGGGAGCAGAGCGGAGCCTGAGAACCCTCTGATCATGCCTGTATCATGAGTGATAGGGGCCGCCGGTGCCCGGGAAGGAGCGACAGAGGCTACCGGTTGTGGGTTAAGGTGTTCAAGACGTGTGGTTCAGTTGAGCAAGGTCTGCATGGCCAAGGATAATTGATCTATGCGTTGATCTTGAACCTCCATCCTGTCAAGGATGTTCTGAAACGGTGGATTTCCAGTACCGTCCGTGGTCATGGCTCTTACATACTGTCACAGTTTTTCAAGAATACACCAGGAGTCAGTACTGTATATAGTAAAACAACCTTTATTTAAACAGTAATATATAATAGGTAGTAAAATAACGACAAGGTGCAGAGGGTAACAGGAGAAGCCAGCAATTCCTACAAGAAAATGGAGGCCGCTTGGAGTAGACCTCTCTGTTAGAGACTAGGCGGACTGCCTATGGTAGTCTCTGAGTAGCGAGTAAGGCAACCACAGATGCAGAGCACCAGAGTTCTCCCACAGGGGAAACAAGGGAGACTCTTACTGACTCATGCCTGCAGTCAGTATACTTGGTAGAGACCACCTGGGGTGAGACAGAGCGGATATTCGGCCAGAATGATGGTCAAGATCAAACGGGTAATAAGACTAGCCAGGGGTCAGTACCAGAGTGGGAAGTGAGCCAGAGCCACAGGTCAGCAACAGATAGGTTATCCCACTATGTCGGAGGCAACACAGGATGGATAGTAGGAAAGGTCAGCACCAGGATGGATGGTCAGACAAGCCTAGGTCATACACGGAACGGGTAGTCAGCCAGAGTCACAGGCCTGCACCAGATTGGGTATCTACTTTGCCAGGAAGTAACACGGAGAGAATAGTCAGACAGAGCCACAGGTCAGCACCAGGATGGATGGTCAGACAAAACTAGGTGAAACACAGAACACACAAAAGAAATAAACAACTGCATCCGACACAAACGTAAGGGCAACTGAACTCAGTGTCCAGAGCCCTCTTATACCCAGCCAGAAAGTAGGAGGGTGCAGTCTCCAGTGTCCCAAGGATAAAACTGACGCTTGCAAAACATTACTATTTCGTGCCCGAACCCAGGTGCACAGCAGCGACATGGGAACTGAGGTAAGGCACACTGTGACACTTCCCATCCTTCTCCCTCCTGCTTTCCCTTCTCTCTACCATCCATCTTCCTCCTGCTTTCCCTCTCTCTTCCATCCATCTCCCTCCTGCTTTCCCTTCTCTCTTAACATCTTTCTCCCACCTGCTTTCCCTTCTTTATTCCCTCCTTCTCCTTCCTGCCTTTCCTTCTCTCTTCCCTCCTTCTTCCTCCTGCTTTCCCTTCTCTCTTCCGATCCTTCTCCCTCCTATTTTCCCTTCTCACTTCCCTCTTTCTCCCTTCTGCTTTCCCTTCTCTATTCCCATCCGTCTCCCTCCTGTTTTCCCCTCTCACTTCCCTCCTTCTCCCTCCTGCTTTCCCTTCTCTCTTCCCATCATTCTCCCTCTTGCTTTCCATTCTCTCTTCCCACCCTTCTCCCTCCTGCTATCTGTTCTCTTTTCCCTCCTTCACCAACCTGCTTCCCCTTCTCTCTTCCCTCCTTCTCCCTCTTGCTTTTCCTTCTATCTTCCCATCCTTCTCCCTCCTGCTTTCCCTTCTCTTTTCCTTCCTTCTCCCCCATGCTTTTCTTTCACTCTTCCCATCTCTCTACCACCTGTTTTCCCTTCTGTCTTCCCACTTTTCTCCCTCCTGCTTACCCTTCTCTCTTCCCATCTTTCTCTCTTTTGCTTTCCCTTCTCTCTTCACTCCTTCTTCCTCCTGATTTTCCTTCTTCCTTCCCTCCTTCTCTCTCCTACTTTCCCTTCTGTCTTCCATCCATCTCCCTCCTCCATTCCCTTCTCTCTTCCCATCCTTCTCCCCCCTGCATTTCCTTCTCCTTCCTTCCTTCTCTCTACTGCTTTCCTTTCTCTCTTCCCATTTTTCTCCCTCCTGCTTTCCCTTCTATGTTCCCTCCTTCTTCCTCCTGCTTTTCCTTCTCTCTTCTCTACTTCTCTCTACTGCTTTCCTTTCTCTCTTCCAATCTTTCTCCCTTCTTCTTTCCCTTCTATCTTGCTTCTTTCTCCCTCCTGCTTTTACTTCTCTCTTCCCTCCTTCTTCCTACTGCTTTCCTTTCTCTCTTCCCACCTTCTCCCTTCTACTTTCCCTTCTCTCTTCCCATTCTTCTCCCTTCTGATTTATATTCTCTCTTCCATCCTTCTCCCTCCTGCTTTCCCTTCTCTCTTGCATCCTTCTCCTGCCTTTCCTTCTCTGTTCCATCCTTTTCCCTCCTGCTTTCCCTTCTCTCATACCATCCTACTCCCTCTTGCTTTGCCTTCTCTCTTCCCATCCTCCTCCCTCCTGCTTTCCCTTCTCTCTTCCCTCCTTCTGCTTTCCCTCTCTCTTCCCATCCTTCTCCCCCTGCTTTCCCTTCTCCCTTTCCATCCTTCTCCCTCCTGCTTTTCCTTCAATCTTCCCTCCTTCTCTCTCCTGCTTTTCCTTCTCTCTTCCCACTTTTCTCCCTTCTGCTTTTCCTTCTATCTTCCCTCCTTCTCCCTCCTGCTTTCCCTCTCTCTTCCCATCCTTCTTCATCCTGCTTTCCCTTCACTCTTTCCTCCTTCTTTCTCCTGCTTTCCCTTCTCTCTTCCCTCTTTCTCCCTCCTACTTTCCCTTCTATCTTCCCATCCTTCTCCCTCCTGCTTTCCTTTCTCTCTTCCCATCTTTCTCCCGCCTGCTTTCCCTTCTCTCTTCCCTCCTTTTCCCTCCTGCTTTTCCTTCTCTCTTTCCTTCTGCTTTCCCTTCTCTTTTCCCATCCTTCTCCTGCCTGCTTTCCCTTCTCTCTTCCCTCAATCAACCTCCTCCCTTTCCTTCTCTGTTCCATCCTTTTCCCTCCTGCTTTGCCTTCTCTCTTCCCATCCTCCTCCCTCCTGCTTTCCCTTCTCTCTTCCCTCCTTCTGCTTTCCCTTCTCCCTTTCCATCCTTCTCCCTCCTGCTTTTCATTCAATCTTCCCTCCTTCTCTCTCCTGCTTTTCCTTCTCTCTTCCCACTTTTCTCCCTTCTGCTTTTCCTTCTATCTTCCCTCCTTCTCCCTCCTGCTTTTCCTTCTATCTTCTCTCCTTCTCCCTCCTGCTTTCCCTCACTCTTCCCATCCTTCTTCATCCTGCTTTCCCTTCATTATTTCCTCCTTCTCCCTCCTGATTTCCCTCTCTCTTCCCACCTTTTTCATCCTGCTTTCCCTTCTCTCTTCCCATCCTCCTCCCTCCAGCATTCCATTCTCTCTTCCCTCCTTCTCCCTCCTGCGTTTCTTTCTCTCTTCCCATCTTTCTCACTCCTGCATTCCCTTCTCTCTTCCCATCCTTCTCCCTCCTGCTTTTCATTCAATCTTCCCTCCTTCTCTCTCCTGCTTTTCCTTCTCTCTTCCCTCCTTCTCCCTCCTGCTTTTCCTTCTATCTTCTCTCCTTCTCCCTCCTGCTTTCCCTCACTCTTCCCATCCTTTTCATCCTGCTTTCCTTTCATTCTTTCCTCCTTCTTACTCCTGCTTTCCCTTCTCTCTTCCATCCTTTTCCCTCCTGCTTTCCCCTCTCTCTTCCCATCCTTCTCCCTCCTGTTTTGCCTTCTCTCTTCCCATCCTCCTCCCTCCAGCATTCCATTCTCTCTTCCCTCCTTCTCCCTCCTGCTTTCCTTTCTCTCTTCCCATCTTTCTCACTTCTGCTTTCCCTTCTCTATTCCCATTCTTCTCCCTCCTGCTTTCTCTTCTCGCTTCCATCCATCTCCCTCCTGCATTCCCTTCTCTCTTCCCATCCTTCTCTCTACTGCATTTCCTTCTCTCTTCCCTCCTTCTCTCTACTGCTTTTCCTTCTCTCTTCCCTCCTTCTCCCTCCAGCATTCCATTCTCTCTTCCCTCCTTCTCCCTCCTGCTTTCCTTTCTCTCTTCCCATCTTTCTCCCTACTGTTTTCCCTTCTCTATTCCCATTCTTCTCCCTCCTGCTTTCTCTTCTCGCTTCCATCCATCTCCCTCCTGCATTCCCTTCTCTCTTCCCTCCTTCTCTCTACTGCTTTCCTTTCTCTCTTCCCATTTTCTCCCTCCTGCTTTCCCTGCTCTCTTGCTTCCTTCTCCCTCCTGCTTTCTATTCTCTCTTCCATCCTTCTCCCTCCTGCTTTCCCTTCTCTCTTGCCTCCTTTTCCCGCCTGCTTTCCCTTCTCTGTTCCCATCCTTGTCCCTCCTGCTTTCCCTTAATCCTTTCCCTCCTTCTCCCTTCTGCTTTCGCTTCTCTCTTCCCTCCTTCTCCCCACAGCATTCCCTTCTCTCTTCCCTCCTTCTCCCTCCTGCTTTCCTTTCTCTCTTCCCATCTTTCTCCCTCCTGCCTTCCCTTCTCTCTTCCCATTCTTCTCCCTCCTGCTTTCTATTCTCTCTTCCACTCTTCTCCCTCCTGCTTTCCCTTCTCTCTTCCCTCCTTCTCCCTCCTGCTTTTCCTTCTCTGTTCACATCCTTTTTCCTCCTGCTTTCCCTCCTCTCATCCCATCCTTCTCCCTCCTGCTTTCCCTTCTCCATTTCCATCCTTCTCCCTCCTGATTTTGCTTCTCTTTTCCCTCCTTCTTCCTCCTACTCTCCCCTCTCTCTTCCCTCCTTCTCTCTCCTGCTTTTCCTTCTCTCTTCCCACTTTTATCCCTTCTGCTTTTCCTTTTATCTTCCCTCCTTCTCCCTCCTGCTTTCCCTTCTCTCTTCCCTCCTTCTTCCCCTCTCTCTTCCCATCCTTCTCCCTCCTGCTTTCCCTCTCTCTTCCTTCCTTCTCTCTCCTGCTTTCCCTCTCTCTTCCCATCCTTCTCTCTCTTGCTTTCCCTTCTCTCTTCCCATACTCTCCCTCCTACTTTCCCATCTTTCTCTCTCCTGCTTTCCCTTCTCTCTTCCCTCCTTCTCCTTCCTGCTTTCCCTTCTCTCTTCCCTCCTTCTCCTTCCTGCTTTCCCTTCTCTCTTCCCTCATTCTCCCTCCTGCTTTTCCTTCTCTCATCCCATCCTTCTCCCTCTTGCTTTCCCTTCTCCCTTTCCATCCTTCTCCCTCCTGCTTTTGCTTCTCTTGTCCCTCCTTCCTCCTACTCTCCCCTCTCTCTTCCCTCCTTCTCCCTCCTGCTTTTCCTTCTCTCTTCCCACTTTTCTCCCTTCTGCTTTTCCTTCTATCTTCCCTCCTTCTTCCTCCTGCTTTTCCTTCTATCTTCCCTCCTTCTGCCTCCTGCTATACCTTCTCTCTTCCCTCTTTCTCCTTCCTGCTTTCCCTTCTTTCTTCCTTCCTTCTCCGTCCTGCTTTCCTTTCTCTCTTCCCATCCTTCTCCCTCCTGCTTTCCTTTCTCTCTTCCCATCCTTCTCCCTCCTGCTTTCCCTTCTCTTTCCCATCCATCTCTCTCCTGCATTCCCTTCTCTCTTCCCATCCTTCTTCCTCCTGCTTTTCCTTCTCTCTTCCCTCCTTCTCATTACTGCTTTCCTTTCTCTCTTCCCATTATTCTCCCTCTTGCTTTTCCTTCTATCTTCCCTCCTTCTGCCTCCTGCTATACCTTCTCTCTTCCCTCTTTCTCCTTCCTGCTTTCCCTTCTTTCTTCCTTCCTTCTCCGTCCTGCTTTCCCTCTCTCTTCCCATCCTTCTCCCTCCTGCTTTCCTTTCTCTCTTCCCATCCTTCTCCCTCCTGCTTTCCTTTCTCTCTTCCCATCCTTCTCCCTCCTGCTTTCCCTTCTCTCTTCCCTCCTTCTCCCTCCTGCTTTCCCTCTCTCTTTCCATCCTTCTCCCTCATACTTTCCCCTCTCATTTCCCATCTTTCTCCAACCTGCTTTCCCCTTCTCTCTTCCCTCTGTCTCCCTCCTGCTTTCCCTTCTCTCTTCCCTCCGTCTCCCTCCTGCTTTCCCTTCTCTCTTCCAATCTTTCTTCCTCCTGTTTACCCTTCTCTCTTTCCATTTCTCTCCCTACTGCTTTCCCTTCTCTCTTCCCTCCTGCTTTCCTTTCTCTCTTCCCTCCTTCTCCCTCCTGCTTTTCCTTCTCTCTTCCCATCTTTCTCCCTCCTACTTTCCCCTTTCATTTCCCATTCTTCTCCTTCCTGCTTTCCCTTATTACTTCCCATCCTTCTCCCTCCTGTTTTCCCTTCTTACTTCCCATGCTTCTCTTTCCTGCCTGTCTTCTGCTTTCCTCTCTCTCTTCCCATTCTTCTTGGTCCTGCTTTCCCCTTTCACTTCCATCCTTCTCCCTCCTGCTTCCCACTCTCATTTCCCATCCTTCTCCCTCCTACTGTCCCCACTCTCACTCTATCCATGTATCTTCCTTTCCTCTCCTCATCTTCCAGACATTTTCTTAGTCACTCCTGCTCTCTCTCATGAATTTTGCTAAGGTCCACTTCCCCCCCCCGCACTCCCTCTCCCTTCTTATGCTCGCCTGCTCTCACTAACCCACTCTCTTTTCCATGAGCCCCACTGCTACTCTCTCACGTCCTGCAATATCCTATTCTCACCTTCCAAGATGCCCTCCCTTCCTAACTCTTTTTCCACAACACCCATACTCCCTCCCTCCCTCTTTCTTTTGTTTCTGTCCTCCTCTTTTGCCCCCCTCTCAACCTGCCCCTTAATTCCTGATCGATTCAGATCGTTCCAGAATTTTCTCCAGTCCCTCCGAATCAGCCTTCAAAAAATCACGGACGTTCGATCAACACTATTGGAGACACGTGAATAGAATTAGGCCTTTCATTACAGAGAACAGCTGCCAACTGTCTATTATACATAAGTGGTGTTGAAAATGGATGTTCTGAGCCCAAGACATAAAACAATAGAAATGTGATAAGAGCTGTATTGATTCTGCAAAAAATTGCAAATGGATTTAGCAGGGTAAAGAAGGTCATTTCTCACCCCCTGTAAATAATATGTTCTCGTTATGACTCACCAAATAGACTGATAAAAGGGATTGTCTGTCACAACTTCCCCAGAGTGCCTAGACCTTATAACATGACATTCCGCTCTTCTGTTTTTCTATTTAATGTCCATTATCTATGCAGACTTGACCCTATGACCCCACACTACTGAAACCTCATAGACAGCAGTGTGTGTTACTTGGGTCAGAAGCAGCTTTGCCATTTAGTAACAACCAATCAGATACAACACAGATCCGTATGTTAAAAAATTAAAGCAATTCGAGGGAAATCAACTGAACAACAGAGGAGAAATAAATCCTAAAATTTGCACTGATTTAAATTGGGTGTTAACCCCATGTATTCTAGAGAGGACATTAATGCATTAAAGACTTGTTTAGCATTCAAGGGGTTACAGTCATCATTTAAATTAGACCTGCCACAAGATAAATATAAAAAATATGACACATACATGTTCCTGGTGAGTTTAACCCCTTAAGGACCAGCCGCGCACACACGTGGCCATCACTTAAGGACCACAGACCATTTTTTTTTTTAGAATCCAATTCCGAACTCCCCGAACAGCGTGCAGCCGTGCAGGGAGCCTGGAATTCTATGACGATCCAGGACCGTCATGGGTCCTTAAAGGAAAACAAGCCATGACGGTCCTGGACCTTCATGGGTCCTTAAGGGGTTAAAATAGCCTTTATTAATAGTGTTCAATTAGTTACATAGGTTTATAGTCAGGAGAGCAGCATGGACAATATCTAGACAAAAATACAATCATGCTCTACTCTATATAAAAAACTAATATGTGCCCTGTAATGGGCATATATAATAATTCTTAGTAAATAAGTGAAATTTTGTGTCACAGATTGGCCAAGTTGTGGGTAAGCTTGCCACCAACGTCAAGGTATTTCACTTTCATGTAAGTCCTACTCTAATAAACCTGAAAACCCTATCTAGAAAATTTAAATCAAAAAGCCCTGAGGAAGTATGAGGGACTTACCTGATGCACCAGGCCCCGAAGGAGCCTGCATTGTGTAGAAGTAAGAGGACTGTGGATCCAACAGAACTCTCCTTAAAGGGATAGTAATGTTTCATAATAAAAACAGCTCTAATTAATCATCATAGTATTTGGACTTTGGAGAATGTTATTTCAATTCTGTCAGAGTTGTAGTTCAAGAGTAATTCAATGACTGATGTAACACTGCTCAGCCAGATCAGAAGGGAGGTGCCCAGGTAGACTGCAGAGAGGGACAATCTTCAATTAAGATAAGGGAAAAACCTGAAAAACTTGTCAAGGGGGGCAGGGCTTTCATTGTTCTCATAGAAAGAAGATTGTTCCCTGCTGTTATCTGTCTGGTCTCTGGACTGCATTCCACATCTGAGAAGAGATGGCTTACACTAGGTAAAAGGGGAAGGAGGGGAAACTTTGCTTGTGAATATCTCTCAAACCATAAAGGTTTGAGAGATAAGACTTATATCAGTCTTCATGTTTTTTTAATGCCTACAAAATAAAATAAAGATAAAATGAAGTATTACTATCCCTTTAAATAACCTTTTATTCAACTACCCACAAGTTATGTGAGTAGAAGTTGATATCAGACAGGCAGGGCTTTTTGATTTTAATTTTTTAGATAGGGTTTCAGGTGTATTACAGTCGGACTTGCCTGAAAGTGAAATACCTTGACGTCGGTGGCAAGCTTACCCACAACTTGGCCAATCTGTGACGCAAAAATTTCACTTATTTACTAATAATTATTCTATATGCCCATTACAGGGCACACATTAGCTTTTTATAAAGAGTAGCACAGGATTGTCTTTGTGTCTGTGTTTTCACTTTGGGTTTCTGGCCTAATGTTTGGGGGACTGGAAAACCCCCTCATTCCATGCTGCTTTCTATATATCTATCTTTATCATTATCTTAAAGTTGTATTTATTATATGGATATGGATATGTTAAAGGAGCAGTAAACTTTTTTTTATGAAAAAATATATATTGTAGGGATTTTCCTATTGAGTAAAATAAGGGATTTATATTTCCAGAGTTATTACAGTTTAAACTCATGTTTTTTACATTAGCAGTGCCCTCTAGTGGTCAAATTCTAATTATATTTCCTGTTAGATTCTAATGGAGAGGAAAGTCAGAAAAGTCAGAGACATACAGTTCTCCATAGAATGTGATAGAAACTGCTGAGTCACTTCCTGTCAGTTAGATGAACCAGGAAGTAAACACAGTAAATTCACTTCCTGTCAGATAGAACTATTACGAAGTAAACACAGTAAATTCACTTCCTGGTTATTTGAACTGTTATAAATTTTGAGCAGAACATCTGAAATATCTATATTTTGAGCAGAAAATATCTATAAAATATGTGTTTTCATAAAAAAAAGTTTACTACTCCTTTAAGGTGAGTTGGTGCTGTGAGTTTCTTTTCTCTTCTTCTGGTCAAGGGCAATATTTGGCTACTATAGTAAGTAACAAAAAGAGGACATCAAACCCTGATTTTTACAAACAAGCAGCCTATGACTTGCTACAAATAAAACAGCATGCCTCCCATGTGTCCCTCTTTTAGACCCAAATCCATCTGTCCCTCTTTCCCACCCTGATGTCCCTCTTTTTAGGGGAGAAGACTTTGTGATGTGTATATAAATATATCACATTGCTCTACAGTAATAAAACACATTAATATTTGTTTAACCCCTTAATGACCCACGGTCCTGGGATGTTTCCATCCCATAAGGACCACTTTGATCTTTGCTGACGTGCAATCTGAAATGTTGGGAGGTATGCAGTAGAGTGGTTAAACCCCACTGTTTCATTTGTAGCAAGTCATAGGTTGCTTGTTTGTAAAAATCAGGGTTTGATGTGCAGACAACCTTTTTTTTGTACTGCCACAAGATAAGTTTAGTTAATTTTAACCCTCTGAGTGCCAGAGGGGTACGCAACGCAATGCGTTGCCTATCCATCTGGCACTCAAAGGGTTAAAAAGAATGAAAAACTACCTGTATGTTTTGTGTAATATTACATCATTTTTGAGATATTAAAGTGTCAGAAATGCCCCATAAAAATGTTTTATAGTTTTGCAGAGATTAAAAAATGAAACTATGTGCTACAAATCCGATCGTTCAAACCTTTATGTTTTGAGAGATTTTTGCTTTCAAAGTTCCCCCTCCCTCCCCTTCTCCTGACGTCAGCGCTGTGCTGACAGCAGGAGATCCCGGTCAGGGGACCAGCCGGCGGCTCTGCAGCAGAGCCCAAGTCGCGTTAGAATTACTTCATTGGAAAGGTCTACAAAGTGTGCCTGGTTTGCAAGCACACTTTGTAGACCGTTCCAATGAAGTAATTCTTTTTAAATAATGCGATTCTGGCTCTACTGAAGAACCTCCTCGAGTCGCACGACTCTAATCTCCTGCTGTCAGCTTTACAGATGACATCAGGAGAAGGGGAGAACTTTAAATGCTTAAAGCTCTCAAACCATAGAGGTTTGAGAGATAGGAATTGTAGCATATAGTTTTATTTTTTAACCTCTACAAAACTGAAAAAAAATTGATGGGACATTACTGTCCCTTTAACTAATTTGTCAGTGGCATAGCGTGGAATTTTATGCTAATTAGTTTCCAGTATGACCACACCCTGAGCTATGAATGAATCCAGGCAGAGCCTACACACACTGGGGGTATGTCTAACAGCACTGCAAGAAGTGATATTGGACTAGAACAGAACTAATTAGCATACTGTTCTATTAATGAATCCAGGCACAGCCCACACATTGAGGCGGTGTCCAACAGCACAGTGAGAAGTAAGATTGGTCTAGAACAGAATTAATTAGCATACTGTGCTGTGAATGAATCCAGGCAGAGACCACAAGCTGGGGGTGTGTCTAACAGCACAGCAAGTGATGACATTGGTCTAGAACAGAACTAATTAGCATACTGTGCTGTGAATGAATCCAGGCAGAGCCCACACGCTGGGGGTGTGTCTAACAGCACAGCAAGTGATGAGATTGGTCTAGAACAGAACTAATTAGCATACTGAGCTGTGAATTAATCCAGGCAGAGCCCACACACTGGGGGTGTGTCTAACAGCACAGTGATTGGTCTAGAATATAACTAATTAGCATACAGTGCAGGGAACTGACATACAGTGCCATACCATGCCACAAAAATATAAGGAAAATGGCTGGTTCAACATATAGGCAGATTTGACTGATCTGTAAAACAAACTAGATTTGTCTTAGGGAAAGAGATCCACTTTTAATTGATGGGATTTATTTAATCCCTGTGGAGTAGTAGTTGGTTTGACCCAGAATTATTCTATTTTTCTTTTGAATATAAAACCCATAATCCCAACATTTAGTGGGACACCTCCTATATGTGCAACATTTAATTAGTAACTTGGTAGCACAGGAACTTAGGTTGAAAAAAGACACAAGTCCATCAATTGCAACATTTGCCTCATAACCCAGAAACATCCTGTATGTTCCCTCTTGAAAAAATTTATCTAATCTTGTCTTAAATGTATCCATTGTATTTACCATTACCACAATCTTAAATAATTCCATAATTTAACAACCTTACTGTAAAAAACCCCTTCCTCTGCTGAAGTCTAAACCTCCTTTCCTCTAATCTCAAGGGGTGTCCCCTGGTCATTTGTTCAGGCCTTGGAATGAATAGCTCACCACGGAGATCCTTGTATTGACCTCTCATATACTACATTGTGATAAGGTCTCCTCTTAGTCGTCTTTTCTCTAGAGTAAATAAACCAAGTTTGTCTAGTCATTCCTCGTACTTCAAGTTGTCAGAGACTTTGTCCTGGCGAAGCATACAGGGTTAATTCTAATACTAGAATTTAACTGAAATTCTGTTGAGGAGATGTTCAAATTATCTCATATTTGAACAATGGGCCATTGGTTCAAGGTAGGGAGTGAAAATAACTGAATGTCAGTTTAATGGCAGATTGATATTCAGTTGGAGACAAAATGGCTGAGAAAGATGTAATCCTATGTGAGAAAGGCTGGTAGAATGACATGTTTATGGGGTCTCTGATAACCTTATGATCTCTCTCAGTCTTGACGAAAGCCATATGATCTGCCACATGTAAAATTCTAATATAGAGTAATAGCGCCACCTGCAGCCTTTATATTTTAAAATACTCATAATGTTTTTATTTATATTTGATTAGCATAAGATATGAGTATCCAATCAGGTCTGACTGGTAATGTCACGGTATAATGAGATGGATCTTTGTCCAATCATTAGAAAAAGGTGGGGATTACCGATAAGGCAAAAATTGCCAATATAATGAAGATACTCTTAGTTCAGAGGTGCTTCACTTCCTGAAAAAGGGTCCTGCACCTCCTGAAAAAGAAAAGGGCCTTCACTTCCTGAAAGAAAACTCTGGGTTCCTGGACTCTCTTGGCTGCTGATTAAATTCCTGATCCTGCCATCTCACAGAGAAATACAAAGAAACTTTGATTGGTAAATATATCATTTATTCATTTACATTCATTTAATCCAGAATTTCATAATTTTTCTTCTGTTTGAAGAAACTTAATAGTCTTATAATTGCCTTAAGTGGACTGGCCAACCATTTGGGATAATTTATAATAAGCTAGATTTAGCTATTAAATTCTGGAAGTAATAGAATCTATATATATATATAATTATTGGGAATTGAGATATTTTGCCAATCAGTGTAATACAGTATATAGCGTGGGTTATCTGTATTAGCTAATATAAGTCTTGGTATTCCTAGAGTAATATTAGTGGTTCTGGGAAGATTATAATAGTTAATATTTGATATAGGATATTCTTTGAATCCAGTTATTAACCCTTTAACCGCTATTTGTCTGTTGTTAGTGGTGTTTTGTTTGGAATTCTCTGTATATGTACTAGGCTTATATTTTGTAAATTGGAGGTATTAACTCAATAGACAAAATAACTGCTGGGTGTGGCATCTATTTTAAACGAGTGGATTAACCCTTGGAGTGCCTATAGGTTTTATATATGTTGCTGTAGTCAAAATTATGATAAATGTTGCATGAAGTAATTTTAAGTAGATTATTTGTGTGATTTTGATTGACTATATTAATTGCAATTTATATATTTTATTAAGAGGTATTCAATACTGAATTCAGTAGATAATTAAATTATAGTGATTTCAATCTGGGAATTTATTCCAGTTATTCCCTAAATTTGATTATTATTGATATATGATACAAGGAATTGTTAGAGGAATTATTTAATTCATCTCACAATACCCCTTACATCATAATTGGCATAGTCTGTACAGTTTCTGGGGCAGAGGTATTAAGAGACCCTGCAGCCAACTGTATTATATTAATTGTAACAATCAATTAACCTGTTCTATGCTGCTGAATGCAATTATTGTTATTATACCTCTGAATATACCTATGTGTGGTTAACCCTTACACCGCTGGTAATCCTTATAGTAAAAAGTGTGGTTTGATTTTCTATGCACCTCTTATAATTGCTAATCACTTATATATTTAATTGTACTGATACTTGTATATATATATTGTATTTTAATAAAATATATATTTTTGCACAAATATGAAGGATTGATTCTTGTGATCAATTCGTTACTGTGAAGTAGCGTGTCAATACATATTAAAGATAAAGTTCTCGAATTATTTTATTGTCAATTGCCTATTTAAGTGAAGAAATCCAACCCGAGTGGTTCTCTGTTTTAACCCTTTGGATATCTTCATATAAATAGCCCGACAAAGTCCTCCATTCCCTTAATTAATTGTGTTGCTGTTCTCTGTAACCTCTCCAATTATAGATTTGATAGATTCCAAGTACTAAATTGATGTCATAGTCAGTCCAGAGATTACTAGTTGCCCTATCACATACCTCCCAACATTTCAAATCACCAAAGAGGGACACTTGTGTTTTAGGGGGTGTTGCTGGGGGAGTGACTGGTGGGTGTGGAATTACCAATAAAATTTTTGGTTATTTCATAATCAATTAATACCTGTTTGTGTAACTGAATAAATAATTTTGAGCAGGAGCAAAGTATTTTATTTACACATATTAATTTATACACACTTAAGTTTAAACATTAATGTGAGTTTCATTGCTGTGGAGCAATGTGATACATTTATATACACAACATTTTGAGCTGGAGGGAAACCCTTCTGGCACTCAAAGGGTTATTATTAACCTGTACATTTTTAGGCGTGGCAGAAAGAAGGATCCTATCACTGACTGAAGAATAACAACCATGGGTGTTATCCCCTAGCGCTCTCTCTAACCCTGCTTTCTCTGACTTGCCCAAGACAATAATATTAATCAAAGCAATGAGTTGCGTATCCCTACGGCACTCAAAGGGTTAATGGAATACACAACATCCCAATACCTTAGCAATCTTGATGGATCAGTGTGCCCCTCATTATGAAGTAGTGTGTTTTGTTGTGTACCTGCGCCTCCATAAGTTCTGCCGCAATGAACATGCTCCTACTGCTGAGGACGCGACCTTGCGAGGACATCTGACTAGAGTGATGATGTGCATATGTGTGCACTGACTGCCGCTACACATGCAGCCAGTGTGAGCTGGGTATTAGACGCCATCTTGCAGACATGGGGAGCATGTGTTATTTCGCACTCTGTGGGAGGTATGCCTCAGCAAACTTAATTTTGTGAATGGTGCTCGTGATAAGATGATACGGCTCTAGACAAGTTAGGGTGGGTATCACGGTGCGTGTGATTGCCTCCAGTGTTTAATTGCTGTAACAGCGACCTTGTTACTTCCTGGCTGTCGCTCTATGCAAGTCGCTGTTCTTATAGGTCACTGGTTTAGTGATGTCATCTCTCCGCCCATCTGCTAGGCCTTATAAGCCTCAGCATTTCCAGTTACCTGTGCCCTTTCATGGTGTACCTGAGCCTAGTGCTGTGTTGGTCCATTGCTTTTCCTGTGCATTACACCTGCTACGTCTGACTAACCGTTCCAGTTCTGACTCCTGGCTACGTCTGACTACCCGATCCGGCTCTGACTACCGGCTACGTCTGACTACCCGATCCGGCTCTGACTACTGGCTACGTCTGACTACCCGATCTGGCTCTGACTGCTGGCTTCCACTGACCACTCTCCCTCTGTTGCGTCCTCCCATCTAGTCTGTGAAGGTTACCAAGGGCCGTTCAGATACTAGCTATACCTGCCTAGTGAAAGGTTGAGGAAGTGTCTTGCACTGTCCTCACACCTGGCCTCAAGAAGGTGGTGGAGTTAGAGTCGCTACTGTTTTGCTCCAGTGTTCTGGAGCTACTCGTTCCTGTTGCCTGGGTACCCTAGCGTTAGGGTACAGACGTGGGTCTGATCACACTTGCCTAGTGAAGGGTGAAGAAAGTGTGTGCACTGTTCTTCCCTGGCCTCGTGAAAGTGTATTATTCATTGCTGCTAAAATTGTGTTTAAAATAAAGTTTATTTTAATTTTATCCGTACTCGTCAAGTGTCGTTATTTTCTTAGTCACTCCGTGACAGTGGGACACTGGATGCGGGACAATCAGTGTGAGAAGTGGGACAGTGGGATTGAGCCCCAAAATCAGGACTGTCCTGCGTAAATCACTACAGTTGTCAGCTGTGCTACCTGTGGGCTGGTCCATTGTCCAGTCCAGCTCTTATTATCGCCCACCTTCCTTTATAGAACCGTCTCCTGCTTAAACCTTTCCGTTTGGCCTTGTCCTGTGTAAGTTATTGCTATTTGCTCCTCCCCTTCCATTACCATCCAATATTTGGTCCTGACTTCGCTTTTGTTTGCTGTTTTTTCCTGCATCAATCCACTGATGCTCTACCAGTGCTTGTTGCTGAGACAGTCCTGTTCCAGATGGCAGTTTCAGCTCCTGTACTGCAGTCTGTAATCTGTATCATGTGGAGTCTTTTTGGTTGCTGTCTAGAAATAGACTACAGAAATACACTTGTGACATTTTCTACAGAGCTTTCTCAGGCATCCTGTACATAGTTTGGCTCAGCCATTCTGTAATATCCAACCTAGCAGTTGGCACCTTTACCCAGCATAGGCCGCAGCAAGGCTGAACAGTGGTCTGTCAACCAATTCTAGCTCTTCACTGCTCCTCAGCATCTTATGACTCGCAGTGGCAGTTCAGATTAGAGATGATGTCATCACAGTGGGACATTGTGACAACTGAGAAATCTCCATTAAATTTCCATAGCGGGTTTGATATCAGAAGGATTAATAGTCAACAGTATTCAGGACTATGTGATGACCGACAACAATTGGTAATTTGGACAAGTGTTTTGCTGTTGATGTAGCACATTTGAACTCTTCAGACCCTTTCATCCTTTAAAGGGATAGTAATGCTTCATTTTATCTTTATTTTATTTTGTAGGCATTACAAAAACATTAAGAATGATATAAATCTTATCTCTCAAACCTTTATGGTTTAAGAGATATTCACAAGCAAAGTTTCCCCTCCCGCCCCTTTTACCTAGTGTAAGCCATCTCTTCTCAGATGTGGAATGCAGTCCATAGACCAGACAGATAACAGCAGGGGACAATTTTCTTCCTATGAGAACAATGAAAGCCCTGCCCCCCTTGACAAGTTTTTCAGGTTTTTCCCTTATCTTAATTGAAGATTGTCCGTCTCTGCAATCTACCTGGGCATCTCCCTTCTGCTCTGGCTGAGCAGTGTTACATCTGTAAAAGGAGCGAGAGGGGGATACATTGTCATTGAATTACTCTTGAACTACAACTCTGACAGGACTGAAATAACACTCTCCAAAGTCCAAATACTATGATGATTAATTAGAGCTGCTTTTATTATGAAACATTACTATCCCTTTAACTCCCAGCAGGTTACTGCATAAATGAAAAGGGTTTGGCTTGGAAGTCAATATATGTGTATGGACAGAGAACTGGTTAAAGGGGATCTATCACCCCTATACATGTTTGTATAAAACATTAGTGTATATCGCAATTAGATTGAAAACTGTTTTCATTTTTTTTTTTTTAAATCCTTATTTTGGCCAAATTAAACGACTAAAGATTACCCTGCGGCTTCCTTCTGGACAGACTGCGGTTACCAGCTCTCTACTGCAGTCTGTCACTCTGCCTCTGTTCCCTCCCTCTATCCAGCCTCCTCCAATGATGGAGGATTTCTGCATGTAAGGTGGAGCAGTCTCTAGCCAATGAGAGCGCTCCAGCTTTGACACAGAAATCCTCTGTCATTGGAGGAGGCTGGATAGAGGGAGTGGAGCAAAGGAGGAGCGACAGACTGCGGTACAGACCAGGTAACCGCAGTCTGTCCAGGATGAAGCCACAGGGTAATCTTTAGTCGTTTAATTTGGCCAAAATAACACATTTTTTTAAAAATGAAAACAGTTTTCAATCTAATCGCTATATACACTAACGTTTTAGACAAACATGTATAGGGGTGATAGATCCCCTTTAAAAAATAGAATGCAGAATTTGTGCAAATGGAACCTTTTCAAGATGATCTAAATTGTACGTAGAGTGCCTAAGGCATTAGTCCTGGGCCTGATGATTTTTAATTTTTAGGTTAATACTGTCAGAGACTTTGTCATGGGGGAGCATACAGGGTTAATTCTAATAGTAGAGATTAACTGAAAATTCTGTTTAAAATGTGTTCAAATTCTCTCATCTTTCAGACAAAGGAATAGTCATTAGAGGAGAAATAACTAACTGACAGTAATGGTGATGGATACATATGCTAGACAGCCATGATGTCTGGCCAGTGATTTTATCTTATGAGAAAAATCCTCCCCTATGAGAACGTCTGGAAAAAATGGCAGATTTATATGACGTTTAATGTCCTCTTACATACATCATTGATGACATAAAAACTGATTATATGTAAGATGTTAAGTAGAGTAAGAGTGCCCTCTAGAGTCTTGAGAGCATCATGACTGGGATATCCACATTCCTTGAATAATTAGGGATATATTAATATCCAATCAGGGCAGACTGGTGATGTCACTGTATAATGAGATGGATCTTTGTCCAGTCATTAGAAAAAGGTGGGGATTACTGATAAGGCAAAAATTGCCAATATAATGCCAAAAGATTCTTAGTTCAGGGCCCTTCATTTCCTGAAAAAAAAAAGAAAATTCCTGAGAGATTCCTGACAAAAGAAGGCTCTTACAACACATGATCCTGCTATCTCACAGAGAAATACAAAGAAATCTTGATTGGTAACTATATCATTTATTCATTTAGATTCATTTAATCCAGAATTTCATAATTTTTCTTCTGTTTGAAGAAACTTAAATAGTCTTATAATTGTCTTTAGTGGACTGGCCAACCATTTGGGATAATTTATAATAAGCTAGATTTAGCTATTAAATTCTGGAAGTAATAGAATCTATATATATATATATATATATAATTATTGGGAATTTGTTATATTTTGCCAATCAATGTAATACAGTATATAGCGTGGGTTATCTATATTAGCTAATATAAGTCTTGGTATTCCTAGAGTAATATTTTGTGGTTCAGGGAAGATTATAATAGTTAATATTTGATATAGGAAGTTCTTTGAATCCCGTTATTAACCCTTTAACCGCTATTTGTCTGTTGTTAGTAGTGTTTTCTTTGCAATTCTCTGTATATGTGCTAGGCTTATATTTTGTAAATTGGAGGTTTTTCACTTCAAATAGACAAAATAACTGCTGGGTGTGGCATCTATTTTAAATGAGTGGATTAACCCTTGGAGTGCCTATAGGTTTTATATATGTTGCTGTAGTCAAAATTATGATATATGTTGCATTACTAGACATATGTTACTGGATTAATTCTGGTAGATTATTTGTATAATCTTTGATTGACTATATTAATTGCAATTTATATATTTCATTCAGAGGTATTCAATATTGAATTCAGTAGATAATTAAATTATAGCGATTTAAATCTGGGATTCTATTCCAGTTATTCCCTAAAATTTGATTATTATTGATATATGATACAAGGAATTGTTAGAGGAATTATTTAATTCACCTCACAATACCCCTTACATCATAATTGGCATAGTCTATACAGTTTCTGGGGCAGAGGTATTAAGAGACACTGCGGCCAACTGTATTATATTAATTGTAACAATCAACTAACCTTTTCTATGCTATTGAATGCAATTATTGTTATTATATCTCTGAATATACCTATGTGTGGTTAACCCTTGCACTGCTGGTAATCCTTATGGTAATAAGTGTGGTTTGGTTTTCTATGTACCTTTTATAATTGCTAATCACTTATATATTTCATTGTTGCTGATACTTGTATATATATTGTATTTTAATAAAATATATATATTTTTGCACAAATATGAAGGATTGATTCTTGTGATCAATTCGTTACTGTGAAGTAGCGTGTCAATACATATTAAAGATAAAGTTCTCGAATTATTTTATATTGTCATTTGCCTATTTAAGTGAAGAAATCCAACCTGAGTGGTTCTCTGTTTTAACCCTTTGGATACCTTCATATAAATAGCCCGACAATACCTATGTAGAAATAAAGGTCAGAGATGCTCAACCAGGCTCATGAGCTAGCAAATACATGCAAGAAGCTCACTGGGACTGTGTCCTCGCACCCAGGGTGCAATCTCTTTTAGCTCACCAGTGCATACACAGAGAGGAAATCTTCTGAAGCATATCATACTGGTCCTGCCAAATAACAGTCCAGCCACGAAATTCCAGACAAGTCCTCTCTGAAAAAGAGAAAATCCTAATTCTAGACATACGTTACGGCCTTATTGGACCTCATCAGTGAGGTACAGCTGATCCCTCTAGGCACTGTGAGCAAGGGGTCCACATCTGGATTACCCCATTACTCTTAGGGTGACTAATCCCAAGAGCAATTTGCATATGTAGAAAGAAAGGTCAGAGATGCTCAACTAGACTCATGAGCTAGCAAACACATGCAAGAAGCTCGCTGGGACTGTGTCCTAGCGCCCAGGTTGCAATCTCTTTTAGCTCACCAGTGCCATACACAGAGAGAAATCTTCTGAAGAGCCTAGTTGAGCATCTCTGACCTTTCTTTCTACATATGCAAATTGCTCTTGGGATTAGTCACCCTAAGAGTAATGGGGGGGAATCCAGACATGGACCCCTTGCTCACAGTGCCTAAAGGGATCAGCTGCATCTGACAGATGAGACCCAATAAGGCTAAAATGAACATCTAGGATTAGCTCTTTTCCTTGTTCAGAAAGGACTTGTCTGGTATTTTGTGGCTGGGCTGTCATTTGGCAGGAACAGTATGATATGCTTCCGAAGATTTTCTCTCTGTGTATGGCACTGATGAGCTAAAAGAGATTGTACTCTGGGTGCGAGGACACAGTCCCAGTGAGCTTCTTGAATGTATTTGCTAGCTCATGAGCCTAGCTGAGCATCTCTGTCATTTCTTTCTACATTAGGTTAAATCCTACAACTAATGTAATTTGTTCTTTATAAACCGATCAGTCACTCTTTCTTACTTGAACTTACTAAACTATAGAGCACAACATTAGATTTGGCTATTAACGTTTTCACAAAAACAGATTTCAGTTGAATGCCGTTTTAATGTCAAGTGAATATTCCCTAATGCAGTGCTGCTAATTTTAGTGGGAGAACAGTGCCACCTACTGTTACTACAGATAACTGAATTTTTGACCATTTATAGGATTAAGTTCAACTAGAATGTTTATTTCATCACTGGTTTTAATATACTTATTTCTCCAAAGATGTTAATAGGACTTCTGTGAATGAAAGTGAAACATAATATTTATGTTCTGTAATGGAATATGGTCCATAATTTCAAATAAATTATGTAAAATATTATCTGAATTTTAATATACAGTAAAATAAATATAGGTAAATATATGATTTCATTTTTTTCAGTGGGAAATGTATATAAAGTTAATGTGGAACAATTTATTGGCAAACATACTGCAACAAAAGGAATCAAAAAGAAAGTAATCCCATTGATTTAACACTGTGCAATGCACTGGACACCCCTCTGGTGCATAAAATGGAACTGTCACCTTAATTCACATTTGCATATTTGAAAACTGCATTAAAAACTGCCTATATATAATGTTAGCCACCCGTACACATAGGTGACATTTCATATGCTAATTATGCTAATAAAATATGTTTAATATGCTAATTAAGCCTTTTCAATGATGTGTCATGGGGTTCTATGGCTACCAGTGTGCAAGGGAACAAGGCTGGGGACAGGCAGTGTACATGGGGTTCTATGGCTACCAGTGTGCAAGGGAACAAGGCTGAGGATAGGCAGTGTACATGGGGTTCTATGGATACCAGTGTGCAAGGGAACAAGGCTGAGGATAGGCAGTGTACATGGGGTTCTATGGCTACCAGTGGGCAAGGGAACAAGGCTGGGGGTCAGGCAGTGTACATGGGGTTCTATGGCTACCAGTGTGCAAGGGAACAAGGCTGGGGGCCAGGCAGTGTACATGGGGTTCTATGGATACCAGTGTGCAAGGGAACAAGGCTGGGGGCCAGGCAGTGTACATGGGGTTCTATGTCTACCAGTGGGCAAGGGAACAAGGCTGGGGGCCAGGCAGTGTACATGGGGTTCTATGGATACCAGTGTGCAAGGGAACAAGGCTGAGGATAGGCAGTGTACATGGGGTTCTATGGATACCAGTGTGCAAGGGAACAAGGCTGAGGATAGGCAGTGTACATGGGGTTCTATGGCTACCAGTGGGCAAGGGAACAAGGCTGGGGGCCAGGCAGTGTACATGGGGTTCTATGGATACCAGTGTGCAAGGGAACAAGGCTGGGGGCCAGGCAGTGTACATGGGGTTCTATGGATACCAGTGTGCAAGGGAACAAGGCTGGGGACAGGCAGTGTACATGGGGTTCTATGGATACCAGTGGGCAAGGGAACAAGGCTGGGGACCAGGCAGTGTGCATGGGGTTCTATGGCTACCGGTGGGCAAGGGAACAAGGCTGGGGACCGGGCAATGCAATGCACATCCCTATGGCACTCAAAGGGTTAAGGGAGTGATGCTGTTTGTGGTGCTGAAAGGGTCCTCTCCACTCCCCTACTGACCAAGTGGGGAAGCAGAGAGAGTGCCCTCCGACTTCAGGATTGTATACTGCTGGTGATTTGTGAGGGAGAGCATCCCTTCCACATTGCCAGTATCAATCCTTCATGCTTATGTTTGATTGAGGGATGTTACTGCATAGGAAACTAGAGGGAGATCCCAGCATTGCCAACCTCAAGTAGGTGAAGTTGGGACTTTGAACTCAGACAGAAGAGGCGGCTATCAGAGCCTGGTGCATGTGGTGAACAGCCACATTAAAGTCGATATATCACCTTAATTCAAGTTGGCATATTTGAAAACTGCATTAAAAACTGCCTATATGTCATGTTAACCAAAAGTCCAGCAGGTGTATAGTTTAGGAGATATTCACACTTTTTTCTGGGAAAAGTGAAAGTAAACACTTCCTGGTACTGCACGAAGCGGCTTTATCATATAAATAGTCATTGAGACCTTCATTAGCATGTGACAAATCACATAAAAGGCATAATTAGCATATGAAACATCATTGATTTGCATAATTGGCATATGAAAACATTGTTGATGCCACACAATGCTGCAATTAACATACATTAGCATATGAAAGAAGTGTGAATATCTCCTGAACTGTATGCTTGTTGGCCTTTTGGTTAACATGACACATAGGCAGTTTTTAATGCAGTTTTCAAATATGCCAACTTGAATTACGGTGACAGTTCCACTTTAACATATAAACACACCCGTGTGAATACGATAATGGCTCATTATCCTGTACTTTCATATGGAAATTACTCATGATGCTGCATTTCTATATGGAAATAGGTCATTATCGATGTGATAAGTGAACATTTGTGAAACCTGTCAAGGCGTGTTGGATTGACGTCAATGTGGGCAGATTTTTGTCAGATTGATTGTCATGTTCTCCGGGTTTTGCTGCCTTTTTTTATCAGGTATTCTGGCTCTCTTTTTCTAGTTTCTCTGCCTTGCTGTGGTAATGCCCTTGTTTGGGCCTATATCAAGAGCAGACACTCTTGTGTCGGTACGCAATCAAATCTTTCCTGGTATCGAGTTCCTAGTGTTCATATTGATCCTAGTGTTTGACCCGGCTTTCCTTGACTACATCTCTTGTCTCCAGATTTTGCTTTGACTTCTTGTATTAGTTCTGACCTCAGACTGTTATAGGAATTCTCTTCTGCCTGCCGATTTTTTACCGTTTTGTTCAACTGGTTTTGACCCCGGCTTATTCGACTATTCTTCTGTCTCAAGCCAGGTACAATTGAGTTCGACACTGAAGACTACCTCTTGTTTGACTCCCTGTTGGACAGTAACCTTACGACCCTCTATTCTGTTACTGCTGTTCCAGTTTTTGACAGAGACAACTATACTGCTGGTTTAACAAGCTGATTCCTGACTTGGTGAGTAGTTGTCTGTGTCCTTGATTGTCATACTGCTATCAGGATTCACAGTTTACACCTCTATGCGGCTTAGGCCGCAACAAGGCTTCCTTGGAGCAGCCACAGCTTGCTAGCTAAGCTCTCCAACCTGTGAACTCTAGTCCCTGGCTCACTGAGGCCTATCAAGTATCACTTTATTGCTTTCTGTTATCTGTACTTTATACATATTAAATCAGCAGTCTGTTATTCCTTTGTGGGGTTTCTACTCCGCAAGACACATCTCTGGCAGCTTACATTGGGCGCTCCGGTCAGATCATCACAAGGATATGGATATAATGTTAAAGACACTTTATTTGATACTGTCTATGTGCCTTCGACACTGATCCGACAGAATATTGACATTATAAGCCCTCTTCGACCATTAGTGCATTTTTGGCCAAAGAGTTACTCATAGACCATTAAGCATCTTTTATGCGAAACACATACAGTCTTTTGTCTTTAGTGGTTTGGTGTCTGTTTGTATTTCACTGAAGTAAACATTGGTTTTACTGCATATGGTATTGGTTTTCTGTGAATGAGTGCAGCCATTTTGAAGGTCAAGTCTAACAAACAGGAGGTAGAGAACCTTACAGACCTGCATGAAGAAAAGGGATGACAGACAATGGTGAGTCATAATTTTATTTTTATTAACCATTGAGGAATAAATAATACACATTAACCCCTTAAGGACCAAGCTTTTTTACACTACAGGACAAGAGCAATTTTGGCCTTTTTTGCATTCCTTTCTTCAACTGTATTTTTCCTCCAATTCATCTAGTTCACCCACACAAACAATATTCCATTTTTTAAAGCATAAATATGGCTTTCTTTTCATATCAAATTTATGTCCTTAACCCATCAATTCATTTATTAATAATAAAAAAGAGAAAAACATTAAAAATACAACTTTTTAAAGTTTTTCCTGTGATAATTTATGATCAGTTGGTTCATTTTCAATAGGAATGAATAAAAGATCATTCAAGGGATAGTAACACTTAATATGTAAAATTATATATAATGTAGGGGTTTAGCCTCCTGAATGAAATAATGTTACTCTCACTGCTGACAATGTTTGATTCACAAGATAGTTTAGGTCAAATTTCAGGTTTTTTAGGTGCAGTATTTCAGTGGCCTGAAATTATACAGTGGCGCTGTGCTACAAAGTCTTATGGAGATTAAAGACCAATTGACCAGAGCTGTCCATAAGATGGTGTAGCAACAGCGCTACTGTAATATTTCAGGACACTGAGATACTGAACCTAAAAAAGATCAGGTTTTAGGGGGTACTGTCCTTCTGAGAAGAAAATCCCTCTGTCCCTCTTCCCCCCCTCGTGTTCCTTTGTTTAGGAGATCAGACTGAGTGGTGTGTATCTAAGTATATCACCCTGGTGTCCCTGTGTTTAGGAGATCAGATTGTGTGGTGTGTATCTAAGTGTATCACCCTGGTGTCCCTGTGTTTAGGAGATCAGACTGTGTGGTGTGTATAGAAGTGTATCACCCTGGTGTTCCTGTGTTTAGGAGATCAGACTGTGTGGTGTGTATAGAAGTGTATCACCCTGGTGTCCCTGTGTTTAGGAGATCAGACTGTGTGGTGTGTATAGTAGTGTATCACCCTGGTGTTCCTGTGTTTAGGAGATCAGACTGTGTGGTGTGTATAGAAGTGTATCACCCTGGTGTCCCTGTGTTTAGGAGATCAGACTGTGTGGTGTGTATATAAGTGTATCACCCTGGTGTCCCTGTGTTTAGGAGATCAGACTGTGTGGTGTGTATAGAAGTGTATCACCCTGGTGTCCCTGTGTTTAGGAGATCAGACTGAGTGGTGTGTATCTAAGTGTATCACCCTGGTGTCCCTGTGTTTAGGAGATCAGACTGAGTGGTGTGTATCTAAGTGTATCACCCTGGTGTCCCTGTGTTTAGGAGATCAGACTGTGTGGTGTGTATATAAGTGTATCACCCTGGTGTCTCTGTGTTTAGGAGATCAGACTGTGTGGTGTATGTATAAGTGTATAACCCTGGTGTCCCTGTGTTTAGGAGATCAGATTGTGTGGTGTGTATATATAAGTGTATCACCCTGGTGTCCCTGTGTTTAGGAGATCAGACTGTGTGGAGTGTAAATCAGTGTATCACCCTGGTGTCCCTGTGTTTAGGAGATCAGACTGTGTGGTGTGTATATATAAGTGTATCACCCTGGTGTACCTGTGTTTATCAGTTCAGACTGTGTGGTGTGTATATAAGTGTATTACCCTGGTGTCCCTGTGTTTAGGAGATCAGACTGTGTGGTGTGTATATAAGTGTATCACCCTGGTATCCCTGTGTTTAGGAGATCAGACTGTGTGGTGTGTATATAATCACCCAGGTGCCCCTGTGTTTAGGAGATCAGACTATGTGGTGTATATAAGTGTATCACCCTGGTGTCCCTGTGTTTACTAGATCAGACTGTGTGGTGTGTATATAAGTGTATCACCGTGGTATCCCTGTGTTTAGGAGATCAGACTGTGTGGTGTGTATAGAAGTGTATCACCCTGGTGTCCCTGTGTTTAGGAGATCAGACTGTGTGGTGTGTATATAAGTGTATCACCCTGGTGTCCCTGTGTTTAGGAGATCAGACTGTGTGGTGTGTATATAAGAGTATTACCCTGGTGTCCCGGTGTTTAGGAGATCAGACTGTGTGGTGTGTACAGAAGTATATCACCCTGGTGACCCTGTGTTTAGGAGATCAGACTGTGTGGTGTGTATATAAGTGTATCACCCTGGTGCCCCTGTGTTTAGGCAATCAGACTGTGTGGTGTGTATATAAGTGTATCACCCTGATGTCCCTGTGTTTAGAAGATCAGACTGTGTGGTGTGTATACAAGTGAATCACCCTAGTGTCCCTGTGTTTAGGAGATCAGACTGTGTGGTGTGTATATAAGTGTATCACCCTGGTGCCCCTGTGTTTAGGCAATCAGACTGTGTGGTGTGTATATAAGTGTATCACCCTGATGTCCCTGTGTTTAGAAGATCAGACTGTGTGGTGTGTATACAAGTGAATCACCCTGGTGTCCCTGTGTTTAGGAGATCAGGCTGTATGGTGTGTATATAAGTGTATCGTCCTGGTGTCCCTGTGTTTAGGAGATCAGGCTGTGTGGTGTGTATATAAGTGTATCACCCTGGTGTCCCTGTGTTTAGGAGATCAGACTGTGTGGTATGTATATAAGTGTACCACACTGGTGTCCCTGTGATTAGATCAGACTGTGTGGTGTGTATATAAGTGTATCACTCCGGTGTCCCTGTGTTTAGGAGATCAGACTGTGTGGTGTGTATATAAGTGTATGCCCCTGGTGTCCCTGTGTTTAGGAGATCAGACTGTGTGGTTTGTATATAAGTGTATCACCCCGGTGTCTCTGTGTTTAGGAGATCAGACTGTGTGGTGTGTATATAAGTTTATCACCCTGGTGTCCCTGTGTTTAGGAGATCAGTCTGTGTGGTGTGTGTATAGAAGTGTATCACCCTGGTGTCACTGTGTTTAGGAGATCAGACTGTGTGGTGTGTATATAAGTTTATCACCCTGGTGTCCCTGTGTTTATCAGTTCAGACTAGGTGGTGTGTATAGAAGTGCATCACCCTGGTGTCCCTGTGTTTAGGAGATCAGACTGTGTGATGTGTATATAAGTGTATCATCCTGTAGTCCCTGTGTTTAGGAGATCAGACTGTGTGGTGTGTATATAAGTTTATCACCCTGGTGTCACTGTGTGCAGAAGATCAGACTGTGTGGTGTGTGTATATAAGTGGATCACCCTGATGTTCCTGTGTTTAGGAGATCAGACTGAGTGGTGCGTATAGAAGTATATCACCCTGGTGCCCCTGTTGGAGATCAGACTGTGTGATGTATATATAAGTGTATCCCCCTGGTGTCCTTGTGTTTAGGAGATCAGACTGTGCGGTGTGTCAATATAAGTGTATCACCCTGATGTCCCTGTGTTTAGGACATCAGACTGTGTGGTGTGTATATAAGTCTATCACCCTGGTGTCCCTGTGTTTAGGAGATCAGGCTGTGTGGTGTGTATATAAGTGTATCATCCTGGTGTCCCTATGTTTAGGAGATCAGACTGTGTGTATATAAGTGTATCACCCTGGTGTCCCTATGTTTATCAGTTCAGACGATGTGGTGTGTATATAAGTGTATCACCCTGGTGTCCCTGTGTTTAGGAGATAAGACCATGTGGTGTGTATATAAGTGTATCACCCTGGTGCCCCTGTGTGTAGGAAATCAGACTGTGTGGTGTGTGTATATAAGTGAATCACCCTGGTGTCCCTGTGTTTAGGAGATCAGACTGTGTGGTGTGTATTTAAGTGTATCACCCTGGTGTCCCTGTGTTTAGGAGATCATACTGTGTGGTGTGTATATAAGTGTATCACCCTGGTGTCCCTGTGTTTATCAGTTCAGATTGTGTGGTGTGTATATAAGTGTATTACCCTGGCATCTCTGTGTTTATCAATTCACACTATGTGGTTTGTATATAAGTGTATCATCCTGGTGTCTCGGTGTTTAGGAGATCAGACTGTGTGGTGTGTGTATATAATCGTATCACCCTGGTGTCCCTGTGTTTATCAGTTAAGACTGTGTGGTGTGTATAGAAGTGTATCACCCTGGTGTCCCTGTGTTTATCAGTTCAGACTATGTAGTGTGTATATAAGTGTATTGCCCTGATGTGCCTGTGCTTATCAGTTCAGACTATTTGGTGTGTATATACGTGTATCATCCTGGTGCCCCTATGTTTATCAGTTCAGACTATGTGGTGTGTATGTAAGTGTATCACCTTGGTGTCTCTGTGTGTAGAAGATCAGACTGTGTGGTGTGTGTATATAAGTGAATCACCCTGGTGTCCCTGTGTTTAGGAGATCAGACTGTGTGGTGTGTATATAATCACCCAGGTGCCCCTGTGTTTAGGAGATCAGACTATGTGGTGTATATAAGTGTATCACCCTGGTGTCCCTGTGTTTACTAGATCAGACTGTGTGGTGTGTATATAAGTGTATCACCGTGGTATCCCTGTGTTTAGGAGATCAGACTGTGTGGTGTGTGTATAAGTGTATCACCCTGGTATCCCTGTGTTTAGGAGATCAGACTGTGTGGTGTGTATATAATCACCCAGGTGCCCCTGTGTTTAGGAGATCAGACTATGTGGTGTATATAAGTGTATCACCCTGGTGTCCCTGTGTTTACTAGATCAGACTGTGTGGTGTGTATATAAGTGTATCACCGTGGAATCCCTGTGTTTAGGAGATCAGACTGTGTGGTGTGTATATAAGTGTATCACCCTGGTGTCCCTGTGTTTAGGAGATCAGACTATGTGGTGTGTATATAAGAGTATCACCCTGGTGTCCCGGTGTTTAGGAGATCAGACTGTGTGGTGTGTATATAAGTGTATCACCCTGGTGTCCCTGTGTTTAGGAGATCAGACTGTGTGGTGTGTATAGAACTGTATCACCCTGGTGTCCCTGTGTTTAGGAGATCAGACTGTGTGGTGTGTACAGAAGTATATCACCCTGGTGTCCCTGTGTTTAGGAGATCAGACTGTGTGGTGTGTATATAAGTGTATCACCCTGGTGCCCCTGTGTTTAGGCAATCAGACTGTGTGGTGTGTATATAAGTGTATCACCCTGATGTCCCTGTGTTTAGAAGATCAGACTGTGTGGTGTGTATACAAGTGAATCACCCTGGTGTCCCTGTGTTTAGGAGATCAGTCTGTATGGTGTGTATAAGAGTGTATCACCCTGGTGTCCCTGTGTTTATCAGTTCAGACTATGTGGTGTGTATATAAGTGTATTACCCTGGTGTCCCTGTGTTTATAAGATCAGACTGTGTGGTGTGTATATAATCGTATCACACTGGTGTACCTGTGTTTATCAGTTAAGACTGTGTGGTGTGTATAGAAGTGTATCACCCTGGTGTCCCTGTGTTTAGGAGATCAGACTGTGTGGTATGTAAAAAAGTGTATCACCCTGGTGTACCTGTGTTTATCAGTTCAGACTGTGTGGTGTGTATATAAGTGTATTACCCTGGTGTCCCTGTGTTTAGGAGATCAGACTGTATGGTGTGTATATAAGTGTATCACCCTGGTGTCCCTGTGTTTACTAGATCAGACTGTGTGGTGTGTATATAAGTGTATCACCGTGGTATCCCTGTGTTTAGGAGATCAGACTGTGTGGTGTGTATAGAAGTGTATCACCCTGGTGTCCCTGTGTTTAGGAGATCAGACTGTGTGGTGTGTATATAAGTGTATCACCTTGGTGTCCCTGTGTTTAGGAGATCAGACTGTGTGGTGTGTATATAAGTGTATCACCCTGATGTCCCGGTGTTTAGGAGATCAGACTGTGTGGTGTGTATATATGTGTATCACACTGGTGTCCCTGTGATTAGATCAGACTGTGTGGTGTGTATATAAGTGTATCACTCCGGTGTCCCTGTGTTTAGGAGATCAGACTGTGTGGTGTGTATATAAGTGTATGCCCCTGGTGTCCCTGTGTTTAGGAGATCAGACTGTGTGGTTTGTATATAAGTGTATCACCCCGGTGTCTCTGTGTTTAGGAGATCAGACTGTGTGGTGTGTATATAAGTGTGTCACCCTGGTGTCCCTGTATTTAGGAGATCAGACTGTGCCGTGTATATAAGTTTATCACCCTGGTCCCCCTGTGTTTATCAGTTCAGACTAGGTGGTGTGTATAGAAGTGCATCACCCTGGTGTCCCTGTGTTTAGGAGATCAGACTGTGTGATGTGTATATAAGTGTATCATCCTGTAGTCCCTGTGTTTAGGAGATCAGACTGTGTGGTGTGTATATAAGTTTATCACCCTGGTGTCACTGTGTGCAGAAGATCAGACTGTGTGGTGTGTGTATATAAGTGGATCACCCTGATGTTCCTGTGTTTAGGAGATCAGACTGAGTGGTGTGTATAGAAGTATATCACCCTGGTGCCCCTGTTGGAGATCAGACTGTGTGATGTATATATAAGTGTATCCCCCTGGTGTCCTTGTGTTTAGGAGATCAGACTGTGCGGTGTGTCAATATAAGTGTATCACCCTGATGTCCCTGTGTTTAGGACATCAGACTGTGTGGTGTGTATATAAGTCTATCACCCTGGTGTCCCTGTGTTTAGGAGATCAGGCTGTGTGGTGTGTATATAAGTGTATCATCCTGGTGTCCCTATGTTTAGGAGATCAGGCTGTGTGGTGTGTATATAAGTGTATCACCCTGGTGTCCCTGTGTTTAGGAGATCAGACTGTGTGGTATGTATATAAGTGTACCACACTGGTGTCCCTGTGATTAGATCAGACTGTGTGGTGTGTATATAAGTGTATCACTCCGGTGTCCCTGTGTTTAGGAGATCAGACTGTGTGGTGTGTATATAAGTGTATGCCCCTGGTGTCCCTGTGTTTAGGAGATCAGACTGTGTGGTTTGTATATAAGTGTATCACCCCGGTGTCTCTGTGTTTAGGAGATCAGACTGTGTGGTGTGTATATAAGTGTGTCACCCTGGTGTCCCTGTATTTAGGAGATCAGACTGTGCTGTGTATATAAGTTTATCACCCTGGTGTCCCTGTGTTTATCAGTTCAGACTAGGTGGTGTGTATAGAAGTGCATCACCCTGGTGTCCCTGTGTTTAGGAGATCAGACTGTGTGATGTGTATATAAGTGTATCATCCTGTAGTCCCTGTGTTTAGGAGATCAGACTGTGTGGTGTGTATATAAGTTTATCACCCTGGTGTCACTGTGTGCAGAAGATCAGACTGTGTGGTGTGTGTATATAAGTGGATCACCCTGATGTTCCTGTGTTTAGGAGATCAGACTGAGTGGTGTGTATAGAAGTATATCACCCTGGTGCCCCTGTTGGAGATCAGACTGTGTGATGTATATATAAGTGTATCCCCCTGGTGTCCTTGTGTTTAGGAGATCAGACTGTGTGGTGTGTCAATATAAGTGTATCACCCTGATGTCCCTGTGTTTAGGACATCAGACTGTGTGGTGTGTATATAAGTCTATCACCCTGGTGTCCCTGTGTTTAGGAGATCAGGCTGTGTGGTGTGTATATAAGTGTATCATCCTGGTGTCCCTATGTTTAGGAGATCAGACTGTGTGTATATAAGTGTATCACCCTGGTGTCCCTATGTTTATCAGTTCAGACGATGTGGTGTGTATATAAGTGTATCACCCTGGTGTCCCTGTGTTTAGGAGATAAGACCATGTGGTGTGTATATAAGTGTATCACCCTGGTGCCCCTGTGTGTAGGAAATCAGACTGTGTGGTGTGTGTATATAAGTGAATCACCCTGGTGTCCCTGTGTTTAGGAGATCAGACTGTGTGGTGTGTATTTAAGTGTATCACCCTGGTGTCCCTGTGTTTAGGAGATCATACTGTGTGGTGTGTATATAAGTGTATCACCCTGGTGTCCCTGTGTTTATCAGTTCAGATTGTGTGGTGTGTATATAAGTGTATTACCCTGGCATCTCTGTGTTTATCAATTCACACTATGTGGTTTGTATATAAGTGTATCATCCTGGTGTCTCGGTGTTTAGGAGATCAGACTGTGTGGTGTGTGTATATAATCGTATCACCCTGGTGTCCCTGTGTTTATCAGTTAAGACTGTGTGGTGTGTATAGAAGTGTATCACCCTGGTGTCCCTGTGTTTATCAGTTCAGACTATGTAGTGTGTATATAAGTGTATTGCCCTGATGTGCCTGTGCTTATCAGTTCAGACTATTTGGTGTGTATATACGTGTATCATCCTGGTGCCCCTATGTTTATCAGTTCAGACTATGTGGTGTGTATGTAAGTGTATCACCTTGGTGTCTCTGTGTGTAGAAGATCAGACTGTGTGGTGTGTGTATATAAGTGAATCACCCTGGTGTCCCTGTGTTTAGGAGATCAGACTGTGTGGTGTGTATATAATCACCCAGGTGCCCCTGTGTTTAGGAGATCAGACTATGTGGTGTATATAAGTGTATCACCCTGGTGTCCCTGTGTTTACTAGATCAGACTGTGTGGTGTGTATATAAGTGTATCACCGTGGTATCCCTGTGTTTAGGAGATCAGACTGTGTGGTGTGTGTATAAGTGTATCACCCTGGTATCCCTGTGTTTAGGAGATCAGACTGTGTGGTGTGTATATAATCACCCAGGTGCCCCTGTGTTTAGGAGATCAGACTATGTGGTGTATATAAGTGTATCACCCTGGTGTCCCTGTGTTTACTAGATCAGACTGTGTGGTGTGTATATAAGTGTATCACCGTGGAATCCCTGTGTTTAGGAGATCAGACTGTGTGGTGTGTATATAAGTGTATCACCCTGGTGTCCCTGTGTTTAGGAGATCAGACTATGTGGTGTGTATATAAGAGTATCACCCTGGTGTCCCGGTGTTTAGGAGATCAGACTGTGTGGTGTGTATATAAGTGTATCACCCTGGTGTCCCTGTGTTTAGGAGATCAGACTGTGTGGTGTGTATAGAACTGTATCACCCTGGTGTCCCTGTGTTTAGGAGATCAGACTGTGTGGTGTGTACAGAAGTATATCACCCTGGTGTCCCTGTGTTTAGGAGATCAGACTGTGTGGTGTGTATATAAGTGTATCACCCTGGTGCCCCTGTGTTTAGGCAATCAGACTGTGTGGTGTGTATATAAGTGTATCACCCTGATGTCCCTGTGTTTAGAAGATCAGACTGTGTGGTGTGTATACAAGTGAATCACCCTGGTGTCCCTGTGTTTAGGAGATCAGTCTGTATGGTGTGTATAAGAGTGTATCACCCTGGTGTCCCTGTGTTTATCAGTTCAGACTATGTGGTGTGTATATAAGTGTATTACCCTGGTGTCCCTGTGTTTATAAGATCAGACTGTGTGGTGTGTATATAATCGTATCACACTGGTGTACCTGTGTTTATCAGTTAAGACTGTGTGGTGTGTATAGAAGTGTATCACCCTGGTGTCCCTGTGTTTAGGAGATCAGACTGTGTGGTATGTAAAAAAGTGTATCACCCTGGTGTACCTGTGTTTATCAGTTCAGACTGTGTGGTGTGTATATAAGTGTATTACCCTGGTGTCCCTGTGTTTAGGAGATCAGACTGTATGGTGTGTATATAAGTGTATCACCCTGGTATCCCTGTGTTTAGGAGATCAGACTGTGTGGTGTGTATATAATCACCCAGGTGTCCCTGTGTTTAGGAGATCAGACTGTATGGTGTGTATATAAGTGTATCACCCTGGTGTCCCTGTGTTTACTAGATCAGACTGTGTGGTGTGTATATAAGTGTATCACCGTGGTATCCCTGTGTTTAGGAGATCAGACTGTGTGGTGTGTATAGAAGTGTATCACCCTGGTGTCCCTGTGTTTAGGAGATCAGACTGTGTGGTGTGTATATAAGTGTATCACCTTGGTGTCCCTGTGTTTAGGAGATCAGACTGTGTGGTGTGTATATAAGTGTATCACCCTGATGTCCCGGTGTTTAGGAGATCAGACTGTGTGGTGTGTATATATGTGTATCACACTGGTGTCCCTGTGTTTAGGATATCAGACTGTGTGGTGTGTATATAAGTGTATCACCCTGGTGTCCCTGTGTTTAGGAGATCAGACTGTGTGGTGTGTATAGAAGTGTATCACCCTGGTGTCCCTTTGTTTAGCAGATCAGACTGTGTGGTTTGTATATAAGTGTATCACCCTGGTGTCCCTGTGTTTAGGAGATCAGACTGTGTGGTGTGTATAGAAGTGTATCACCCTGGTGTCTCTGTGTTTAGGAGATCAGACTGTGTGGTGTGTATAGAAGTGTATCACCCTGGTGTCCCTGTGTTTAGGAGATCAGACTGTGTGATGTGTATAGAAGTGTATCATCCTGGTGTCCCTGTGTTTAGGAGATCAGACTGTGTGGTGTGTATAGAAGTGTATCATCCTGGTGTCCCTGTGTTTAGGAGATCAGACTGTGTGGTGAGAAAAACAAGAGTACTCCCACTGCTGAGGGGTGTTTTATTAAAATATTATAATAGCTCAAACTTGAATTGTTTTAGATGAAATATCACAGTGTCCTGAAAATTTACAGTGGCGCTGTTGCTACACCATCCTATGGACTGCTCTGGTCCATAAACCATAAATCTCCATAGGATCTCTCAGCAGTGGGAGTACCCTTGTTTTATTCAGGGACATAAACCCTACAACATATATTTTTTTACATCGTAAGTATTCCTAGCCCTTTAAGCCTTTGTATTCCAGAGAGATATCCAACACAATGCATTGATTACCTGTCTGCCACCCAAAGGGTTAATGGCATATAAAAATATAAAATTACTAACGCAATGCATGAATCCGATCTGAATATATTCTGGCTGGCAGCAAAAGCTATACTCACAGGACACAGTATTGTCTACCTTTCCAAACTTCGTAAAGAGACATCATCTACATTAAACACAGTGCAATGGCACTCCCGAAAAGCTACACTATTCATTTGCAGTCTGACACTGCCATCAACGGGTTTAACCTCCTTAAGAACCCACGATGTGCCAAGACCGTCATGGGGATAATTCCCTTAAGCACCAGTTAAGGTCCTAGCACGTCAAGGGTTAAATGATAGCATTGTGCCCTGAGAGGCTAAAACTGAGTGCTCTGGGACTGAAGAGTTCAGTTTCAGTCATTCCCCATTTTGCTGGGACATGTGATTGCTACTACATTGGTCACATGTACCAGCTTTTTCCATTGACAAAGGCAATGTGTTTTACATAACAAATGGTGGATTATCCATATAAATGTAGTATCAGTAGAAAGCCCTACTGTACTTAAAAAAATTGTGTAAAGTATGTGTGGGTGTACTAAAGGAATTAGAGGGAAAATACTGTTGAACAAAGACATAGTCAAAAAGGTCAAAATTTCTCTGGTCCTTAAGTGCAAACCACCCCAGATTTTTCTGGTCTTTAAGGGGTTAAATACATTAAGGCTAAGAGTGACTATGAAATGCTACTGCACACTACAGCCCAACTTCTTCTCTTGAAATGCTCCATTCGCTTCTACCAACATGCTAACAAGCAAACATGGTAGACTGTTGGCATGTTATGTCCAACTGCAAAGGTGCCCAAACACCATTTTAGCCATAAAACCGCCAACCTCTCCCATGACTTCAACATTAAACATTAACAATCTCTTTGTAGATTATTACAAACATTTATACACACCAGAACCAGATGCCCCCTCTCTTAGACACAAATTTTTGGAAGGTATACCCCGGCCACCGCTGACATGCTCCAATTGACACGGCTGAATTACATAGGGTTCTCGCATCTCTCTACAACGAAAAATCCAATGGCCTCCCATCACAATTTTTCAAGATTCTTTATGCCGACATCTCACAAAAACTCCTCACTCTTTAAAATCACATATTTAATACCGGAACTATGCCCATGATGTTCAACCTCAAACAGAAGTATAGTCCTGTCTAAACTGGGTAAAGACCTCACTTTGGTTGAATCTAACAGACCAATTTCCCTTCTCAACATCAATTACAAAACGCTGAGTACAATGATGGCCCATAGACTAAACTGCATTCTGCCCTCTCTGATTTCACCTGAACAAATGGGGTTCATTTCTGGCCTCTTTTCTGACACTAATATTTGAAATACTCTTGCGGCTATCATGAAATCCTCTGATTTCCCTCACAGTATGAATCTCATCATAAAGTTGGATTAAACGAACCCAGCGGCATCTCTCAAATCTTTATGGTTTGAGAGATAGCCGCTTTCAAAGTTCCCACTCCCCTGACGTCAGCATTCTAGCTGACTGCAGGGGAATCCAGGACCGGCGGAGGCTCTTCAGCAGAGCCGAGATAACATTATAGAAACAGATATCCTTCACTGAAATGGTCTTCTACATGTACTTGGTTTGCAAGCACACATAGAAGATCGTTTTGGTTAAGGATTTCTGTTTCTATATCGCGATCTCAGCTCTGCTGCAGACCCGCCGCTTGTTCAGGGACAGGATTCCCCTGCAGTCAGCTAGAATACCGACGTCAGGGGAGTGGGATCTTTGAAAGCGGCTATCTCTCAAACCATACAGGTTTGAAAGATGCAGCTGGGCTCATTTAATTTGTATTTGCAAGGGCTACAATATTAAGTAAAGTTGTTTTAAAGCGGAACTACCACCTGACAAAATCTTTAGCTTAACTAAGTCCCCATCTGGCGAATAGCTGCTTAGTAGAGCTAGTCGCCAGAATAATTACCTTATTTAATAGATTTCTGCTCTCTTCCATGGGTGACAGGCAGGACGGAGCGGAAATCTATTAAATAAGGTAATTATTCTGGCGACTAGCGCTACTAAGCAGCTAGTCGCCAGATGCGAACGCGTTATAGCCAGTTATCATACAAGAATTTTAAATAAATTTTAAACGGGAGTCCGCCTCGTGTTTGTCGTTGTTTCTAATTTGGAAGATCGAAAATTCCCATTGAGAAACGGGAGGAGAGAGTGACCCTAACGGAGAGGGGATAATTCCTCTGTATGCTTACGAGTCAGAGGACTCTGATATCAGAGCTCTGACAATACCCAAATGTGAGTGTATTTCTATTTTTTATTGAATATATATCAATACGTACTTCACCATATGCACCCCTGTTCCGGTTTTGTTCTTTTACAAAATATATCATGTTCCTCTATACAAAGTAACATACCCTTTCTAATCTCCCAAATCATCTCCATAGAATCTGACTGCAGATAAGAACCATTAGGCCCATCTAGTCTGCCCATTTTTCCTACTGTAAAAACCTCAAACCTTATTTGGTCTTATCTTACGTTCAGTCTAGCGTTATGCCTATCCCATGCATGCTTAAATTGTCATTGTATTTACCTCTACCACTTCTGCTGGTACACTATTCCACTTATCTACTACCTTCTCAGTGAAGAAAAAAATTCTTACATCTATTATTTTTTTAATTTTCAACTACAAGTTTAATTTGCATCACAATATAACAACTTTAATAAATATCTCTGATGTGCATATAAAATCCCTCCCTTTGTGTAAACAGTGAATTCCTGACCTTTAACTCTTTGGTGCAGAGGTAGGTGTCACGTTTTGCATGAAGACATGTGCAAAAATGTGAATTCTTAGTTTAAAAATAAATATATTAATATGTACAATAATAAATATATTAATATATGCAATCGGTCTCAATCAGAAGTGAATAGTAAATGCATAAAAGGATACACATAACCCTGCAGTGCCACTTATGCCCAGAGCATAAACACCCACACCTCCCAACATGGTTTTGCTTAGGGTGTTAAACATATTTTCCTCTTAAAATGAACACTTGTAAAGTATGTGCCTCCTGTTGAATTCACTAGCCGTGGCATTTTTTATATGCACCACTAGGTGGCGAGTTACCATATAAACACTGTGAATCACAGTGAGTCTTGGGACGCATCGGTTGTTAATCCTGCATTTAATTTCTATTAGCAAATGAGTAGAGAAGATCACAACGAGGCTTGGAATGCATCTGGTTTGTAACTTGTAAGAGAACTTCCGCAATTTACAACTGCTGGTCACTAAGCGGACTTTCCGGGTGTTGGTGGATTTGTTGGGTGCTGCTTGGAGCTCAGGTAACAGCAGGGCATTAATTTATATTTACAAGGCAACGGGGGTTCTCCTTTGTGTAGTTGACTCACAAGGACCACAAACCCCATCATGCACCGCAGTGCACACTGTAAGTGACGTCATATAGTTAGAAATGTCTTCCCACTCTATACAATCATGGTAGGCAATTTGATGCTCTCTAGCTGTCCAGGACTATAATTCCCATCATCCCCAGCCTGCTGCTGGTTTGGCATGATGATAATTTTAGTTCTGAACAGCTGGAATGGCGCAGATTGCCCACAAGTGCTGTGAAGTATTATGGGTTCTCACCATACCTGGGAACTTTCAGGTGAGGGCTACCCGGAGGGTAGTCCTCTGTTCAGCAGGGGGTAACAAAAATGACGCTAATCGCGTCAAAAGGGGCGGGGCTTAGCTCGAGTGTTAACCCTTTGAGTGCCAGAGTGGTACGGAATGCATTGCAAAGCAATGCATTCCGTACCAATCTGGCACTCAGAGGGTTAAATTTATCACACAGAAGGCTGGGGATGGAGGCACAACGTGAGAAAAAGCAGATGTGGCAGAGTTTCAATAGAAACTCTCCACATCCGGAGGAATCTGCCTCTGCCCCGGAGACCCGGTAAAGCTCTGTCAGAACCGGAGTCTCCGGGGCAAATCCGGAGAGTTCCCAGGTATGGTTCTCACTAATTGTCACATTATCTATATTTCATCCCAGGCACTTCAATAATATAATCCATATTTGCCAACGGGACATAGTAAAAGGAACATGTGCTAAATAAACGCATACATCCCAACATTTCAAATTGCCAAAGAGGGACACTTGTGTTTTAGGGGTTGTTGCTGGGGGCATGGCTGGTGGGCAGGGCATTACCGAGAATTTTTAAGCTGTTTCATGACCTGTTGACAGCTCCTTGTATAACCTAATAAATGACTTATTACAAGACCAAAGTATTTTATTTACACAGACTAATTTATAAACACATATACAGATGTTTAAACAAAAAATTATGTGAGTTATTGCTGTAGAGCAGTATGATACACTTATATAAACAACTAGCAGTTTGGGACGGCGTTGCCCGTCATGTTATGCAGGAAATGTTTCTTTTTTTTTAAATAAATGTTATGATAGTGAATTATAGCGTAGGGTGTACGTGTCAGAAAGGTACACACAGTGATAGACAGAGACACATGCAACACACACATATACACACACATGCACTGACAACACAAACAGTGACACACAGCTGCAAATCAGAACATAAATACATACAGTGTGAGCAGTGTAAGAAACATACCTCCCAACATTTCATATGGCCAAAGAGGGACACTTGTGTTTTCGGTGGTGTTACTGGGGGCGTGGCTGGTGGTGTATTTTAGAGAATTTTTAACCCTTTGAGTGCCAGGGGGTAAGCAATGCATTGCATCCCCTCTGGCATTGAAATGGTTAAGTTACTCTTTCTGTAAGTGAATGATTTAGAAGAAGATGAAAGTATTTTTTTTACACAGACTAATTTAACAGATATATACAGAAGTTTATTCCCACATTACTGTGGGTTTTATTGATATGGAGCAATCTGATACACTGGTATATACACCACACAATGTGATCTCCTAAATAGAGGAGCAGAGGGATTTGGGTGTCAAACAGGGACTGTCCCTCCTATACTGTATAGTGCCAGTCCTTATACACAGACACATGCAGACTGTATACTATACAGCAGAGGTTCTCAGCCCATGCCCTCAGTGGCCACTAACAGGCCAGGACTTAGGAATTTCACTGCTAGAACACAAGTGTGTTGATCAGAGGCTCAGTCATATTGATTAACTCACCTGTGCTCTTAAAAGGAAATTCTAAAATCCTGGCCTGTTAATAGCCACTGAGGGCACAGATTGAGAACCACTGCTATACAGTGCCAGACCATTGTAGAGAATTTTTAACCCTTTGAGTGCCAGGGGGTAAGCAATGCATTGCATCTCCTCTGGCACTGAAATGGTTAAGTTACTCTTTCTGTAAGTGAATGATTTAGAAGAAGATGAAAGTATTTTTTTACACAGACTAATTTAACAGATATATACAGAAGTTTATACCCACATTACCGTGGGTTTTACTGATGTGGAGCAATCTGATACACTTGTACATTAGGCTGACCAGACCTCACCTTTAACCAGTGACACATATGAAAAATGCATACTGCAGGGCTGCTTTGATTTTGGTGCACTCCTGAAATATGCTTATTTCCTATGTGTCCCCGGTTAAAGGTGAAGTCTGGTCAGCCTACTGTATATACACCACACCGTGTGATCTCCTAAATAGAGGAGCAGAGGGATTTGGGTGTCAAACAGGGACTGTCCCTCCTATACTGTATAGTGCCAGTCCTTATACACAGACTGTATACTATACAATGCCAGACCATATATAAATAGTTTGTCATACATGCTATACAGTGAGCAATGTACAGCATGGAGATGATTGCAGGAACTGGCACCTCTGCTTACAGACAGACTGACAAACAACCTGCTCTCTTTCTCTCTCTTTGTGCAATATATAAATACAGTCACATCCATGTCTCTGCCATTTACCAGCTCAGCTGAAGCCTTGCTCTGCACTGCCTGATCACCTCTCTGCCGTTGTTTCCACTTTCTCAGCAAGCCAGTATCCTCCTGCTGATTGTTTAGAAATCAGCTCACTTGTAGTAATTAGCAGAGCTGTGTAGGCTCAAAGACAGGGAATGAAGAAGCTGCATAATACAGATTGGACCATGGCCTTCCAGCTGTAGCTTGAACATTGTTCCCATCATCCTCAGCGTGCGTGTGTGTATATGTGTGTATGTGTCTGCTAGTGTGTGTGTGTGGGAGGGCATGTGCATGTGTCTGTGGTGTAGGAGTGTGTGGCAGCCATTTTTTTTTTCAGCCTTAGATAGTGGTGGGCGGGCTGGATAGTGGGGGCAGGCCAAAAATCACACTCCCACAGAATCACCCAATGGCAGCAATAATCCTTTTTACTGCCGCCCCTGGGTGTGTTTTGCCAGGCACAAAGTCTTCTTTTATATATATAGACATACAATCTGATCTCTTAAAAAGAGGGACATCAAGGTGGGAAAGAGGGACAGAGGGATTTGGGTCTGAAAGAGGGGTTGTCCCTCCTAAAGAGGGACACTTGGGAAGTATGTAAAAGTTCGTCTGTGATGGCAAAGCTTAAAGATAAAGTATTGAGGCATATTGCTAGCAACAGAACCGACAGGACACTACAAGAGATATGTGTCCAACATAAATGTCCACATCTAACACTAAACCTCAAACAAAGTGTTGAGGTATATGACTATCCACTTTTCCCCTCGTAGCAAATATCCGAGGGAGCTGTGCAATGCAACGGTGACCTGAGTACGCTGCTATTTAAACGCAAATCACAAAATGTGCAACATGCTGCACTGATTGATCGGCATAAGTATTTGGGCCATGGAGAGTGTTATTTCAGTACTGTCAGAATTGTAGTTCAAGAGTAATTGAATGATAAAGTATCCCCCTCCTGCCCCTTTTACCTAGTGTAAGCCACCTCCCCTCAGATGTGGAATCTGGTCCTAGGACCAGACAGATCACAGCAAGGGACAATCTTCTTACTGTGATCATAAGTAAAACTCTGCCCCCTTGACAGGGTTTTCCTTATGATCACTGAAGATTGTCCCTCACTGTAATCCATCTGGACAGTCTTGCTGCTCTGAGGTGAGCAGTGTTACATCAGTAAAAAGCACGGGAGGGGGATACTTTATCATTCAATTACTCTTGAACTACAACTCTGACAGTATTGAAATAACACTCTCTATGGCTCAAATAATTTGAAAATTACTTGGAGCTGCTTTTATTTTAAAACTTTACTATCCCTTCAAATCTTCCCTATATTATAGACTAAAGGCAATATGCCCTTGCTTGCTGTAACCCAGAAGTGCAACAATGAATCCTTAAAGGACCCTTAACATGCTACAACTCTGCTTGAACACATAAAGCGGAGCTACCACCCAATAATAAGATAGCATCGCATTATTGCCCATCTGGCGACTATCTGCTCAGTAGCGCTAGTTGCCAGAATTCTTACCGGATTAAAGAGAAATATCTATTCTTCATGGACTGTCAGTCCCAGCCGGGTCTAGGAGGCATTGCTAGGAGCCATTTGGCTCCGGCTGGGACTGACAGCGCAGGTGCGTGGACGTCACTAGGGCAAGATGTCTGCACTCCGTCTTTCTGTCAGTCCATGAAGAACAGAGATTTCTCTTTAATCTGGTAAGAATTCTGGCGACTAGCGCTACTGAGCAGCTAGTCACCAGATGGGCAATGATGTGATGCTATTTTATTATTGGGTGGTAGTTCCGCTTTAACAGGACAAGCAGGATTCTCTCTCTGCCTTTGTGATATGGCACCAAATTACAGACCAAAAGTGTAAATTTGTGCAGATCATGTAGTTGGAAACCCTGGACTCCCTCACACTGAGAAATTATCCCTTCACCTGACACCCTTATATTTCAGTCAATCCCTGAGAATTTCCAGGTATGTTAACCTACTAACTAATTATGAGCTTCCTGACATATTAATATTGCTTATTTATATGCAGTAACATAGTTGAAACCTGCTGTGCCTTGGGGCAAAATCTGACGTTGAAGCCGCCTCCCTA
>CM074718.1:17902572-18215072 GCA_037306005.1 Rhinophrynus dorsalis
GTAACCTGTCCGGTCAAGAGACCAGATTCCACATCTGAGGGGAGGTGTCTTACACTAGGTAAAAGGGGCGGGAGGAGGATACTTTATCATTCTATTACTCTTGAACTACAACTCTGACAGTAATGAAATAACACTCTCCATGGCTCAAATACTATGAAGATTACTTGGAGCTGCTGTTTTTGTGAAACATTACTATCCCTTTAAGTTATCTTAGGCTTTGGTATTCCGTTAAACAATGTCTAAAGAAAGAACCTGGCAATTAATATAGTAAAATAAATACTCCAATATTCATTGTCTGATATGAATTATAGCATAAAGAAAATAACATTTTTAATACCAGCAGCAATTATGGAATGTATCAATATCTCAGGGTTGGCCAAGTTCAGTCGTCAAGGTCCACCAACAGACCAAGATTTGAGAATTTCTATGGTTAATTACAGGTGAGTCAGTCGCAATGAATGACCCACTGATTAACTAACCTCTACTTAATCAGAGAAATCCTTACATCCTGGCCTATTGTTGGCCCTTGAGGACTTAACTTGGATACCCCTGTGATAGAACATTTATGTTGGTATATGATTGTTGGATGTCATCATTTCTTGTACATTTTCACAGGAAAGATTATTTTCCTCTTTAGAAAGTGAAGTGTTTGATGGATGCTCTGGATTTTTTTTTTCTTCAATAATGTCTGAACCCCTTGGTTGCTCAAAATGTCTCCAGTGTAAAGTAATGCTTGAGACAATTTGAGCATCCAAGGAGGTTACTAGTATTGTGATAACTGATCATTTATCTATGTGCAGTGTCTATTGGATAGACTGCTGTCCAGTCGTATCAATATTATTTATTTTTTTTTTCCTTTATAGGGCCTTATGTGCCCTTAAGTGCTTGGGGAGAGGATGGCTAGATGGTTGGAGGAGATTTTAAACTAGGAAGGGGGGGAGGGGCCAATAAATACTGGGCTAGGTAGTATAGAAAGGGAAGGCGATGTAGTTAATAACCAGGTGGGTGGATCTGGGGGCAGGGTTAGTACAGATGATAGGGAGAAGCCTATAAACCACATCAAAAGTAAATCACAAATGGAACATGGCAGTGGCATAAATTGTATGCTTGCAAATGCCAGAAGTTTAACTGGTAAAATACGGGAACTGGAGCTGGTAGCTGAAATGGAAAACTATGACTTGATAGGCATAACAGAAACATGGTGGGATGACTCACATGATATGTCAATCAATTTGGAGGGCTGCATGTTGTTTAGAAAAGATAGGTCAAACAAAAGAGGTGGTGGGGTCTGTCTGTATGTCAAACCAGCATTATTGCCTCAATTGCGGGAAGATATATGTGATGACAGTAGTGAACATGTGGAATCCCTGTGGGTTGAAATAGTCACTGGGGGTAAAACTGCCCAGAAAATTTTAGTGGGTATTTGTTATAAACCACCAAACATTGGTGACCTTGAAGAATCACAGCTATTAATACAAATAGAAAAGGCTTCTCAAATAGGAAAAACTATAATTATGGGGGATTTTAATTATCCAGAAATAGACTGGAAAAATGGAACAGCTAATTCTGCTAAAAGTACTAGTACGGACCTCAACCAGAGGGAATGCGTGTCTGGATCTGGTAATAACGGACATTGCAGAACTTATCTCTAACATTCAAGTAAGGGAGCACTTGGAGAATAGTGACCATAACATGGTATAGTTTGAGATTAATTCAAAAAAGCAATTTGGTATGGGTTTTACCAAACACTGAATTTTAAAAAGGCCAAATTTAGCAGGTTTAATTTGTCCTTTGGTCTCGTTGACTGTGGCTAACCAGTAAAGTAATTCATGAAATAAATAACAAGAAAGCGGCATTTAAACATTATAAAGCTGAGGGATCAGCAGAGACATTTGCAGAATACAAAAAGCCAACAAAACCTTTAAAAAGGCTATTAAATTAGCTAGACTGGAGATTGAAAAAATTATTGCTAAGGAGAGCAAGAGCAACCCAAAAAAATTATTTAAATACATTAATGACAAAAAATTAAAGTCTGATAATGTCGGGTCCTTATTATCTGAAATGGATGAGGTGATCAGTAGGGACAGAGAGAAAGCAGATATTTTAAATAATTTCTTGTCTTTTATTTTTACCAAGGAAGACCAAGTGGACAAGAACCTGCGAACTACTTTTACAGAACAGTCACAGCAAGCAAGGGATTGACTAACACAAGAAAAAGTGTTAAAACAATTGAATGGTGTTAAAGGGATGGTAATACTTAAAATGTAAAAAAAAATATGTTGTACGGTTTATCCCCCTGAGTAAAACAAGAGTACTCCCACTGCTGAAAGGTGTTTCATTCAAAAGTTATTAATTTTCAAAGTTGAATTTTTTAGGTGCAATATCACAGTGGCCTGAAATTGTACAGTGGCACTGTTGCTGCACCATCCTATGGAGATTTATGGTTCCGGGACCAGAGCTGTCCATAGGATCCTGTAGCAACAGCGCCACTGTACAATTTCAGGCCACTGTGATATTGCACCTAAAAAATTCAACTTTGAAAATTCGTGGATTTTCCTAACTAGTTGTGAAGGAAAGTCTGAATTTTATTAAGACACGGAGGCGAATATTATGCAATACTTTCCTCACTGCTTCCTTCTAGCAGCAAAGGATCTTTATTCAAATACATAGAAAAAAACTTTCAGTAACCATAACAACCATTAACCAATGAAACAGAGTCCCATAATATAAATAAGGCTGTCCCTCCAAACTCCGCCTCTTTCTTGCTAGCAGATCAACTCGAACACTGCCCACTGCTATCGGATCAACCAATCACCGGAAACCAGGAACCACAACTGGAACCACAAGAAAAGAAATTGCGAGAAAATCCACCGGACCTCCCCGGATATTCAACCTAAAAGAAACAGAAACAGTAAAAGGGAGGGAAACAGGGAGGGATAATATTCGCCTCCGTGTCTTAATAAAATTCAGACTTTCCTTCACAACTAGTTAGGAAAATCCACGAATTTTATTGCAGAACGGAGGCTTCATATTATGCAAGTTTAAAGCATCACAAAACAAAACGAAGCATCACATAAAACATTACAAAGAATTCAAGACAGAAGAAGAAACATGGTCAATGGGCTTACAATAGAAATCGCGAAAAGTAGATTCATTGGACCAATCCGCGGCCCGCAGAATATCCTCCAAACGGCCCCCAGCCTGCAGAGCCATAGACGCCATTGCACCCCTAGTGGAATGCGCCCCAAACAAAGCGACATCAATCCCCGCCAGCTGCATCACCCAGCGAACCCACCGGGCCAAAGTGGCAGCCGAAACTGGCAAAAAGGGTTTACGAAAAGAGACCAACAATTGCGAAAACCCAGCATGCCGAAGCGAAGCGGTCCGAAGCTCATACTCACGTAAACAACGAACGACGCACAACTGAGGTTGAGCAGGAAAAGCCGGATAAGAAACGATCCGTACTGCTGTCTTAGTACGACGGGAAATCCGGAACAGAACACCGTGAGGAGTAAAAGAACGGGAATGCAAATCAAGAGCTCGAACATCCGACACACGCTTGAACGACACCAAACAAAGAAGCATCGTCAGCTTGGCAGACAATTGCTTCAAAGACAGACACTCATTGGCAGGCCAACCGTCCAACAAACGTAATACAGCATTAACATTCCAGACAGATTGATAACGAGACCTGGGAGGACGGGAAAAACGAATACCCCGCAGAAGGCGACAAACCAAACCCAATTGGCCAACCGGAACCCCATCAACCGGAACATGCCCTGCAGAAATGGCGGAACGATAAGTATTGATGGTACGATAAGCCCTCCCAGAATCAAACAAGAAGGACAAAAAATTGACCACATTCACCGGAGGAGCAGAAACGGGATCCAAACCCCGTTCCATGCACCAACGAGACCAAACCGCCCAGGCGGAGCCATACATGGCTCGGGTACCCGGAGCCCAGGATTCTGCCAGTAACGACTGAGCTGACGCCGAAAATTCTCCGAAGCCTGAGGAACCCCCGAGAGAAACCAAGCGAGGAGAGGAAGCTCTCCGGACGCCAGCAGCGTGTGTGGAGCTCCGGAGGGATCGGACAACAGGAGTGGAAAAGATGGGAGAAGACGAGGGCAATCGGCCGAAAGTTCCAGAAGTGGAGGGAACCAAGGCTGCATCGGCCAAAAGGGAGTCACCACCACCACAGTCGCCGCCTGGCGACGTATCGTCAAGAGTGTCCGAGGAATCATGGAGAACGGAGGAAACGCGTAATGCGTCCCCGGCGTCCAGATCTGAAGAAAAGCGTCCGTGGCCAGAGCCTCCGGATCCGGCCGCCAACTGAAGAACTGTGGAAGACGTCGATTCAGACGGGAGGCAAAAAGATCTATGGAAAAAGGACCCCACAGATCGTGCAAACGAGCGAACACTTCCGAATGAAGCATCCAGTCGCTGCGATCGGAGAGATACCTGGAGTTCCAATCCGCCACGACGTTGGAAAGACCAGGCAAATGTTCCGCGATCACTGCAATGTCGCGGTCCAGACAAAAATGCCAAAAATCCTTCGCCAGATCGGCCAAAGGTTTGGACCTCGTGCCCCCCAACCGATTGATATACTGCACCGCCGAGACGTTGTCCATCCTCAGCAGAATGCAGCATCGAACACTGTCCTTGACCAAACTCTGTATGGCAAAAGACCCTGCCAACAGTTCCAAGCAATTGATATGCATGGAAGCCTCGTCCTGCGACCATTTGCTGCCGGTAGAAATGGCACCCATCCGGGCGCCCCAACCAAGGAGACTGGCGTCGGACTCTATAACTATGTCTGGCACTACGCCAAATATGGCTCGACCGTTCCAGGCATCTAAGTGCCGAAGCCACCAAAGCAGCTCCATCCGAGCTTCGTCCGAAAGAGAGATGAGTTCGGCGTAACCGAGGCCGCGACGCAGATGAAGCGCCTTGAGGCGTTGAAGGGCCCGATAATGAAGGGGACCCGGAAAAATCGCCTGAATCGAGGCCGCCAAAAGGCCCACGACTCGAGCCAGCAACCGCAAAGATATCTGCCCCTGTTTGAGGACCGAACGAATCTCCTTGCGAATTGCGCGAATTTTCGCCGCCGGAAGACTCAACGAAGCCTCCAGGGAGTCCACTACGAAACCCAGAAACTCCATGCGCTGGGAAGGAATCAACTGAGATTTCGACCAGTTGATCAAGAAGCCCAACTCCGTCAGGAGCCGGACGGTCCAACCGACGTGGGTGGTCAGAAGAGACCGATCCTGTGACATGATCAACATGTCGTCCAAGTAAATGATAAGACGAACGCCCCGACTGCGCAAAAAGGCGACCACAGGCTTCAGGAGCTTCGTGAAACACCAAGGCGCAGAGGACAACCCAAAAGGAAGGCAAGTGAATTGCCAAATCCGACCCTGCCAACGGAAACGCAGGAAAGCCTGAGAGGACGGGGCCACAGGCACTGTAAGGTACGCGTCCTGGAGATCGATTTTCACCAGCCAATCCGACGGGAGAAGCAAATCCCGTAGGAGGTGGATCCCCTCCATTTTGAAGTGTCTGTAAAGGACACATTCGTTCAAAGCCCGAAGATTGATAACTGGGCGATGTCCAGAATCCTTCTTTCGGACCAGAAAGATGTTGCTGATGAAACCGCCGCGAACGTCTGACGCGGGAGCGATGGCGCCTTTCCGCCACAAAGCGGAAATTTCGCTCTCTACCAAGACTGCGTCCGCCGCAGAAAAATGGAGAGGGGGGGGCGGATGCCCCTGGTGTGGAGGGATGGCAAATTCTATGTGAAAGCCCATGACCGTCCGCAGAACCCAAGGGTCCGCTGTGACACTGCACCATTGAGGGAAAAAATGTGCCAACCTGCCCCCCACTAAGCCCGGGAAAGAAGGGGTCAGGGGAGGGACACATACCTGAATAGGAACGTCCGCGGGACTGGCCTCTGCCAGGTTTCTCCGGCCAGGATCTGCCACGGGAAGAGAAGAAAGGACTGGGTCCACGAGAGTCCAGGGAGGGATGACCCCAAAAGTTGGGATAGGAGGGCCCTTGGAACTGAGGTTGTTGGCGTTGACGTGCGCGGCCGGGGGAGCGGCCCCTACCTCTCCCGGCCTTGTCAAAAACCCTAGGGCGAAAAACCTTTTGCATCGAAGTCTGGGCTTTGTCCAAAGCGGTAAACGAGGAAACAAATTTCCCCAAGTCCTTGATGAATGACTCACCGAACAGCTGCCCTTTTGCCGATGGGCCCGGTTCGGTAGTAGCCAAATCAGCCAATTTCGGGTCGATCCTCAAGAGGAGAGCCCGTCGTCGTTCAGAGGCCAAAGCACAGTTAGCATTGCCGAGCAGACAAATAGCCCTCTGAATCCAACCCCGTAACACACGAATGTCCACGGGGGTGTTGGTGGCCAAGGCCTCCTCAGACAATTCAAAAATCTTAGTAAGAGGGCCCAGGGTATCCAGGAGTTTATCCTGGCAAGATTTTAGGGCTTGATCAAGACCTTTTCTAGGGTCCTTGCCCGATTTAGACAGAAACTGGACCATTTTAGAGTCTACCTCAGGAGTAAGACACACCTGGTTAGCCACCACCGGACAGGGGCATTCCGCCCTTAGTTTAGATCTAGTGGATTTGCTGAGCGATTTGCGGACCCAAGCTTCCAGATACTGGGCAATATGGGTTCTAGGAGTCCATTCAGATGACCGGGGATGCTTAATGCCATCAGGGTCAAAGAGAGGGGAGCCGTCCGCGTCCAACAGGACAGGGTTGGAGGAGACGGAAGAGGAAGTAGCAGAAGAAGCCGGTGGCGGTTTCACCTTGGCAGGAGGCGAATCGTCAGAGTCGCCGCCGTCAGAAAAAGAAGGGTCCCAATCCTCATCTGAAGAATCCCCGGTATCAGAATTATAAGAGTTAGGTTTTGACCTCCTCAGGTTCTTACGCCTCACATTGGTGTCCTCTGGAGGGGAGGATCCTGTGTGTGGAACTAAGCCACACTGTTCAGTATTGCTCACGAGGAGCGAATCAGAAGGGGTATCAATAGCACCCAAATCCTGCCCTGTAGGGTCCATAATGGAGACATGCCGTCTCTTACGGGGGTGTTTGCCGCCAGAATGAACGGGAGGATGGGAGGGACCTGCGGCCATCTCAGACTCTACCTGGGGTAAAACGGTGTCATGACCCGCACCAAGGTTCAATGGTAGAGAAGTCAAGTTCCCTGGGACAGGCCCAGAAGGGACCTGACCCTGAAAAGCCATGGCAAAGGATTCGGCTAGGGAAGATGACAATTTTTGCATGGCAGAATGCATAGACATTTCAATAATTTTTTGGAAATGGGAAGGAGCCTGAGAACTGGAAAGGGAAGCCCCAATATTAGAGACCCCGTGGGATTGGGAAGGAGGAGGGTTACTAACCCCTTGTGTTTGGTCACTGGCCATATCATGTAGAACTACAGGACCTTCATCCTCAGAACTGGACCCAGACATACTCCAATAGGTAAAATATATATGTATATGCACTGTACCAAAGGGAAAGCACCTCAGCCACAAAGGAGAAAGGCCCAGACCAGGAGCAATCGCTGCAAGAGAAAAGAGCACCGCACGCCAAGAACGCCGTCAGCCAAGAACACCTCCCAACCGGAATGAAGATCCGAATGGGAGTAGCAAGATGGCGGCGGTGGTGACGTCACGGCGCATGCGCGCCGAAACCCGGAAGTAGAGACGCCGCAAGGCGCGAACCGGCATACAGACGCGGCGGGCAGAGAGATAGAGACCCGCACCCGCCGACACACAAGCGCGCTGGAGAACACAGCCAGCCACACACAAAAAAACGGGTCAAAGCAGACCAGGGAAACAAGATCAAATCAAGTCAAACAAAAACAAACAGAGATATATATGAGGATGCCCAGAGATGACCCACAGCCTAATGGCTAAATGGAACATTCCCAGGCATCCAAAACACATGAAAATAAACACAGAAAATCAATCATGCAAATCAGTACATGTAGGGAAAAAGAGAAATGCACTTAGCTGTGTGAGGAAGCAGCAAAGAAAGAGGCGGAGTTTGGAGGGACAGCCTTATTTATATTATGGGACTCTGTTTCATTGGTTAATGGTTGTTATGGTTACTGAAAGTTTTTTTCTATGTATTTGAATAAAGATCCTTTGCTGCTAGAAGGAAGCAGTGAGGAAAGTATTGCATAATATGAAGCCTCCGTTCTGCAATAAAATTAATAACTTTTGAATGAAACACCTTTCAGCAGTGGGAGTACTCTTGTTTTACTTAGGGGGATAAACCCTACAACATATTTTTTTTTTACATTTTAAGTATTACTATCCCTTTAAGGTAGAAAAAGCCCTGGGGCCGGATGTATACACCCATGGGTACTTAAAGAGTTAAGCCAGGCCCTGGCCACATGTTATTTTTGATTTTCATGGATTCTTTTATTTCAGGTATGGTGCCCACGGATTGGCGTAAAGCAGATGTGGTGCCTATATTTAAAAAGGGATCAAAATCACAGCCAGAAAATGACAGACCTGTAAGCTTGATATCTGTGGTAGGGAAGCTGTTTGAAAGGTTGCTAAGGGAATATATTCAAGAATTCAGCTTGAACAGGAATATCATTAGCAGGAGCCAACATGGCTTTGTGAAAGACAGGTCTTGTCAAACTAATTTTATTGCATTTTATGAAAAAGTGAGTAAAAATATAGATTTGGGAGCGGCGGTTGATGTGATTTCTTTAGACTTTGCCAAGGCATTTGATACGGTTCCACACAAGAGGTTACTGTACAAATTGACTGAAATAGGCTTAGGGGAAAATGTTTGTGTGTGGATTGGAAATTGGCTGAAAGATAGAATGCAAAGAGTGGTAGTAAATAAGAACTTCTCCAACTGGATAAACAAGTGGAGTACCTCTGGGATCTGTCCTGGGTTCTCTTCTTTTTAATTTGTTTATTAATGATCTCCCAGACGGCATAGGGAGCCATGTATCCGTGTTTGCAGATGACACAATATTAAGTAAGGTAATAAAGTTTGCACTGGATGTGTCTTCATTTCCAGAGGATTTGGATAAATTGAGTAACTGGGCAGGCAAATGAGATTCAATATAGGCATATTCAATATAGGCATATAATAATAATACTTATAATAACAATAATATCCTATATAATAATTCGCCAAGTTGTGTGTAACGCCTGACATGCGCAGTAGACACTGCTGCGCGCGTGGCACTCATGAGCAGTAGAGACTGCCCGCCCCGCAGCTGATACAGAGCTGGGCGCTCCGAAGGAGCGTCCAGCTCTGTATCAGCCGAGGCGCGGGCAGTCTCCACCGCGGGTGACCGCCCCGCGACCGACTGCCAGAGGCCCTGTGGCCCGTGTAACGGGCTGTTCAACTAGTATAATAATAAAAATGCAACATATAGTTTAAATGGTGTTTCTCTGGGGAAATCTACAAATGAAAAGGATTTGGGAGTAATGGTAGACAATAGACTGGCAGCTGCAAAGGCCAATAAGATATTGGCATTTATTAAAAGGGGTATTGACTCAAGGGAGTAAGATATTATGCCTCTTTACAGGTCCATGGTAAGACCCCACCTAGAATATGCTGTTCACTAGTAAGGGGAATGGAAAGTTTTAGTTATGAAGAGAGGCTAAAAAAGTTAAACTAGTACACACTAGAGAAACGGCGTCTTAGAGGGGATATGATAACATTATATAAATATGTTCAGGGCCCATACAAAGGGCTCTCCAAAGACCTGTTCATTAACAGAACAGTACACAGGACAAGGGGCCACCCGCTTAGACTTGAGGAAAGGAGATATCATCTACAGAGTTGGAAGGGTTTCTTTGGACAATAAAGGTATGGAATTCACTGCCTGAAGAAGTGGTACTATTGAATACATTAGATGCCTTTAAAAAGGGCCTGGATACTTATTTAAAACAGCATAACACAGAGGACTATGTACATTGGTATTGGGATTAATATTTAGTTAGTGCTTGTTGATCCAGGGAGAAATCTGATTGCCGTTTGTAATCAAGAAGGAATTTTTTTTCCCCCATTCAAGGCAGAATTTGAAATTGCTGTATTGAGGGTTTTTTGCCGCCTTTTGGATCAACGATAGCAAACAGGAAAAGGGTTGAACTGGGTGGACATGTCTTTTTTTCAACCTAAATTACTATGTTACTATGAATACAGGAAACGTGGAGCAAATTAACTGAACGGCGGGGGTAAAAAAAATAAAATTCCCGCTGTTTAAAATGTACTTTTCACACCAGTCTCCAATGCATCGCAATGCATTGGAGACCTGTCTGGCATTCAAAGCTCCATTTCAATCAGTGGGAATTTGGGGAATTTTTATTTGTCCCCTGTTGTGCTGTTGGTTGCTCCGGAATTGTTCCGTGTTGTCTCTATACATACAGCGCACTGAGTCATGTTGTTTGCTTGCAGGCAAGCTGAGTCTATGTGTGTCCTAAGACGTCAGGCATCTGGCCGGCCAGCAAGTGACTTTGTTGCCCATTCTTCGGACGAGCCCATCTCTCTGCACGAAGAGGATGTCGGGGTGTTTAGACTTGCTCCTGGAGATCCATTCAGTGAGGAAATGATTGTCCTGTGGGTGGCAGTCTTTTCTCTTGGATTTTCACTCATCTGTGATTCACAGGACAACCTCACCTTGGCTGAAAGCACATTGAGAATGGTGGCAAAGTACCTTGTAGAATCCCTAAAGCTTCTAACACACAGCAGCAATGTTGTGCTAAGAGCAGACAAGATCGAGATGACCCTGGACAAGTTCATGCCACACGGACAGCTGCTGTTCCTAAACCACCAGGCTGTGCAGGCGCTAGAGAAAGAGCTTAGTAGTAGTATGACCCTATAGCGCATTCTGTGTGTGGTACAACAAATGGACCAGTGATACCTGCCAAATAAAACATTGAAAAGTGAACAGTAACCTTGGATTAAGTTGTATAACAGAAGGATTTACCTAGTAAGGTATTTGTATTTATAGTTTGTTTGTCCATAACTGAGAGGGGACATGTTACTATCTTGAAAATCTTTGCATGGTCCATTAAAAGCATTGGCAGCCCTGCCCATAATTCTAGAGGGTCATGCAAATATTCTAAATGTAGTAAACTGTCGCCAATTCGTTAAAGTCTAATGCTGAGTTAAAATTTATTAAATAGATATACCGACATCTGCCTATTTAAGTCCTTCTGTTTTTTTTTGTTTGTTTTTTTTTTATATGAAAACTGTGTGTTATGGAGTTTTTTCTACCGAGTAAAACAAAGGCACAACCACTGCTGCCATTTGATTTATTCAAAAGTTATTGAAGTTCAAATAATCAGGAAGTGAATTTACTGAGCTTCTACTTCCTGAAAGTTCTATCTCACAGGAAGTGACTCCGCAGGTTGTCATATTCTGTGGAGAACTGTATGTCACTGACTTTCTTCTCCATTAGAATGTAACAGGATAACTGTTTGGAGTTTTGTCCACTAGAAGGCACTACTAATGTAAAAACACCCACAAGATTAAACTTTAATAACTCTGGAAGTATGCATCTCTCAGCAGTGGAAGTACCCTTATTTTAGTCATCAGGAAAAGCCCTACAGTATATATTTTTATAAAAAAAAAGTTTACTGCTCCTTTCACTGACACCTTATCCAAAAGGAAAGCTCCACTTTTTAGTTTGAATCTGTTGTACATTGATGGAATACTACTACCTTGCAATAATAACAACCCTAAGTTAGCATATTCTGAGCAGTAAACCCTATTGTCCACTATGAATTCTTTCTGCCTAAATTGGATCACCAAAATTAAGCTTTAAATGTACTGGACTTCATGTCCATGGAGCTACTGACATTATACTGAGCACATCAGCCTTGGTCTACAAACAATTGTTGCTGCATCTTCTGTTAGGCGACAGGAAGTAGAATGTACTTCCTCTAGTACAGACAACTCTGGAGGACATGAGTTTTGGAGCTAGACCCCAGGACCACTAACTAAAAAAGACTTCAGTGGGAGGTAAGGTCTTGAGTCTGTCCACAATCAATCATGTCCACCTCAGAGTACGATATCCAGTGCTAATTAAAGATTCATTTGGGGAACCAAACCATGCTGATTTGAGTCATAATTTCTATTAGGATTTTCTGCCCGGATTAAGGTAATAGTGGTCTATTAAACCAAGGCTCACAGAGGTTTGCAACATGGCTTTTCAATGTTTTGCACAGCCCTCTTGTCCTTAAAGAGTTAATAGCAGGTATTGGTGTTCTTTTAAAGAGAAATATATTGATGCTGTTGTACTTTAAAAACAATTGTATGCAGGGGCTGGATTTATATTCATTGCTCCACCCATGACCACACCCCCACCATGGCTCCTCCCCTACACCATCCCCTCTAACAGAAAACATCCTCGGCATATAACACACAGGCCCAGAATATCTTAACCCCTTGGGTTCTAACGGGGTCTCCAACATAATGCTTCACATTGTGTTGGATACTTCTCTAACATCCAAACAGTTAATCAGACTGGACAATGAAGGGATAAATAAATTATACAAAGTATTAAAACCAATTGTGAGTTACTTGCGAAATGGTAAATTAAAACTCTGGGACTAGAATTGTGTTGAACACACCCACAATGAGTCTGGTGGGAGTGGCCAGAAAAGCTGAAACTGCTCCTTTGATAGGTTCCGCTGTGTGTCTGTCTTCTCTGCTTAATGGAAAATTTGCTCCTGTGTGTTGGAGATCACATCGATTTAATTTATATTCCACCTGGCTCCTTAGTCCAAGGTAATGGGACAGAAACTTGGAATGTGCAGTTTCCTTTCTGACAATGTAAAGTGGATCCATGGGCGTCCACAGAAATGTTTCCATAACGGCAAGGCCATAATATGACCAGCCCATCCAGGCCCTATGTTCATGTGAAGGGACAATGTGTAGGACTCCCCAGACACTCATGAGTAGACCTTTCACCTTTCCATGTCTTCCTGGCAGAGGGACCCTCCATCATCCGCTCATTTACATGACTATTGCGCTGTAACAATTTATTCCACCCCCTGGTATAAAATGATTGGTTCTATCAGACTAAAAGATGATTTTCTGGACATGCGTAATTATGCAGCTTAATTAAACAAATCAGAGAACAAAGCTCTGCTGCTTAGATTTAGGGATTGAGGAAAAGTCCCATTTTATTCCAGATACATTTTTGCAGAAAACCCACAATTTGTAGCTTTTTCTGTAAAGATTCCCAATGCATGTATCTCATGAATGGGATATGGTCATACCTGGGTACAATCTTTACTATAATACAGACAAGGGAACAGGAATTGTTAGAGTATTCCGATAAGTAGTGCAGCTGACGATAAGGTTGTTTGAATAGGAGTAATTTTACAACCCTCCAGGACAAGATGAAGCATTAGATAAAACATTTATGGAGGAAGTTGCAGATGATATAACAATAATGTGTGAGATTTTAATATGGTAGATATTAACTGGCAGGATCCTGTTGCTGTATCAGATGTGCTGGATTCCTTGCTAGGGCCATCCTTTGAGTGAGCAAACTCACAGGACACAATACTAGATGTGATACTCAGGAATACTGATATAGTGTCCGATGTATCTGTGGGTGAGAGCCTGGGGACAATAATCACCAGTCAGTGTGGTTTAACATCTTGGTAATGTCTGAGAGTAACCCACTTAAAGGGATAGTAATGTTTCATAATAAAAACAGCTCTAATTAATCATCATAGTATCTGGACTTTGGAGAGTGTTATTTCAATTCTGTCAGAGTTGTAGTTCAAGAGTAATTCAATGACAAAGTATCCCCCTCCCGCCCCTTTTACTGTGCATACACAATTGGGCATCGATACATTAGTGACCAGTGGCTGTATTGATATGAGGCCCTAAGCCTCATATCAATACATCCAAATTACCAAAAGACATAAGTGAATCCAAACCATAAATAATTATTTGAGTGCCAAAGGGGTATACAGAGCATTGCATACCCCTCTGGCACTCAAAGGATTAATCCCCCCTAAAGCTAACATCATCCCATGGCCCATTCTCCATAGCATTAACACCTTAAAGTCAGAGGTCCAGCTTGGTCTTCTGCACCCTGGTGTTCCTCTGTCTTCCTTTTTAAGTCTCCTTCCTTCTTCTGTAAATTTCTATGGTGTTTTTTAATAAATAAAATCCCCCCCCCCCATTAACTCATGCCATCGCCGCTGACAGAGATTTAAAAGAAAACAAAAACCCAACATTGCAATATGTGCTCTGGCTGTTGCCTGAGCCAAAGTGAGGGAAATCTGAGCCGGGACTGGCTTTTATAAGGCCAGTCTCTGTTCATTGGCTAGGATGTGGGGTTACGCAAGGCATGGAACCTGCCCTGCAGTAGCCGCACCTCCCAGATAATCCTCTTCTAACTAGAGAAGTCACAAATGCAAGTTTCATCATCTCTCCAGCTAGGCAATCGTTGAAAAGCTGGAGGGATGACAAAACGCACATTTGTGACCCCTTCAGCTAGAAGCTGATTGGCTGGGAGGGGTGGTTACTGCAGGACTGTAACACCACATCAAATATAATGGAAACAGATTTGAACAGAGACTGGTCATATAAAAGCCGCTCTCTGTTCAGATTTCCCTCTATTTAGCTCAGGCAATGGCCCAAGCAGTGGGCAATGAGTATGATTTTTTTTATTTTTTTCCTTCTCTCTGGCGGTGGCAAGAGTTAAGGGGGGTGGGATTTAATCTTGTGGTGTGTTTTATATTTGTTTTAATACAGAAGGCAAATATAATCAAGTTGATACCTTTATCGGCTAACTAAGCAGATTTAGAATGCAAGCTCTCAAGGCCTCTCAGGTCTCTTCCTCAGGCATGTTCTACAGATAAATATGAAAACATCTCTCTGAAATTAAAGTACACAATGCATTGTTTAGAATGGAAATCAGATAAGATCAGCTCAGTACAGACCCAGATTATTTGATCGGTCAGTGGTAAAGGAGTGTGATGTAAATTGCAGTCATCCTCTGGAAATGTCAAAGGTATTTACATTTCCAGTGAGACTCTGTCGTAAAGGCTAGTCCACAATGTGACAGAAATTCCCTATATTTGTTCAGGCCGTTATTTAACCCTTTGAGTGCAAAGCAATGCGTTCCATACCCCTCACTCAAAGGTTTAAAGCATTAAACTGGAGCATTAGTTTAACCATCCATATTTTTCTCTCCTCTGAGTGCAAAACAGTAAAGCAGAACAGTCAGTGTAAAGTGATACTAATGTCCAATAATAATGTTATTTTGTATTGTAGATTAAAAAAAAAAAAATTATGTGCAGAAAGTCCCATCTCTCAAACATTTACGGTTTGAGAGATATTCACGTCTAAACTTTTCCTCCTCCCTCCCCTTCTCCTGACTTCAGCGCTCTAGCTGACAGCCGGAGATCCCGGTCCTGGGACCAGCTGTGGGCTCTTCAGCAAAGCTGAAATCGTGTTATTTAAAAAGAATTACTTCAAAGTGTGCCTGGTTTGTAGACCATTCCAATGAAGTAGTTCTTTTTAAAGGAGCAGTAAACTTAAAAAAGTACTTACATTATATAAGTAGATTAAGTGATGGTGTATTCAGTGCTGTCTTTTTTTTTCTGAGGGATTTTTGGTTAAGGAGTAATTCCCATTTTAAGTTTGTGTTTTTTTAATCATGTGCTCCCCCTAGTGGCATAATTTAGGTTAGGGAATTCACGTCGCCGACTTGGAAAAGTCAGTAGGAGGATCAAACTTCCTGAGGCATTTAGAAATCAGCTGTTGGTGGCTGGTGCTGAGGGGGAGTGTCTGCTAGAGGAGGAGGCTGCTACATGAAGGAGCATCAACTGAAGATTTACCTCAGCAGAGACAGGTTGTTTTTTTCCTGAAGCCTGTTGTAGTTTGAAAGATTGAGACTGTAATTTGAAGGTTTGTTTGCAAGATAGACAGACTTTACTGTTATGTATTGGTTAATGCTGGGAGTTGAATTTTTTTACACTATACTTGTAAATGTAAAAAAAAAACCTAATTTTGTATAGATGGGGAATGTACAGTATGCTGCACTATTAACCCTGTGAGTGCCAGGAGTAAGCAAGTAAGGAGTAAGTAAGGAGTAAGTACTCCTCTGGCACTCACAGGGTTAATAGTGCAGCATACTGTACATTCCCCATCTATACAAAATTAGTTTTTTTTTTTACATTTACAAGTATAGTTTAAAAAAAATTCAACTCCCAGCATTAACCAATACATAACAGTACAGTCTGTCTATCTTGCAAACAAACCTTCAAATTACAGTCTCTTAATCTTTCAAATTACAACAGGCTTCAGGAAAAAAACAACCTGTCTCTGCTGAGGTAAATCTTCAGCTGATGCTCCTTCATGTAGCAGCCTCCTCCTCTAGCAGACACTCCCCCTCAGCACCAGCCACCAACAGCTGATTTCTAAATGCCTCAGGAAGTTTGATCCTCCTTACTGACCTTTCCAAGTCGGCGACGTGAATTCCCTAACCTAAATGATGCCACTAGGGGGAGCTCATGATTAAAAAAAACACAAACTTAAAATGGGAATTACTCCTTAACCAAAAATCCCTCAGAAAAAAAAATACAGCACTGAATACACCATCACTTAATCTACTTATATAATGTAAGTACTTTTTAAGTTTACTGCTCCTTTAAATAAGCGATTTCAGCTCTGCTGAAGAACCTCGGCTTGAATCTCCTGCGGAGAAGGGGAGGGAGGGGTGGACTTTAGGTGTGAATATCTCTCAAACCATAGAGGTTTGAGAGATGGGATTTGCGGAACATAATTTATTTATTTTTTATCTACAATACAAAATAACATTATTATTGGACATTAGTATCACTTTAATGTACCTGACATTGTGTGTACACTCTTGTGTATAGGTTGGCATGATTCACCTACCTAGAGAGCTGTTGGGCATTTTGTACACATGAGGTATATTACAGTTGCTGATATGTTCACTGTATCTACTGCAAGGTAAAAAATAATCCCACCCCCATGATTTTATTGTGGCTTCGTGAAAAAGAATGATCTTCTCCTGATGCTCCTGCAATGACCGAGACAGGTGTTGCTTCTGCCTCAGCAGCAGAACTAGTGATAGGACTAAGAGTATAGGAAGTAGAATCACATCTACCTGACCCATCACAATATCACTGCTGCTACTACTCAGTCCCATGGCCACAGTGGAAAGTGACAAACAACCTACTCATCAGCCTGCTGCTGTGACAGATGTATAGGCTACTCAGCAGCAGGAGGTACACTAGCTGCAACTGCCACAATCTAACTTTTGGTGGTGATGATGATTAGGATGACCATTTCCAGCTACATCTCATTCTACCATTCTAATTCCCTCTCAGTCAAGAAGCCTCTCATGCTGTCTTCTATACCACCAGCTCCACCACCCCTGAGCCAACACCTCTACCACCAGTCTTCTGCTGTCTCTACTTGTTGATGACAAATGTGACAGAGGGGCCCCTGCTGTCATACCTGTAATCACAGCTGGAACTGTGAGAGCAACAGCAAGCATAGGCAGCTATTATTCTTTATTTATATAGCACCAACTTATTCCGCAGTGGTGTACAATAGGGAATACATTTGCAAAATGATGGAATAGCACTCGTTGTCAGACTTTAAGTTGATAATAAAAGCAATCTTTATTTGAACTACTTGTGGCAAACAGACACAACTCATACACCTTATCTCACATCTAACGCGTTTCGCACCATATGGTGCTCACTCATAGATAGAACTTTAACAATGCAATGGCTGTTATCTAGTATAGAAAGTAACATCTTTTATTTGAATTAACCAATCTGAAGCCTGCAACAGACCATCCCATGAATCTAATCAAGAGGTAATTAAGTATTAACCTCAACATCCCCTTTCATCACGGGATACACCGCTGCTGACACAACCGATCATTATAAAAAATTATCCCCTTTCTTACATCCAGACAACTGTTGCACTGATAAAGCTCATCTCTCAAAGATTGAAATACTTTATTTTCAATACATTTAAAAACAATACAATATGCAAAAACCAAAAAAGGCTATCAATCTTATGAGTAGCATCTTATATGTTGTCATAATGACAATCAAGATGAAAACAACTATACCACTATTCAAGATTAGAAAAATATTTTATAGAAAATTGTTACTCTACAAGCAGCATGTCACATCAAATTCTTTGTTCAAGCCTTTTGGTATACGAGTGCCCAGTGCAAAGATCCAATATACTTCACGATATGATAACCTAGATGAAATATCACCTCCTCTGAACGTGCTATTAACTCTTTCTATACCCTGCACAGAAAACGTATCTAAACATCCATTATGCACCATACAAAAATGTGAAGCTACCCCTTTTTTTAAGTTTTACTCTGCAGTTGATGGTGCTGAACATTATATTAGACAGTATGTTAACTGTGGAACACGCAATGTAATTTATTTAATTACATGTATAGATTGTCATATATAATATGTAGGTAAAACTGGTAGATGTCTTAGAGACAGGATTAGAGAACATGTCAGCAATATTAACTGCAGAGACTTTAAAACAGGGGTAGCTTCACATTTTTGTATGGTGCATAATGGATGTTTAGATACGCTTTCTGTGCAGGGTATAGAAAGAGTTAATAGCACGTTCAGAGGAGGTGATATTTCATCTAGGTTATCATATCGTGAAGTATATTGGATCTTTGCACTGGGCACTCGTATACCAAAAGGCTTGAACAAAGAATTTGATGTGACATGCTGCTTGTAGAGTAACAATTTTCTATAAAATATTTTTCTAATCTTGAATAGTGGTATAGTTGTTTTCATCTTGATTGTCATTATGACAACATATAAGATGCTACTCATAAGATTGATAGCCTTTTTTGGTTTTTGCATATTGTATTGGTTTTAAATGTAATGAAAATAAAGTATTTTAATCTTTGAGAGATGAGCTTTATCAGTGCAACAGTTGTCTGGATGTAAGAAAGGGGATAATTTTTTATAATGATCGGTTGTGTCAGCAGCGGTGTCTCCCGTGATGAAAGGGGATGTTGAGGTTAATACTTAATTACCTCTTGATTAGATTCATGGGATGGTCTGTTGCAGGCTTCAGACTGGGTAATTCAAATAAAAGACGTTACTTTCTAGACTAGATAACAGCCATTGCATTGTTAAAGTTCTATCTATGAGTAAGCACCGTGAGGTGCGAAACGCGTTAGATGTGAGATAAGGTGTATGAGTTGTGTCTGTTTTCCACAAGTAGTTCAAATAAAGATTGATTTAATCATCAATGTAAAGTCTGACAACGAGTGCCATTCCGTCCTTTTGCAAATGTGTTGTTTTGAATCAAGGAGACGGTCTGGAGGTCTGTTGGGAGTTGGCACCGAGTGAGGACTAAGGAGATATTGGTGAGATGCATAATTGCCACATATATAGTTCCACTGTTTCTTATATTGGTATAAGTGCTGCAAAGTTTGTGACTGCAATAGGGAATAGACATATTGCATAGTAGATAGAACACGGAAAACAAACGGATTGGAGGGCCATGCTTTTGACTGCTGTCGCAGCTTACCTTAGTTTCAGCATCATCTACAGATGCGAGGCTTCAAGCATGCAGCAGGCCTCTGTTTTATGTGTTTGCTTCCTGTGGCCTCCTCCTACCTACTTCCTCCCTCTGAGCTGCTCCTCCTATCTACTTCCTGTGGAGGCGTTTAAAAGGCAGACTGAGTCCTGACTCAGTTGCCCTTGCGTTGTTCTGCTTAGCAGTTCTCTTACCTTGGGCTCTGTGTATGACCTGGCTAGTCTTCCATCCAACCTGGTGCTGACCTGTGGCTCTGTCTGACTATTCTTTTGCGTATCCCTATTAGTGGACATCCAACCTGGTGCTGACCTGTGGCTTTGTCTGACTATTCTTTTGCCTAACCCCTAATAGTGGACATCCAACCTGGTGCAGACCTGTGGCTCTGGCTGACTACTTGAACTGTGCATGACCTGGCTTGTCTGACTACCCTCTCTGGTGCTGACTTGTGGCTCTGTCTGACTACTCTTACTTTTGCTCCCTTTAGCTAGCAGACACTCAACCTAGTGAGGACCTGGGGCTCTGTTAGACCAGCTCTGATACTGACTGCAGACTTGAGTCAGTTATCTACTCCCTCTCTTACTGCAGGCTGAGTCAGAGTTCTCTCCTTACTTACGGCAGGCGTGCGTCGGTACATCTCCTACTTCGGATCAAGATCCTGTGTTCCTGTTCCTGACCCAGTTCCTGCTCCTGTTCTGTTCCTGATTCCGGTACAGACTACCAGTGGCTGAGGCCTAGTCTCTAGCATTGTGGTCAAGCCTGACAGTCCATTATTTCTGATAACTGTGCTCTCTGACTTGTAACCCTCTGCTTGTTCTTTGTATATATTTGCCTACTTCTTATTGTAGATATTTGCCTACCACTAGTATTAATAAATTGCATTTAACGATACCGCACTGACTTCTGAACTTCTCTGGGAACCGTGACAACTGCTTACAGTCTCTTGCTACGCTGTGCTGCTCCTACTGCCCACAGGCACAGCCTCTGAATTCAGTAACCCTTCTCTTAATATATTAGCCCAAATCCCTGGGGTTGGAGGTCTGAGGCTAACATCTACTGGATAAAGTGGTCCTTCACCACTGCTGGATTTCTCCAGCTCAGCTTCAACAACAGCAACACCTGTCCATCTTCTGTTACTCATTCTCCTTTCTAACATCCACCACAACAGAATTTTTTTATTTTAAGTTTTCTCTCGTCCACTCTCTCTAAAACCTAATTCCATTCCATCTTCTGCCTAATCTACAATAAACAAAGAAAGATTGTGACGAGCACTCACCGAGAACGAACAAAATAAATTGTTTTGTTCTAAGGCATGGTGGCCTCTCAGACATGCTACAAGTCATGTTTTTTTGCTCCCATGTGCCATTGCAGAGAGAAAATCGCCATGTCCATATCAGACTGGTCCCACCCACAGGCAGTCCAGCTCCGAAATGTCAGGCAAATTGTCTCTGCACAAGAGAATCAGCACAACCACAGACGTAAGTTTCAGCATGTCAGGAAGTCATAGATTTTTATATTATTGGGCTGGGAGGGAATTCTCACTGCCAAAGGACTCATAGGTGGAAAACAGAACAGTTCTCATTGTAAAGTATGTAGTGTTAGAGAAAAGGCAGAAAATCTATGGGTGGGAATTGCTACACAATGGGTGGGTATTCCTGCACAATGGGTGGGTATTCCTGCAGAACAAAGAAGCAAACTTTTTATGGAAATGACCACAGGAACAAAACAGAATGTTTCACCCATCTGTACTAGAGAGGTTATCACTTTGCAGAAGATCTCCTCTTTATCACACTTTAGTACAACTAAGTAGTCTATAATTAAAGTTCTCCCATAGAATAACATAGGAACTGGAGAGTTTATCTCACTGGAGAAGTTATCTCCTCTTTATCACATCTTAGTACATCTCTCCTGTAGTCTATAATTAAAGTTCTCCCATAGAATAACATAGGAACTGGAGAGTTTATCTCATTGGAGAAGTGATCTCCTCTTTATCACACCTTAGTGCATCTCCCCCTGCAGTCTATAACTAAAGATCTCCCATAGAATAATATAGGAACTGGAGAGTTTATCTCACTGGAGAAGTTATCTCCTCTTTATCACACCTTAGTACATCTTCCCCTGTAGTCTATAACTAAATCTCTTCCATAGAATAACATAGGAACTGGAGAGTTTATCTCACTGGAGAAGTTATCTCCTCTTTATCACACCTTAGTACATCTCCCCCTGTAGTCTGTAACTAAATCTCTCCCATAGAATAACATAGGAACTGGAGAGTTTATCTCACTGGAGAAGTTATCGTCTCTTTATCACATCTTAGTACATATCCCCTGTACTCTATAACTAAATCTCTCCCATAGAATAACACAGGAACTGGAGAGTTTATCTCACTGGAGAAGTTATCTCCTCTTTATCACACCTTAGTACATATCCCCTGTAGTCTATAACTAAAGATCTCCCATAGAATAACATAGGAACTGGGGAGTTTATCTCACTGGAGAAGTTATCTCCTCTTTATCACACCTTAGTACATCTCCCCCTGTAGTCTATAACTAAAGATCTCCCATAGAATAACATAGGAACTGGAGATTTTATCTCACTGGAGAAGTTATCTCCTCTTTATCACATCTTAGTACATCTCCCCCCTGTAGTCTATAACTAAATCTCTCCCATAGAATAACATAGGAACTGGAGAGTTTATTTCACTGAAGAAGTTATCTCCTCTTTATCACACCTTAGTTCATCTCACCTGTAGTCTATAACTAAATCTCTCCCATAGAATAACATAGGAACTGGAGAGTTTATCTCACTGGAGAAGTTATCTCCTCTTTATCACACCTTAGTACATCTCCCCTGTAGTCTATAACTAAATCTCTCCCATAGAATAACATAGGAACTGGAGAGTTTATCTCACTGGAGAAGTTATCTCCTCTTTATCACACCTTAGTACATCTCCCCTGTAGTCTATAACTAAATCTCTCCAATAGAATAACGTAGGAACTGGAGAGTTTATCTCACTGGAGAAGTTATCTCCTCTTTATCACACCTTAGTACATCTCCCCTGTAGTCTATAACTAAATCTCTCCCATAGAATAACATAGGAACTGGAGAGTTTATGTCACTGGAGACGTTATCTCCGCATTATCATACCTTAGTACATCTCCCCAGTAGTCTATAATTAAAGATCTCCCATAGAATAACATAGGAACTGGAGAGTGTCTCAGATGAGAAGTTAACACTTCCTTATCACACCTTAGTGTAACTGCCTAGGTCACACAGTAAGACTAACAGCAAGACCCCAGGTTACACCATTTCATCAAGGAGTGCCAGGCACCATTTAATAAATGAGGTGATGACAAAATATTAGTCTTCCAACACCAGCAAATGTGCCCCTTTCTATTGGAATGATAATGTTTTATTGATGCTATTTTATCAACAGGTTGTATGTATCTATATTTTTGTGTGTGTGTGTGTGTGTTTGTGTGAGTGTGTGTGTGTGTGTGGTACATTAATTATATCTTTACATTCAAAACACTAAAACACGTCATTAATGCCAGAATTTTATTTCCGTTATAAAAAATTCAAATAGTATCTCAATGATGTTAAGATGATCTATAAAAATATACATTTATTTGCAGAACATTATCTGTAAGAATTATTGCAGAAAGCATTAGATATTATATTTGCTGTCAGATATAGCACAATTGCATCTGATTATCTAAGTTCAAAATATTGCTGCAAAGACAAACGTGTAGAAGTCATATCTGTTCCTGTTTGACCGTCAGATCATAGTGGGTGACTCCTGTCCAGATGCCTTGGATGGTTGTGTTATAGCCACAGAGGGTATGGACTTCAGCATGGTACGGCACCTGTATCTGGGCCTTCTTGACTGATGCCACCATATGTACAGCTTTACCTCCACCCAGTTCAATGTTTCTTCTTAATGATAATGTAATCTGTTCAAAAATACAGAGACATATCAACCTGATGCAATAATCAGTTTATGTAGATAATGACCGGACAGCAACAAAACAACCTGGGTGTTCAAGGGTGGGCTATCAAATTAGACTGTTAAAGGGATAATAATGTTTCACATTAAAAGCAGGTCCAATTAATCTTCATAGTATTTGGGACATGGAGAGTGTTATTTCATTACTGTCAGAGTTGTAGTTCAGGAGTAACTGAATGATAAAGTATTCCCCTCCCGCCCCTTTTACTGATGTAACACTGCTTACCTCAGAGCAGCAAGACTATCCGGATGGATCGCAGAGAGGGACAGTCTTCAGTGATCATAAGGAAAAACCTGTCAAGGAGGGCAGGGTTTTCCTTATGATCACAGTAAGAAGATTGTCCCTTGCTGTGACTTGTCCGGTCAAGTGACTAGATTCCACATCTGAGGGGAGGTGGCTTACACTAGGTAAAAGGGGCAGGAGGGGGATACTTTATCATTCAATTACTCTTGTACTACAACTCTGACAGTATTGAAATAACATGGCCCAAATACTATGAAGATTAATTGGAGCTGCTTGTATTGTGAAACATTACTATCCCTTTCAGTAAAGGAATGCAATGTTTTTTTGTTTTTTGGAGGGGGAGGGGGAAGATGATTCAATCTAACTGTCAAGTTCTTGTATACTAGAAAAAAGAAGCAGTCAGACGCAAAGCCTCTAAGAGTAACTTTCAAGTCAATGGAAAAGCATTATACACTAAATGTACTCACAAGACCACTGCTTGTAAGTCAGCCTAACTATACTACAGGATCCCCATACATCTGATGACAGGACAAAGTTGTCTCTAGATGGTACATCTCTGTCCACGTTCCGCAGTCCAATCCGTATTACTGGTGTCTCCAGGAGATATAAATGGGGAAGTAATAAATGCCTCCTCTAAGGTTAACACTGTAACCATAAAAATGGTTTAGCCCCCATCCATGGTTGTCACTCACCAGATGCTCTACATGTACGGATGTGGTATTGGATCACAAAGAAAATATCACGATGTATAATTGATACTTTATTGATACAACTGTCGTCAGATGTATAGGGATCCTATAGTATAATTGGGCTGACTTACAAGTACTGGTCTTGTGAGTACATTTAGTGTGTATACTGCTTTTCCATTGACTTGAAGGTTACTCTTAGAGGCTTTGCGTCTGTCTCCTTCTTTTTTCCTGTATACAAGAACTTGACCGTTAGATTGGTTCACCTTCCCCCTCCCCCTCCCCCTCCAAAAAAACAAAAAAACATTGCATTCCTTTACTGAAAAGGATAGTAATGTTTCACAATAAAAGCAGCTCCAATTAATCTTCATAGTATTTGGACCATGGAGAGTGTTATTTTAATACTGTCAGAGTTGTAGTTCAAGAGTAATTGAATGATAAAGTATCCCCCTCCCACCCCTTTTACCTAGTGTAACACTACTCACCTCAGAGCAGCAAGACTGTCCGGATGGATCACAGAGAGGGAAAATCTTCAGTGAGCATAAGGAAAAACCTGTCAACGGGGGCAGGGTTTTCCTTTTGATCACAGTAAGAAGATTGTCCCTTGCTGTGACCTGTCCGGTCAAGTGACCAGATTCCACATCTGAGGGGAGGTGGCTTAAACTAGGTAAAAATTTACCATTCAATTACTCTTGAACTACAACTCTGACAGTATTGAAATAACACTCTCCATGGCCCAAATACTATGAAGATTAATTGGAGCTGCTTTTATTGTGAAACATTACTATCCCTTTCAGTAAAGGAATGCAATGGTTTTTTTTTTGGAGGGGAGGGGGAAGATGATCCAATCTAACTGTCAAGTTCTTGTATACTGGAAAAAAGAAGCAGTCAGACCCAAAGCCTCTAAGAGTAACCTTCAAGTCAATGGAAAAGCAGTATACACTAAATGTACTCACAAGACCACTGCTTGTAAGTCAGCGTAACTATACTACAGAATCCCAATACATCTGATGACAGGAAAAAGTTGTCTCTAGATGGGACATCTCTGTCCACGTTCCGCAGTCCAATCCGTATTACTGGTGTTGCCAGGAGATCTAAATGGGGAAGTAAAAGGTGCCTTCTCTAAGGGTAACATTGTAACCATAAAAATGGTTTAGCCCCCCCTCCGTGGTTGTCACTCACCAGATGCTCTACATGTAAGGATGTGGTATTGGATCACAAAGACGAGATCGAGATGTATAATTGATAGTGTTGAGCGAGCATGCTCGGCCGATGCTCGGATCGGCTAGAGCATCGCTCTGCTCGGCACATGGCGGTACTCGTACGAGTACCGCATGTGCTCGCCCGCCATGTTCGGGTCTCCTCCCCGCACGTTTTGCGGCTGCTGCGCAGCCAATAAACGTGCAGGGAGGCTCTGACATCAGTGTAATGCCAGCAGCCATGTTGGCTGCTGGCATTACACTGATTGGCTGGCCAGAACCCGTGGTCGGGTGCTGTATAGCACCTGACCAGCGAGTTCGGCTCAGTCTTAGCCAGGGAGAGCTGAGGATAGGAAGGGAAAGTCAGTGTAGGCAGAAAAAAAGCGAATTTGTGAAAAAAAAAGAACCAAAAGTCCTTTACTACTGTGTGTGGGGGCAGCAGGTTATTTTGTGTGGGGGGAAAAAAACAAAAAAAAAAAATTTTCATATATTCTGTTTAGTGTGCAAAGTTGCAGATTAGAGCACATTCTGTTTAGTGTGCAAAGTTGCAGATTAGAGCACATTCTGTTTAGTGTGCAAAGTTGCAGATTAGAGCACATTCTGTTTAGTGTGCAAAGTTGCAGATTAGAGCACATTCTGTTTAGTGTGCAAAGTTGCAGATTAGAGCACATTCTGTTAAGTCTTCAAACTAAAATATCAAAGTCACATATTCCATTCAGTGTGCGTCGCCGCAGTTTAGCAGCACATTCTGTGTACTGTGCAGAGTTGCAGAATAGGAAGAAATACTGTTAAGTCTTCTAACTCAAATATCAAAGTCACATATTCCATTCAGTGTGCGTCACCGCAGTTTAGCAGCCTATTCTGTGTACTCTGCACAGTTGCAGAATAGGAAGAAATACTGTTAAGTCTTCAAAGTAAAATATCAAAGTCACATATTCCATTCAGTGTGCTTCGCCGCAGTTTAGCAGCCTATTCTGTGTACTCTGCACAGTTGCAGAATAGGAAGAAATACTGTTAAGTCTTCAAACTCAAATATCAAAGTCACATATTCCATTCAGTGTGCTTCGCCGCAGTTTAGCAGCCTATTCTGTGTACTCTGCACAGTTGCAGAATAGGAAGAAATACTGTTAAGTCTTCAAAGTAAAATATCAAAGTCACATATTCCATTCAGTGTGCTTCGCCGCAGTTTAGCAGCCTATTCTGTGTACTCTGCACAGTTGCAGAATAGGAAGAAATACTGTTAAGTCTTCAAACTCAAATATCAAAGTCACATATTCCATTCAGTGTGCGTCACCGCAGTTTAGCAGCCTATTCTGTGTACTCTGCACAGTTGCAGAATAGGAAGAAATACTGTTAAGTCTTCAAAGTAAAATATCAAAGTCACATATTCCATTCAGTGTGCTTCGCCGCAGTTTAGCAGCCTATTCTGTGTACTCTGCACAGTTGCAGAATAGGAAGAAATACTGTTAAGTCTTCAAACTCAAATATCAAAGTCACATATTCCATTCAGTGTGCGTCACCGCAGTTTAGCAGCCTATTCTGTGTACTCTCCACAGTTGCAGAATAGGAAGAAATACTGTTAAGTCTTCAAACTAAAATATCAAAGTCACATATTCCATTCAGTGTGCTTCGCCGCAGTTTAGCAGCCTATTCTGTGTACTCTGCACAGTTGCAGAATAGGAAGAAATACTGTTAAGTCTTCTAACTCAAATATCAAAGTCACATATTCCATTCAGTGTGCGTCACCGCAGTTTAGCAGCCTATTCTGTGTACTCTGCACAGTTGCAGAATAGGAAGAAATACTGTTAAGTCTTCAAAGTAAAATATCAAAGTCACATATTCCATTCAGTGTGCTTCGCCGCAGTTTAGCAGCCTATTCTGTGTACTCTGCACAGTTGCAGAATAGGAAGAAATACTGTTAAGTCTTCAAAGTAAAATATCAAAGTCACATATTCCATTCAGTGTGCTTCGCCGCAGTTTAGCAGCCTATTCTGTGTACTCTGCACAGTTGCAGAATAGGAAGAAATACTGTTAAGTCTTCAAACTCAAATATCAAAGTCACATATTCCATTCAGTGTGCTTCGCCGCAGTTTAGCAGCCTATTCTGTGTACTCTACACAGTTGCAGAATAGGAAGAAATACTGTTAAGTCTTCTAACTCAAATATCAAAGTCACATATTCCATTCAGTGTGCGTCACCGCAGTTTAGCAGCCTATTCTGTGTACTCTGCACAGTTGCAGAATAGGAAGAAATACTGTTAAGTCTTCAAAGTAAAATATCAAAGTCACATATTCCATTCAGTGTGCTTCGCCGCAGTTTAGCAGCCTATTCTGTGTACTCTGCACAGTTGCAGAATAGGAAGAAATACTGTTAAGTCTTCAAAGTAAAATATCAAAGTCACATATTCCGTGTAAGATGAAGAAGGCGGGTAAAAAGGGACGGGGAAGTGGACGTGATCCTGATAGTTCAGGGCGCGGGTCAGGACGCGTAGAAACTGTGCCTGGTGCCAGAGCACAAGAAAGAAAGACATGCACCATACCTAGCTTCATGTCTCAGTTTACAGGGCGTCGCAGGACATCACTCTCGAGGTCCGACCACTGCGAACAGGTGGTCGGTTGGATGTCAGCTGATACTGCTTCCAGTCGGTTAAGCACCACCCTGTCTTCCACCAAGTCCACTCTCAGTAGCCAAGAGTCTGGTCAACATAATCCTCACTCTGATCATCCTTCCTCCCACCATACACGGTCTGGTCAAAGAAGTGATCCCACACTGGGATATAGTGAGGAGCTCGTCTCATCACCAATCCTTCATTTGACCCTCTCTCCAAGCACGCTTGCAGAGGAACATGACATCTTATGCCCTGATTCACAACCTCTAGAGGGTACCCAAATCACAAGAAGATGACAGATGTGAACGGCATTTAAGGTCAAAGGAAGTAGTGGATGATGATGATGAGACACAGTTGCCATTAAATCAACCACTATTACTGTCTCAAGACCTTGTTGAGGAGGATGTTATACAGTTGTCAGTGACTGAGTATGTGGTGGGATCAAGACATGAGGAGGATGATCAGAGTGAGGAAGTGGAGGAGGACTTGGTGGACGATGAGGTGACTGACCCCACCTGGGAAGGTGTAGAGCCGAGCGATGACAGCAGTCCTGAGGGTGAGCCATCTGCAGCACCGCAACAGGCTGGAAGAGGCAGTGGTGTGGCTACAGAAAGAAGGCGGACCGCACCAAACCGGCCCGCAAATGTTCCACGGAGCACCCCCTTGCGTAAATCTCCCTTGCCAAGGGGTAGGTGTTCCGCGGTATGGCGTTTTTTTAAGGAAAGTGCGGACGACAAAAGAATTGTAGTTTGCAACCTGTGTCACACCAGAATGAGCCGAGCATGAACACTAGAAACCTCACCACCACCAGCATGATCCGACACATGGCATCCAAGCACCGTAATAAGTGGGAGGAACGCCTGGATCGCCCATCTGTGTCTGCAGGCCACACCACTGCCTCCTCTTCCCCTGTTTTCGGTGCCGGCCAATCGCCTGTCGAAGGCGCAGGCCCGCATACCTCCCGCCCTGCACCTGTACCATCTGAAGCACCATCAGCGACCACATCCACTTCCCTGTCCCAGCACAGCGTCCAAATGTCGTTACCCCAGGCATTTGAGCGCAAGCGAAAATACCCAGCCACCCACCCACAGGCCATAGCACTAACCTCACACCTTTCCAAATTACTGGCCATCGAAATGCTGCCATTTAGGCTTGTGGACACTGAGTCCTTCCGCAGCCTGATGGCAGCAGCTGTCCCTCGGTACGCGGTCCCCAGCCGCCACTACTTTTCCCGGTGTGCCATCCCCGCATTACACCACCATGTGTCCCGTAACATCACCCGTGCCCTGACCAACGCAGTTACTGGGAAGGTCCACTTAACGACTGACACATGGACAAGTGCTTGTGGCCAGGGACGCTACATTTCCCTGACGGCACACTGGGTGAATGTCGTGGAGGCTGGGAGCGACTCGGACCCTGGGATGGCACGGGTGCTACCCACGCCGAGGATTGCGGGCCCTACCTCCATCAGGGTTTCCGCCAGCACCTACGTTATTGGCTCCTCCTCCTCCGTTTCCACCTCCGAATTCTCTACACGCAGCGCCACTCCCCCATCAGCCAGTAGCTGGAAGCAGTGTAGCACTGCAGTGGGGAAGCGTCAACAAGCCGTGCTGAAGCTGATCTGCCTTGGGGACAAACAGCACACGGCCTCAGAGCTGTTGCAGGGGATTAGTCACCAGACCGAGCAGTGGCTCTCGCCACTCAACCTGCAACCAGGCATGGTTGTGTGTGATAATGGGCGCAACTTGGTGGCGGCTTTGGAGCTCGGCAACCTCACACACGTACCATGCCTAGCGCATGTATTTAATTTAGTGGTTCAGCGATTTCTAAAAACCTACCCCAATGTGCATGATCTCTTGACCAAGGTGCGCCGCGTGTGTGCACATTTCCGTAAGTCATCTACAGCTTCAGCCGGCCTGTTGAAGCTGCAGCAGCGCTTACAATTGCCAGCTCACCGGACGCTGTGTGACGTGAGCACGCGCTGGAACTCCACCTTCCACATGTTGGCCCGGCTTTGTGAGCAGCAGAGGGCAGTAGTGGAGTACCAGCTGTTACACGGTCGTCGCCTCTCCGTTCAACTTCCTGTAATCAGAAGTGAGGAGTGGGAATGGATGTCAGACCTCTGTGAGGTTTTACGCAATTTTGAGGAATCGACACAGATGGTGAGCGGCGATAACGCTATAATCAGTGTAACCATCCCACTTCTGTGTCTACTGAAACGCTCGCTGCTCACAATTAAAACTGACGCTTTGCATGTGGAAGAGGTGGAAATGCGGGAGGAAGAGCTTACACAAGGTGATAGCCAGAGCACCCTCACTTCGTCTTCTCAGCGACAATTGGAGGAGGCGGAGGAGGAGGAGGAGGAAGACACGGTTGCCTCCGCTACAGAGGGTAGCCATGGAACTTTAGTTCCATCTCTTCAGCGTGGGTGGGCAGAAGAGGAGGAAGAGGATGAGGAGATTGAGAGTCATCCTCCTGGTGAGGACAGCGAAATCTTGACTGTTGGTACTCTGGCACACATGGCTGACTTTATGTTAGGCTGCCTTTCCCGTGACCCACGCGTTATACGCATTTTAGACAACACGGATTACTGGGTGTTCACCCTTCTGGACCCCCGCTACAAAGAGAATTTCTCATCTCTCATTCCTCCGGTGGAGAGGACAAGCAAAATGGTGCAATACCAGAAGGTTCTTGTTGAAAAATTGCTCCAAAATTTTCCATCTGACAACGCTGGCGGCAGAGTACGTGCTACCTTGGCCAACCGAGAAGGGGAGAAAAGGGGAGCACACAGCAGTTCCGACAAAGGCAGGGCAACACTCTCCAAGGCGTGGGACACCTTCATGACACCTCGCCAGCACCCTCACCCTGATGCGCAGCCTAGTGTCACAAGGAGGGAAAGGTTTTGGAAGATGGTGAAGGAGTACGTAGCAGACCGTGTCAGCGTCCTCAATGATCCCTCTGTGCCTTACAACTACTGGGTGTCCAAGCTGGACACGTGGTATGAACTGGCGCTCTACGCCTTGGAGGTGCTGGCCTGCCCTGCCGCCAGCGTTCTGTCTGAGCCTGTATTTAGTGCTGCTGGTGGCATCATAACAGATAAGCGTATCCGCCTTTCCACCGACAATGCTGATAGGTTGACACTTATAAAAATGAACAAGGCCTGGATTTCCCCTGACTTCTCCACTCCACTGGAGGAAAGCCCTGGGGGAACATAAACTCACTTTATATATGTTATTTACAATGATGGGAATACTCTGTATTCCCATTCACCCCTTCCACCCAAAAAACGGGTATATGGTTGACTCTTAATCTTCTCATCCTCCTCCTCCTCTTCCATATGCCCTGTGCTATAATTTTTATATAGGGCCAGCTCACCAGCGGGCCCTGTGATATAATTTTTATATAGGGCCAGCTCACCAGCGGGCCCTGTTTGACAATTTTTATATAGGTCAGCTCACCAGCGGGCCTTCTCATATAATGTTTTATTGGGTCAGCTCTCTAGCGGGCCCTCTCATATAATGTTTTATAGCGTCAGCTCACTAGCGGGCCTTCGCATATAATGTTTAGGATGGTCAGCTCCGCAGCAGACCCTCACCCATAATGTTTTGGATGGTCGGCTCAGCGCACGTTTCCCTCTTAATCATGGCCTCAGTTCAATAAAATCAAGGAAATTTTGGGGAGAATTTGCCTTTGCGCACGTTTCCCTCTTAATCATGGCCTCAGTTCAATAAAATCAAGGAAATTTTTGGGAGAATTTGCCTTTGCGCACGTTTCCCTCTTAATCATGGCCTCAGTTCAATAAAATCAAGGAAATTTTTGGGAGAATTTGCCTTTGTGCACGTTTCCCTCTTAATCATGGCCTCAGTTCAATAAAATCAAGGAAATTTTTGGGAGAATTTGCCTCTGCGCACGTTTCCCTCTTAATCATGGCCTCAGTTCAGAAAAATCAAGGAAATTTTTGGGAGAATTTGCCTCTGCGCACGTTTCCCTCTTAATCATGGCCTCAGTTCAGAAAAATCGAGGAAATTTTTGGGAGAATTTGCAGATGATATACAAGTAAATATACAGCAAATATTGTTTGGTAACAATTTTTCGCCTAAAGTCGTTTTTATTTTCCTTTTTGTGTGTTTTACGGTCAGTCTGTAAAAACGGCGTACTACGGGCGAAAGATCGTTCCCAGCAGCGACGTTGGAGTCCAAGATGCATCCAGACATCCTCCCTATGCTGTCCCTGAACCATTTCTGTTTCCATCATTTTCTGCCCTTTTCCTATGGACCAGGCACCCTCCCCTCATCAGAGCAGGGGGTGCCTGGTGTAATGCTCGAGTCCTCCCATTGACTTCAATGGGGCTCGGGTGCTCGGCCGAGCACTCGAGCCTCCGGGGGCGCTCGGTCAGAGCACCCGAACACCCGAGCATTGGGGTGCTCGCTCATCACTAATAATTGATACTTTATTGATACAACTGTCATCAGATGTATGGGGATCCTGTTTTATAGTTGGGCTGACTTACAAGTAGTGGTCTTGTGAGTACATTTAGTGTGTATACTGCTTTTCCATTGACTTGAAGGTTACTCTTAGAGGCTTTGTGCCTGTCTCCTTCTTTTTTCTAGTTTTGTGCACACAAGGTGTGATCGGTGCCACGGAGGACACCGGAGACGGAGCTGCACCTCAGAGACCGACCTTAAATCTTTGTAACAGTAAGGACTAATATTGATGCGAACTGAATATAATTTTTTAATTGAGATACTCATTTTAGGAGCGCTGCCGGTGATTCTTTGCTATATATAAGTTCTTGTATATGTTTCTTGTTAATATGGAATAATGGACTTAGGAGTTTTATAAAAAAAAGTATTTTTTAAAGTATGTTGGAGAATTGTCACTAAAATTCACAATGGATCAAATTTCTAAATATGTGTATATAAGAATATTCTGAGAAAATTTGCAACTGAGAATAGTTTTTCACATACATATCTGTCACTGTATACTTCCATTAAGAACAGGTTATACATGGGTTTGCTATTTAACCCTTAATGACAGGTGACATGCCAGGACTGGTGACTGTCCTGGCACGTCACGTACCTTGTGTTTACAGTGCTCCTGCGGGAGATCTGTAAACACAAATGGGGTCTGAAATGGACAGCGCTAAGATCAGAGCGTTCTCTGTCAGACCCCAGTTCGGTGTGCCGGTGCATATCACTAGTCATTTGTGCCAGCGTGCCAACAATGATCAAAGCAGTCCTTAAGGGAGGGTCACTTCCCCAGACCACTGGTCATTAAGTGGTTAAATCAATTAATAAAACTGACTTTATTTTGGAGTCATTAGTAAATATACTTATAAATATATTACTATTACAATTCTTATCTGGACAAGACGGTTTCCACTCCTTTTCAAAAAAGTCAACTGAGCTTCTAACCCCTTGAATACTTGAGAGACCTTTCTCATATTCATGGGGTTAAAAGTCCTAATTAATTCAACATGAACATTTATTTGTCCTTCATGGTACATTCGGTCCACTCCAGTTTTTTTCCAGTTCTTCTTAGTAAAGCCTCACTGAGTCACTAAACATAGTGATCTCTCTCCTCACTGAGTCATTAAACTTAGTGATCTCTCTCCTCACCGAGTCACTAAACTTAGTGATCTCTCGCCTCACCGAGTCACTAAACTTAGTGATCTCTCGCCTCACCGAGTCACTAAACAGTCATTAAACTGTGTGGTCTCTAACCTCACCAAGTCTATAAACTGAGTTGTATCTGACCTCACCAAGTCACTAAATCGAGTGGTCTCTGACCTCATTGCATATCTAAACTGTGCGACTCTCACCTCACTGAGTCACTAAGCTGAGTGGTATCTCACTTCACTGGGTCACTAAAATGAGTGATCTCTCACCTCACTGAGTTACTATTCTGAGTAGTCTCTCACCTCACTGAGTCACTAAGCTGAATGGTCTGTCACCTCATTAAGTCATTAAGCTGAGTGGTCTCATATTTCACTGATTCGCTAAACTGGGTGATCTGTCATGTAACATAGTAAATTAGGTTGAATAAAGACACAAGTCCATCAAGTTCAACCTTTGCCTCATACCCGACTGACATGAGAACTGTATAGCTTTCCCGCTACCAAATAAGTTAGTCTTTATCAGACCTTTTGCCTATTAATATATAGTATAATCCGTTTCTTTTGAAATAAATATCTAATCTTCTTTTGAATGTATCCATTGTATCTGCCATAACCACCTCCTTGGGCAATGAATTCCACAGTTTAACAGACCTTACTGTAAAAAAACCCTTCCTCTGCTAAAGTCTAAACCCCTTTTCCTCTAATCTCAAGGGGTGTCCCCTGGTTACCTGATCAGGCCTTGGAATGAATAGCTCACTGCAGAGATCCTTACATTGACCTCTCATATACTTGTACATTGTGATAAGGTCTCCTCTTAGTCGTCTTTTCTCTAGAGTAAATAAACCAAGTTTGTCTAATTGTTCCTCATACGTCAAGTCCTCCATTCCCTTAATTAATGTCGCTGAGCAGAGTGATCTCTCACTTCAGTGGGTCACTAATCTGAGTGGCCTCACACCATTCTTTGCCTCGGGATGTTGTACTTGCAACTGCTTTCAAAAAAGCAACGGATGCCTATCTAGCACAGAACATTACTGAAAATTATGACAGATGGCTTCATCGCAGATAGGATGTTGATCCAGGGAAATATCTGACTGCAATTTGGAGTCAGGAAGGAATTTTATTTTACCCACTCGGGACTAAACTGGAAATTGCTCCAGAGGGCTTTTTTTGGCTTTCCTCTGGATCAACAGGGGTGTTTTTGGCATGGGCTGGACTTGATGGACTCATGTCTTTTTTTCAGCCTCATCAACTATGTTACTTTGTTACTTACTGAGTCACTAAACTGAGTGGTCAGTCTCCTCTCTGAGTCACTAATGTAAGTGAGCTCTCTCCTCACTTAGTCACTAAGTTGAATATTCTTTCACCTCACTGAGTCACTAAATTCAGTGGTCTCTCAACTCTCTGAATCGATAACTGTTTGGTCTCACACCTCACTGAGTCTCTAAACTGAGTGATCTCTCACTTCGCTGAATCACTAATCTGCGTGGTCTCAACTCTGAGTCACTGAGCCGAGTGGTCTCTCACCTTACTGAGTCACTAAGCCATGTGGTCATTCAGTTAACTGAATCACTAAGATGAATGATTATCTCACCTCACGGAGTCACTATGCTGAGTGATCTCTCACCTCACGGAGTCACTAATCTGAATGGTCTCTCACCTTAATGAGTCACAAAGTCATGTGGTCATTCAGTTCACTGAGTCACTAAGGTGAATGGTATCTGACCTCACTGAGTTGCTATGCTGAGTGATCTCCCACCTCACTGAAGAACTAATCTGAGTTGTCTCTTATCTCTGAGTCACTGAGCTGAGTGGTCTCTCACCTTACTGAGTCACTAAGCCATGTGGTCAATTAGTTCATTGAGTCACTAAGCCATGTGGTCAGTTAGTTCACTGAGTCACTAAGCCATGTGGTCAGTCAGTCCACTGAGTCACTGAGGTGAATTGTATGTCCCCTTACTGAGTAACTATGCCGAGTGATCTTTCATTTCACAGTTTAACCTGATGGTTTGTACACCCCAACCAAATCCTACAATCTTATTAATCTTCCTAGTTATACCTTATAGGATTAATGTTAAATCTTTGAGTGCCAGAAAGGGTGTGCTGTGCCCTATGCATTGTAAAACAGTACAATGAGCTTCACTCTCTGGCCTAACATCGGTCTTAGAAGTTGATGTCTGCACATAAGCAAATCATTATGGCGAGTGACAGAGAGCCTGATATGTTTCACTGCACTGAGTTACTACCAAATAAAATTTCCCTTTGCTACTGAGTAAAGCCCAGTTATACTCGCAGGAGAAGTCAGCAGGTTGGCGTCTCAGAAACCCAGCCCCTCACTCACAGGAATCTCTGCTGCCACATGTTGCCTGGAAAGTCATCATTACTTCCAGTCTGTAACACTGACAGCAGCAAGAGGAAGGGACTGTCTGGCTACAGGACATGATGAGAGGAATCAGTGATGTAGTGCAGGTGGAACAAATCATCCCAAGCCAATAGATGGCAGTGTTCCTTATTCAATTAATATACAATCATCCTCAGCCAGCAGATGGCAATGTACCTCATTCACTCTATACTGCAATCATCTTCTGCCAACAGAGGGCAGTGTGCCTTATTCACTCTATACTGCAATCATCCTCAACCAACAGAGGGCAGTGTACCTTATTCACTCTATATTACAATCAGTCTCAGCTAATAGAGCGCAGTATACCTTGTTCAATCTATACTACAATCATCCTCAGCCAATAGAGGGCAGTTTACCTTATTCCCTCTAGTCCAGAAACTGTACAGTCATTGGTGCTCAGTACCATGGAGCTGGAGAACCAGACTGACAAGGTGGGGAGATGGGGGGGGGGGGAGAGGACAACCCTAAATAACTGCTGCAGAAGATGAAGCATTGCAATTTATACGTATTGAGCAAGGACGGTCTCCACACTCCCCATTTGTTTAAGGAGAGATAAAAAAAAGTTCCTGCTCATTTTCGGACTCAGACAAATGGAAATCTGAACTGACAATGTCCAGTGCATGGAATTAATTTCTCACTGCACGTCCATGCTTGTAAGAACTTTAATCTTGGCTCTGTGAAAAGTTCACTGATAATTGGAATAAAAGTTATTTCTCAGTGACTGTGAGACATCCATATGATCATTATAAAGAAACATTAATTACTAGTTGAAACTTGCAAATAAAGTCAGTCTGAGGTATGAAATGTATAATGACATATGTATTTGCATCAATGCAAATACATTATTATAAAAACAACTGCCTCAGTTGAAAGATAATGAAACATTGCAATTTACATGCTCTTAAAGGGATAGTAATACTTTGTTTTATCTTTATTTTATTTTGTAGGCATTACAAAAACATGAAGAACGATATAAATCTTATCTCTCAAACCTTTATGGTTTGAGAGATATTCACAAGCAAAGTTTCCCCTCCCGCCCCTTTTACCTAGTGTAAGCCATCTCTTCTCAGATGTGGAATCCAGTCCATAGACCAGACAGATAACAGAAAGGGACAATCTTCTTCCTATGAGAACAATGAAAGCCCTGCCCCCCTTGACAAGTTTTTCAGGTTTTTCCCTTATCTTAATTGAAGATTGTCTCTCTCTACAGTCTACCTGGGCACCTCCCTTCTGATCTGGCTGAGCAGTGTTACATCAGTAAAAGGGGCGGGAGGGGGATACTTAGTCATTGAATTTTATTACATAACAGGAGGCTTCATATTTTGCATTACTTTCTTTACTAAAACTCCATAGCAGCACAGATTTACATAACCAATCAAAAGAGAGAACAAAGTCTACATAAGACCCCTCTTGACTAACCCCTCCCTCTTTCTTTGCTGCTCCAGACAAGTGCACAGGTCAGAGTGTTTTGTCTTGTTATCACTAATTGCATATGTGGTTTGTTTAATGCACCTCTTGGTCATTTACTTATAGTATTTTGTCTTTTTTGTTGTACCATTGTCAACGTATAGTCTGTTACATGCAGTCTTTATTTCACATTTGCTTATGTTCCATTCTTCGGATGCTCAGTGAGCTTCTTTGTGCTGCACCTCATGGTTTGATGTGTCTATAACGATGTATCGCTTCTAACACTGTATAACTATATTTTTGCTGACCCATATGGTCTCGGTATGCATGACTGTGGGTTGCGTATGTGTGCTCCTGCCCTCTAACGCGTTTTTCGGCGTTGGGCAGGGCCTGTGTGTTTGAGGCTCTTTGGTTGCTTGTGTTAAGGGCTGCCGTCTGTTTCGGCATTGTGTGCGGCTGGGTCTGGTGGTACAGTGTGCCTGTGTTTTTCTCGGCCGCTACCTCCGTGCGGGGCGGCCGGGGCTCTGAAGTGGTCCGCTCATTCGCTCCGGAACGGGGTTATTGCATGGCCGTTGCTAATCTCGCGAGATCGCGGGATTCTCGGCGGCCATCTTGGTACTCCCGTTTCGGTCTTCTCCACTTCCCTTTGCGGATCGCACGGGGTTAGCCTCTGTGTGCAGGGCTTGGCCCGCGGTTAACGCCGTGCTGATCTTGAGTCAGGGTGAGCCCATATTACGGTGTATATCGCCTTCCTAACAGGGGTGAGCCCTCTGTCCCCTAATATCTGCTTCAGGGTGAGCCCCTTTCGTTTTGTGGTTGCTCTTCCTTGAGCCTTTACGTTGTACTATTAGGTACATTTTCTGGGGTGAGCCCTCAGTGCAGGTGTTGGCTTCAATTACCGTAGATGCCCTAGGGGGGTTCAGTCTCTGTCTCCTGGAGGGTTGCCTCTCTATATCTAGTGCTGTTGTGTGGCAGGGGTACCTCCTGCAGTGCAACTGGGGTGAGCCCCTTATTGGTCAGATACACTTTCACTGACAAAAAAAAAAAAAAAAAATTATAATAATTTATTATACCTGTTTTTCATTCTGGAGGTGAGCCCTCTCGTTTGTAACACGTGGTTTCCTGGGTGAGCCCCAGTTGTGCTACACAGGTGGTTACCCCTGATTAGATTTTCTTGGGGGTAGCTACTTACGTGTTTTCCTTTTGCTCTATAGGTCGTCTTCCAATGGCGGACTCTCAGGATTTCCAATCCATAATTAATGAGGCGGTTTCAGCCTCGGTGGAGAAGGCGTTGGCGAGGATGTTTACCCAACGGTCCTCTGATTCTGCCTCTGGGCTGAATTCTTCTGCTCCGGTGGAGTTGGAGAGCCGCGAAGACTCGGCAGTTCCTTCTTGTGAAGATTTCGTGCCAGCTAAACGCCAGTGGAAGGGGGCGACTTCCGCTTCCAAAGGACTTTCTTCCACCTCTTCTCTGAAGCGTCCTCGTCTTTCCACCTTGGAGGATTCCAGGCATGATAGGTCCCCTGCGTCTGACGACGACGAGGTAGCCACGCCAGGCTTGGCGGTGGTTGATGAATGGAGAGCTGATTCCCCGGCTTCGGGTGACGGACCTCAGTGGGATTCTCCTCCGTTTACTGCATCCCCATATGTGAAGGAATCGTTTGTGGATGACGCTGGGATACCGTCCGGCTCTCGAGAAGCAGCCGGGGTAGACGAGGAATTGCTGTGTGATCGCCAGGGTAACCCGTTGTTTGACCCAAGGTTTCTGCGTCATCCAAAGTCCTCCGAATGGAGCCTTCCGGATCATCTGGCACGCTATGTTCATCATTGGATCCGTAAGCCCCTTGAGAGAGAGGTGCGTAATCGTTTGCGGGCGGAATGCCCCAGACCGTCTCTGCCGGACAAGGTGGCTCTGACTCCAGAATTTGATCCCACAGTTCTAACCTTCATGTCAAGATCTGGTCGTGATCCACGGAAAGGCATCGAGAAGGGCCTGAAGACGGCACAGGATAAATTGTTGGATGTGCTGGGCCCGCTATCTCAAGTGTTATATTTTGCGGACCTGGCAATGTCCGACGGCTCCGTGTTGGATGCTGGGGCCATTCGAGAATGGGCACAAAGATCCATTTGTTTACTTGGCAATGCCAATGTTGCACTATCTACTGAGCGTAGGAAGGCGGCCTTGTTACGTATTGATGCTAAGTTGGCTGATTTAGGTTCCAAAGATTTGGGCCCGGCTGCAAAGGGTCTTTTGTTTGGAGAATCCTTTATCATGGACCTGAAGAAACACGTCAATCTCTTTACCACTCTCAATAAGGCGCAGACGTCTTTGAAGCAAGTGTTTCGTCCATCTGCTAACAGGGGTGTTTTTGGACGTGCTGGCCGGCAGCGGGGCCGTGCCGCCAGCAGATTCTGGTCGACAGGTCCCAGAGCGAATCCTCCATCCGCATCGTTCTTCCCTTCCTCACAGTATCGGACCACTTCCTTTCAACGTGGAACGGATAGAGGCAGAGGGACTCGTGGACGTGGACGCGGAAAGTTCAGCTCCGGTGAGTGTTGTGAATACATGTCCTACTGTAACTCTAACTGCAGGCAGAATTGCTCTTTTCTTGCAGAATTGGGAACGAATTTCCACGGACGCCTGGGTACTACAGACGGTAAGGGGTTATGTGATAGATTTCCATTCCCCTCCTATTCAGAGTTCGCCGCCTCAGGTGGCGGTCATGCCCAGGGAAGGCAGAATGTTAGTAGACACAGAAGTTCGAGCTTTGTTTGCCAAAGGCGCGGTGCAGTTCGCACCGGACGCTGGCGGGTTCGTCAGCAATATCTTTTTGGTGAGGAAAAAGACGGGGGATTTTCGACCCGTCATCAATTTGAGGAAACTCAACGATTTCGTCGTGTACCGTCATTTCAAGATGGAGGGTATCCATCTTTTACGCGATCTTTTACTAGAGGGCGATTGGTTTACTCGTCTAGATCTGAAGGATGCGTATCTTTCTGTTCCAGTGGCGGAGGAGTGTCGCCGGTTCCTCAGATTCCGTTGGAAGGGTCGCATGTGTCAGTTCACGTGTCTTCCCTTCGGCCTCAGCTCAGCTCCGTGGTGTTTCACGAAGTTGCTGAAACCGGTCGTGGCTCATCTCAGGGCTCAGGGGATTCGTTGTCTTATTTACCTAGACGATCTCCTGATTTTTTGCGACGACGTCTCGCTGCTTCAATCGCAAACGACCTTTATCGTAGACTTTTTGGAATCCCTAGGGTTTGTAGTAAACAGGGACAAGTCAGCGTTGGTTCCTTCCCAAGTGATTCAGTTCCTGGGATTCGAAATCGACTCAGTTCATTGCCTTCTGCGTCTTCCTCTTTCAAAGGTCTCTGCTATTCGGAAAGAGATTCGCCGAGTGTTGCGTCAGACCTCGGTATCTTTACGTCTTCTAGCTCGCATTGTGGGCCTTCTATCGTCCTCCATACAGGCGATCTTTCCGGGTCCGTTACATTACAGAGCAATGCAGCGTTTGAAAGCACGTCACCTTCGAGCGGGTCTTTCCTACGATCATCAGGTCATACTTTCTTCGGAGGTTCGAACGGAACTCCGTTGGTGGCTGCTCCACATGCAAGCGTGGAACGGCAGGGCGATTTTTGGTCGCTCTCCGGATTTTGTGGTGGAGTCGAACGCCAGTCTTGGGGCTGGGGAGCCCATTGCGTCGAGTCCTCCACAGGGGGTCCTTGGTCTCAGGACGAAGTGGGACTGCACATCAATTGTTTAGAGATGATAGCGGGATCCTTTGCGGTTCGCAGCCTAGCCAGAGATCGCTCAGACTGCTGCATCCTCTTACGGATGGACAACATATCGGCGGTCCAATATATCAACAAATTAGGAGGAGTCAGATCTCGCGACCTTACGGAGGCCGCGAAAGACATTTACCGGTTTTGCTTCGAGCGCAACATTTCGTTGCGAACGGAATATCTTCCAGGTGTCTCCAATTGTTCTGCGGACTGGTTTTCCCGCCATTGGAGGGACAGCAGCGACTGGAAGTTGGACGTCAGCGTATTTCACCGCCTGGGCGAACTGAGGGGTCCCCTCGACTTAGATCTCTTCGCTTCCCGCACCAACTATCAGATAGTGAGGTATTTCAGTTGGCTTCCGGATCCGGGGTGTTTGGCAGTAGACGCGTTCCTTCAACATTGGCCGACTCGAGGAGCTTATGCGTTTCCTCCGTTCGCCATGTTGGCGAGAGTGGTTCACCACATTCGACGACAGAAGGTGAGACTGTTATTGATTGCGCCTTGGTGGCCGAGTCAGCCGTGGTACCCGGATCTTCTGGAACTGTCCTGCGCAGATCCTCTTCTCCTCCCATTTCTTCCGGGTCTTCTCCTCGGACCTCGGGGGGAACTACATCCGTTGGTGGTCCAGGATCATCTATCGCTGGTGGCCTGGACGCTTTCAGGGGTTCCTGGGCAGTCGAGGGCCTATCGCAGACAACTAAGGATCTTTTGTGGGACTCGTGGGCCCCTGGTACAAGACGCAGCTATGTTTCAGCATGGAACGCGTGGTCTCGCTGGTGTGTGGAAAGGGACTGCGATCCCTTTACGGCGCCTATTCCTATGGTCTTAAATTTTCTTTCGGACCTCTTTTCGGTGGGACGTTCTTATCGTTCCATTAATGTTTACAGATCGGCCATTTCAGCTGCCCATGTGCCGTTTTCAGGGGTTCCGGTAGGCCGGGATCCCTTGATTTGTCGTCTGATGAGGGGCATTCGGTTGGCTCGTCCTCCCAAGCCCAAATACGATCGCTTTTGGGATGTGGAAGTGGTGCTTCAGTTTCTGCGCCATTGGCCTTCCAATGACTTGCTGTCTTTGCGCCAACTTTCCGCGAAACTTACGTTACTGCTTTGTTTAGTGTCTTTTAGACGGGTGTCAGATGTTCGGGCATTTGATGTTGATGGTTTTGCAGTATCTCCAGAGGGGGTATCTTTTACGGTTTCTAGACGTACTAAATCGGACTCTCCCTCTGTCTTCTACCCTTTCTTCCGGGAGGTCCCTCAACTTTGCGTGGTTGGGGTATTGCTTCGATACGTGGAGGTTACGGCTCCTTTAAGAGTCTCCCAATCTGGTCAGCTGCTTGTCTCTTATGTGAAACCGCACAAACCTGTGGCCGCCGCTACCTTGGCCAGATGGGTCCGTTGGGTCCTTACGTTAGCAGGGATTGAAACATCTTTTGGCGCCCATTCGGTCAGGGGCGCTGCTGCTACGCGTGCTCGTTCGGCAGGTGCTTCGGTGGCGGATATTATGCGTTCGGCGGATTGGTCCAGAGAGGAAACCTTTAGGATTTTCTATTTTAGACCATCCTCTCATGCATCTTTTGCCATGATGTCACAGCGTTAAAATTGCAAAATATGAAGCCTCCTGTTATGTAATAAAATTGTAGATTATGCTAGCGCAGTGTACTGATAATCTTAATTTTATTAATGACAGGAGGCGAATATTTTCCCTTCCCTTTTTTCTTCCCACCCTTAAAAGGTTACACTTTTGTTCAGTTAGAGGTATAGGATCGTACTTTTAGTGGAGTTAGATGGATCTCTCACATGTGTTTTATAATGTTTTAAGTTAAGATGCTGTTATGTCTGATACCAGGTGTCTGAAGTTCAGATTCTTTCACACATTTCTTTTTCTTTCAGCGTGATTGCGGCTTATGGTTCGGTCCGTCAGTAGAGCTTCGACGTCTCATTCACAGAATCGCAGGATGAAGACGACGGTTGTTTTCATTACAAATGTTGGGGAGTTACTTGTTTATGTTTGCAAAGAAAGAGGGAGGGGTTAGTCAAGAGGGGTCTTATGTAGACTTTGTTCTCTCTTTTGATTGGTTATGTAAATCTGTGCTGCTATGGAGTTTTAGTAAAGAAAGTAATGCAAAATATTCGCCTCCTGTCATTAATAAAATTAAGATTATCAGTACACTGCGCTAGCATAATCTACAATTACTCTTGAACTACAACTCTGACAGAATTAGAGTTGCTTTTATTATGAAACATTACTAGTAGATGAAAAACTACTCACATATAGAATGGCGAGGGCTCCGTTATCGGAGTCCACTGACATCAGTGCCTACGGAGAGAATAAACTTCTCTCGGTTCAGGTAACTCACAATATCACTGGAATAGTTCCATTCACTTGGGCATAAAGCAGGCGGAGGTTTCGGATGTAGAAAATGTATTAAAAATATAAAAATGTGGCTCAAACGCTTACAAGTTTCGCAGCTACAATGCCGCTTTTTCGAAGCAAACAAGCCAATTTAAAATCATTCCAATATACAAAGAAACTGTCACCAAAAAGTACCTATGTAAATTCTCATACAACACATCTGATTGGTTGCATTCAGTCATCAATCAGAACGACAATGTGAAGTCAGCAATGAACATTCTACAGAAGGATTATGGGAAAAGAGACATCCCATTTATAATCTGTAAATATAGCTAATTTAACCCCAAACACTCTTGAATCGAGTGTGAAATCAATTACGACATTGCAGACCCCACAAGTGCTTGATTCAATCCTGAATGCTGTATAGCACCACTTATAAAATATATATAATAAATGGTAAATCTGATCATAATTCTGAAAAACGATTATACTTGCTATGTAGATCAGAAGCAACCCCTATCATAAGTGTCATAAGACACTTACGGGTCACGATGATCTGTTCCAAAGAGGCTCACAGGAATAGTTTAAAATGCATAACATGAATGTTCCCGAAACATTGAATGGATCAAACACCTAAAACTTCACCTATGCTATTCAGTTCTTATATACTTTTTAGTCTATCTCTCCAGTATCCAGGGACTCCCCCTAGATGTTTAGCAGTAGGAGAGTCAGAGAGCAATAAGACTATTTTTTCACTTCCTTTGTGAGGGATTTTTTAACCAGCAGCAAGCTGATTATACAGCTTCTTCCAATGCCCTTTAGAGAGAACTCCCTTGTATTGTACTGATTTATATAGGGCTTAGCTGTGAGACGTCACAGTAATAGTACCTATAGTCACTCCTTTTTGGGTTTTGTTTGTGTGATTGTGTGTCTGTGTTTTTGTGGCAAGCCAGATATGCCCCGGTACATTTCAATTCATTTTATTTTAAAATAGATTTAATAAAAGTAGAATTTTAAAGCGGAACTTTCAGATAATAGCAAGTCGCCATGCATTCATTAAATGCATGGCAACTATCAGGGGAGGGCTGGCAACTTGTGGCCCGGGGGGCAAATACAATCAAGCGGCCCATTTCTACTATCAAAGCCCCCCTCCTTTTGTTAATTTTAAACGTGGCATTAATATCGTGAAGTAAAGCGATACCACATAGCTCACATTAAAGTGGGTTAAACTACTGATATCACAGAGCTTACAATATAAGTAAAGCTAAACTAGTGATACTATAGAGCTGACAGTGGAAATGGGTCATGTAACTAGTGTAGTCTCATTTGGATTGTAGCTTTGTGGTATCATTTGTACAGCACCATTTCAATTCTAAGCTCTGTGGTATCACTAGTGTTGCTCCATTTATAGCAACAAGATGGAGATTAATTGAGACAGTGGCCCACTGGCCAAGACATATGACCGGCCCAGGGGTCAATTGCCCCCCTGCCCCTCAGGCCAGCCCTCCCCTGGCGACTAGCTTGAAAATAGATGTCTTACCGTAAAAAAATACTTGTGTCTAAAGGAATCCGTCCCGTTTGGAGACCAGAACTGAGGCTAGAGTGCAGACATCTTGTCTGTGCGCATGCACCGTCAGTCCCGGTCTCCATACAGTAGACCGCTTTTCACCATATGGTCACCGGAAGGGACTGACGGCACAGGCCGCACTAAACTGCCCGTCAGTCCCGAAATGGGACGGATTCCTTTAGACACATGTAATTTTTTATGGTAAGACATCTTTTTTCAAGCTAGTCGCCATGCATTTAATGAACGCATGGCGACTGGCTATTATCTGAAAGTTCCACTTTAATCCTATTGAGTGTCCTGATATTTGGATACTGAGGGAATTTTTAGACTTATTTAGAGGCTATTTCCTAAGGGTTCTCTTTCTCTCTTTCCATTTATTCCATTACATTCCCCTGTAGCACCTTGGCAGTCTTCGTTCAATTTTATGCAGTGTCCACTTTTGTCCTTCTAAGGATTCTAGTGTGCTCAGGTTTTTGTGTACATAAAATAGAATTATATTTTCAAAATTCTTCTTTGTTTCTTATTTGCCATTTTTCATTTTTATTATTATTTATTATCTATTATTTATTAATCATTATTTTATTATATTATTATATTTCTTTCATTATTTGGGGGGAGTTTATTGATATCACATGTATATATATATTTATATATTGTATATATCTTTTTATATTATATATACAGTAGTTGAACAGGCTGTTACACAGGCCACAGTGCCACTGCCACCCGGTCGCGGGCCAGTCACGCGCAGTAGAGACTGCCCGCGCCACGACTGATACAGAGCTGGACGCTCCTTCGGATCAGCGTGGGCAGTCTCTACTGCACATGACTGCAGCACGCACAGCAGTGTCTACTGCGCATGTTGCAGCGTTACACGTGATTTAGCAAATTATTATATAGGATATAGCTTCAAGAATTTTGGGTAGGAGAGAAATATCCAGTTGGTATTCTATTTATTATTTATTTGTTTCTTTGGATCACATAGGAACACCATGTGGAGTGGTGATAATTTTACATATCCCATGTTTTATCCCGGTTATTAGGGATGGGCGAAACTTTCCGCCTCAAACTGAAATCGGAGAAAAATGGAACTTTCCGCTTGGTGAAAAATTTCCAGCGAAAATTGCAGATTTTCCACTTTTTTCCGCTTTTTTCGCCCATTGAAATCAATGGGAACATAGAAGTTACACACAACACATTACAAATAATATTTTATTTCCCAAAGGCATTGTATAAAAGGGGCATGAGGGTGCCTGTGTTGGTGGGGTGTTGGGAAAGAATCAGTTGAACAGGGAATGTTTTTGGGGGGTTGTTTACTGGGATTGGGGGGCACTTAATAAAAAAGAAATCCTAAATAAAACAAAATAAAACCCGTAAGACCTGGTATAAAGGGGTCTGAGGAGGGTGCCTGTGTTGGTGAATGAATGAATCATTTGAACAGGGAATTTGTTTTGGGGGGCTTTCTTGACTGCTATTGGGGAGACAGTTAATAAAAATATAAATCAATAAAATAAAATAAGACATTTATATGTAAAGTGACAGAGACAGGAACCCCCTGACATAAGCTGCCGCTGGGGTGGACTGATACTTGATAGAGTATTTTGTAGAGGATGATTTGTTTGATTTGTTGTTAGAGGACATAGACTTATTAGAGGCCCAAGCCCTGAAGAAACATTGATTTGTAGGACTTAAAGGGATAGTAATACTTCGTTTTAACTTTATTTTATTTTGTAGGCATTAAAAAAATATGAAGAATGATATAAGTCTTATCTCTCAATCCTTTATGGTTTAGGAGATATTCACAAGCAAAGTTCCCCTCCCCGCCCCTTTTTCCTAGTGTAAGACATCTCTTCTCAGATGTGGATCAGGTTGTATGACAGGACAGATAACAATTTTCTTTGTATGAAAACAATGAAAGCCCTTCCCCCCTTGACAAGTTTTTCAGCTTTTTCCATTATCTTAATTGAAGATTGTCCCTCTCTGCAGTCTACCTGGGCACCTTCCTTCTGATCTGGTTGAACAGGGGGGGGATATACTTTGTTTGTGAATATCTCTTAAACCATAAAGATTTGAGAGATAAGACTTATATCATTCTTCATGTTTTTTTAATGCCTACAAAATAAAATAAAGTTAAAACGAAGTATTACTATCCCTTTAAGCTTGTTTGACACAAGCCCTAAGGAGACATTGATTTGTAGGACTTAAGCTAGTTTGGCACAAGCCCTAAGGAAACATTGATTTGTAGGACTTAGGCTTGTTAGAAAAAAACCCCACAAAAATTGTTTAATTTTTTGTAGGACTATTTTTTTTTATTTTATTATTTATTTATTTATTTTATTTTTTTTTCAAAACACAAGCCCTGAGAAAAAAATAAAAATGCACTACTGGCCTAATGCCAGCAGGTCATGTTGGCCAGTGGCCACTGTCAAATGTCCTTCTGGGTCCTGAGTTACAACTGCTGTTCGTACTGCTGCTGCTGAGTTATTTAAGCAGCAGGATGATTAGGCAGCTGAAAGGGAATGGGATCAACAATAGCAGTAACATGGGTGAAGGATGATGAAGGTTCCACTTGCCACGACTGGCTCCAGTGATGCGCCTGAGGCAGTAGCAGCACAATAAGTATCCCCCAGTCTATGTGGAGAAAAGAAGAAGTTGGCCATTAAATCTTCTCCACCTGCCCCTACTCCAAAATCATCATGGGTGTGTTGTTATTAGAATATATTTTTTTTCCCTTGAGAGCATGAACTGTGGCTCTCATCAGCAACTGCAATGTGCATAGTGTGTGTGTGGTAAATAACATCTGGGGGCACAACTGTATCCAAACACCATGACGCCCAAAACCAAGTACTGCCGCTGTCACTGTACCCCTTTTCCAGACCCGCTAAGGACACATGACAACTTGCGGACAGTTTAATAGTAATGATGAACCCTCTCTGACACCATCTTAGCATATTCTGCAGGATGGAATTTCCTCAGATGCCACTTGATGCACTGATTGTGATTCTTCTCCACCACACTGGCATGTGAGGTCAGTTCACCACACAGTGTGCAATGGGTAGAGATGAACTGCCACATCCTAACACCAACAGAGTGGCTATCATTTGGCGAGGGAGGTAATGAATGAGGAGGATTGGCAGAAGATGTAGTTACCCTAGAAGGTGATGGCGAGCTAGTTGTTTCACTTATCCTGGAACTTTCAGTCTCTGCCTGGGTTGTTCTATTCCTCCTCCTCTTTGATCTCCACCTTGCCTCTTGTTGCCTTTCTGGAGAGTCAGGGACAACAAAAGCGCTGCTTGATTTCTGTGGTGGGTGTTTGTCTTGAACATGTTTGGAGTAAATGTCATGGTGTCTGTGTTTCATGTGTGATATGAGGAAGCTTGTGCCAAGGTGTGTTCCCTCCTTTCCTCTTTTCACTGACTTGTCACAAATTGTACAAAGTGCCGTTGCTGATGACTGCACTGTGCCTGCCCCAACAGAAAAATAGTCCCACACCCATGATGACTTCAGGGGGAAGGGAACAGGTGGAGAAGAATGGCCTCTTTCTTCTTGTCCTCCACATTCCCCTTCATTGTCTGTGGCAGCAGATAATGTTGCTGCTGCTACTGCCTCAGAGTCAGCAATGCAACTAGGATCAGGAGTATTGCTACTGCTGGCAAGTGGAACCTGTCCTAGTCCCGAATCGCTTGTTGACCCCATTCCCACTGTGTCCGCGGTGGTCTGTGGCACACTAACCTGTTCCTCAGCATCCTGCTGCCCTTGAATCTCAGCATCAGAAGGAATTAGAGCAGTTGCTAATTCCTCTAATTCCAAGATGTCCTTTCTAGTGGTGGTGGTGATGCCCATCCTCATTCCTGTCTCCCATTCTGTCTCAGTTTCTGCTAAAAAGGCCATCAATGTCTCTTCCACATCAGCTTCTCCAGCATCATCATCACCACCACCACTAGTCCCTACATGCTGTTGTTGCTGCTGCTGCTCTATTCCAGTCCTTGGAGGAGGTGACGAGCAATGTGACAGAGGGTCCCCTAATGTCACACTTGCCTTTGCCTTTTGACCTGAAGAAGAAGGCAGACTAGCACTAGCAGAAGTAGCAGCAGGCATAGGCAGCTGATCTGTGCTCCTGCTGGTGGTGGTGGTATTAATTCTCAGCCTGCTCTCCTCCCCCAACACCAGTTCTGGCCTCTTAAGGATCATGTTCAACTTGGACACTGTAGCGAAGGGACGAGGACTCCCAGAGCCAGAGGAATGGTGTGGGCTTCCTTGACTGCTAGTCTGGTCGCTCTCAAATGTTTCCCCTACCACTCCAGCTGCTTCACCATTACTGCTACTACTAACACCAGCCACATCAAGTTCAGCCACAGAGTGTTCCTCCTCAGTCTCACAGTTACTAGTAAAATGAGGATATTGTTGATCACCCCCTCCTTCATTCCTAATTCTAACAAGCTGCTGGACCTTAGTAGCAGTAGTGGTAGCAGTGGCAGGACTGCTTGGGAATGGTAAGTGTGATTTAGGGTCCCCTGCTGTCATCCTTGGCATCATTTTTTCCTCCCACCCCCTGAGTACTACAAGAAACACTAGCAGCAGGCAAAGTATTGCTGGCAGCAGGTTCAGCATTAGCAGCAGGTTCAGTACTAGCAGCAGGTTCAGCACTGGCAGCAGGTTCAGTACTAGCAGCAGGTTCAGTACTAGCAACAGGTACAACTCTAGTGGCTGCAGGATCAGAAATGGTGGCACTGGCAGCAGAGGCATCACGTCTGGCAGTAGGTACAACACTAGTGGCTGCTTGATCAGAAATGGTGGCACTGGCAGCAGGGGCAGCATGTCTGGCAACAAGTACAACACTATTGGTTGCAGGATCAGAAATGGTGGCACTGGCAGCAGGGGCAGCACATCTTGCAGCAGGTACAGGCAGCTGACCTGTCATGCTCTCACTATCCTTTTCTCTCTTCCTTCCCTTTCCCTTTTCTCCCTTCCTTCCCATTCCCTTTTCTCCATCCCTTCTTATTAAATTCCCAAACATCCCTTGGGGTGATTTAGGGGGACTCCTCCTCCTCAGACTCAGTGGACACATAATAAGGGTCCTTCCAGTTCCTCTTTTTGTTGTTCATAGTGATAGGAGTCACTATGAGCCTCTCCTGCCTCAATTTTTGCTAAATATCAAAAGAGAACAGCACAGCACGTCTATATCGCTCTGTAGCTGCTTCTTTTGTGTCTGCCTTCAGCGAAAACATCACGTTTTTATAGCGGAAGTGCGAAAACAATGTAAATCAATGGGCAAAAACTTCTTAGCCATTGAAAAAATGGAGAAAGACTTTGGCCAATGGGCGAAAGATGTGAAAATTTTAACCGCTAGTTTTTCCTGTGAAAAAGCAGATAACAACGTGGTTTTCGCAAAATTTCCCGCAGGAACACGGTGACAACTTTCGCCCACCCCTAGCGGTTATCGCGGTGATGTGCTTATCATGAAGTGTTCAGGGTAAGTTTAAGTTGCGGATAGATCTTTGATCCATCAAATATTTCGGGAACATTCATGTTATGCATTTTAAACTATTCCTGTGAGCCTCTTTGGAACAGATCATCGTGACCCGTAAGTGTCTTATGTCACTTATGATAGGGGTTGCTTCTGATCTACATAGCAAGTATAATAGTTTTTCAGAATTATGATTGGATTTACCATTTAATATATACATTTTTTTAAGTGGTGCTATACAACATTCAGGATTGAATCAAGCACTTGTGGGGTCTGCAATGTTATAATTGATTTCACACTTGATTCAAGAGTGTTTGGGGTTAAATTAGCTATATTTACAGATTATAAATGGGATGTCTCTTTTCCTATAATCCTTCTGTAGAATGTTCATTGCTGACTACACATTGGCGTTCTGATTGATGATTGAATACAACCAATCAGATGTGTTGAATGAGTATTTGTATAGCTGCTTTTTGGAGATGGCTTCTTTGTATATTGGAATTTTTGTATAGCTGCTTTTTGGCGATGGTTTCTTTGTATATTAGCATTTTTTTAAAACTGGCTTGTTTGCTTTGAAAAAGCGACATTGTAGCAGCGAAATGTGTAAGTGTTTGACCCACATTTTTATATTTTTAATACATTTTCTTCCTCCTGCTTGATGCCCATGTGAATGGAACTATTTTGGTGATATTGTGTCACAGTTATTCAAGAATACACCAGGATTCAGCACTGTATATAGTAAGACCACCTTTATTTAAACAGTAATATATAATAGGTATTAAAATAACAACAAGGTGCTATCACGATGCACGTGCTGTCTGTGCTGCTCTCTGTCAGTCTCTGTTGTGATGCGCTCCTATTGGTTGAGCTATGTTTGGCCCGCCCAGTATGGCCTTTAAATACTGGGCTCTGGCACCTATACGGTGCCCTTTTGTGGTGTTCCTGTACAAGTGTCTACTTGAGTTGCTTGAATTCCTGTGTACCGACTTGGCCCGTTTGACTACTCTGCTTCTTGTCTCCAGCTCCGTGATTCGACCCGGCCTGGCTGACGTTCCTGCTCCGTGACCTGACCCGGCTTGTCTGATGTTCCTGCTCTGTGATTCGACCCGGCCTGGCTGACGTTCCTGCTCCGTGTCCTGATCCGGCTTGTTTGACGTTCCTGCTCCGTGATTCGACCCAACTTTCCTGTTCCTGCATCGCTGTGTCGCTTGGGCGACATTCTGACTTCCGCTGTGCCTGAGTCCTGCCTGCAGAGTATCAGTGTTGCCTCCGTTACTGCTACGGCTGTGTGTCATAGGCTGAGTCCTCCGTTAAACCCTTGCTGAGCCTCTGTGTTGCCTCCGTTACTGCTACGGCAGTGTGCCATTGGCTGAGCCTTCCGTTAACTCTTGCAGAGCCTCCATGTTGCCTCTGTTACTGCTACGGCAGTGTGCCATTGGCTGAGCCTCCGTTAACTCTTTCAGAGCCTCCATGTTGCCTCCGTTACTGCTACGGCAGTGTGCCACTGGCTGGGCCTTCCGTTAACTCCCACAGAGCTTCATTGTTGCCTCCGTTACTGCTACAGCAGTGTGCCATTGGCTGGGCCTTCCGTTAACTCTTGTAGAGCTTCTGTGTTGCCTCTGTTACTGCTGCGGTAGTGGGTTTTAGTCTCAGCTCTGCTCTGGCAGATTACAAGTGCTCTAGTCTCCATTCTTGCACTGCAGTCTCCTACTCGGTGCTATTCCATCATACTGGGCATTACTAAGAGAACTCGCCACAGACTTCTCTACACAGAGACTGATTACACTTATTGGGACTTTAACTCATGCTGTACTGCTGCTCTGGGTATTCACCCTTTTCTGCCTGACCTGTGTCAGTATAAGACCTCTCTTGCTTCCTATCATACTGGGCCTGTGTAGGCATATGCATCATATACCTGTATTATCTCTCTATGTTTCTGCTGAGGTATAACAAGGCCTGTGAAGGGTACTTGATTATTGTGTTTTCAATAAAACTGTGTTTTATCTTAAACCACTGTGTCTGAGTGTTGAACAAACCATTACAGGTGCAGAGGGTAACAGGAGAAGCCAGTGATTCCTACAAGAAATAGGAGGCCGCTTGGAATAGACCTCTGTGCTAGAGCCTAGGCGAACTGCCTATGGTAGTCTCAGAGTAGCGAGTAAGGCAACCACAGCTGCAGAGCACCAGAGTTCTCCCACAGGATAGAGAAACAAGGGAGACTCTTACTGACTCACGCCTGCAGTCAGTATACTTGGTAGAGACCACCTGGGGTGAGAGAGCAGATAGTCGGCCAGAGCCGAAAGTCAAGATCAAGCGGGTACTAGGACTAGCCAAGGGTCAAAGCCAGAGTGGGAAGTCAGCCAGAGCCACAGGTCAGCACCAGATAGGTTATCCCACTATGTCGGAGGCAACACAACATGGATAGTAGGACAGAGCCCCAGGTCCGCACCAGGATGGATGGTCAGACAAGCCTAGGTCATACACTGAACGGGTAGTCAGCCAGAGTCACAGGTCTGCACCAGATTGGGTATCTACTATGCCAGGAAGTAACACGGAGGGAATAGTCAGACAGAGCCACAGGTCAGCACCAGGATGGATGGTCAGACAAGCCTAGGTCCTACACGGAATACACAACAGAAATAAACAACTGCATCAGACACCAACGTAAGGGCAACTGAACTCAGTGTCCAGAGCCCTCTTATACCCAGCCAGAAAGTAGGAGGGTGGAATCTCCAGTGTCCCAAGGAATAAACCTCACACTTGCATAGCATTACTATTTTGTGCCTGAATGTGACGCAGCGAACCGAGAGGTGCGTCAAAACTCGCACTCATGACCGCGTCACCTGAATCGTCTGTGCTGCTTGGGGAAAGGACATGGAAGACCGCTGAAGGCACCAGATGCGGCCAGACCACAAGCCAGGAGAGAATTGAGCACTGACGCCGGAGCATCACTCCCGAACCCAGGCACACAGCAGCAACGTGGGAAATGAGGTAAGGCACACTGTGACATATTGTGAACTACCTGAATGGAAACAAGTTTATTCTCTCTGTAAGCATTGATATCAGAGGACTTAGATAACGGAGACATAACCATTCTATATGTGAGTAGTTTTTCATCTACCTGGTTCGAATTGTGTTATACATACCACAGTATGTGGCGCTTTCTTGTTTTTTGTTTCTTTTGATGCTATACCGCGTGTCATATAGAGAGCTGCCAAGAACATCATCCCATTAAGAGGTTTATGCTGCTTCTGGAGACAGCCTGAATTCTCCAGCAGATTGGCTAGTTGGATTCGTTATAAGCCGTCTCTAAAACATGCCCTATTTTGAGTGCACACCATAGGGTGTAAGGTGGTGGTCAATTTCTGATTGATTGATATACACAGGGGCACCCCTGGTCTTTCTCCCCTTTTTATTCAAAGTAACTATTGCATTTGTGTTCACTTTTAATCTGTTTCATGAGTCATCAATTTTACATTTGTCACTAGTTTAATAAATAGATGCAAATCAGTCACTTTGCATTTATAGTCTATTGTTAGTTAGTGACGCAAATACATATGCCTCTATGCACACAGCCATAAAAAACAGATACGTGAGCTATAACCTGCCCGCTGGCCACACTTTGCCTGTCTCTCGAGGGTTAACCCTTTGAGTGCCAGAGAGCTACGCAAAGCAATGTGTTGCGTACGCCTCTGGCACTCAAAGGGTTAAATTTTGTCGTCATTAACATTTGTTCCATCTAGTAAATCTATATTTTTTTTATCCTCCTACATATTAAATCCATACCTCTCTTTCGTTGGTCCGGTTGAAGCTCCAGTTTTGAGTGTTGCTCATATTAACGGAAATCGTCATGCCTTTTGCATCAAAAAATGGGATTCCAGTTTTAAAGATGGCTTCAGCGTCCTCAACAAATGTGAAACCATGTCCATGGTTAAAGTGGCTCATCTCCTTAATGGTTTTATTGAACCTGCAGGGAAACAATATAACATTTATTTACAATTTGAATTCAATATCCCACTATAGAAGGATGAAAATAGGGGCATGTACAAAATGAGAATGCAGCACATATTTGATTCCTACAACGCAGCACATATTTTATGCTAATATTGTGATTTTTTGAGATGCTTGAGTGCATGTACAAAATGGGCACTTTACATAATTTTGATACATAGAAAAATGAAACAGAAAAGAGTGTCTGATAGTGTAACGCTGTATTTACTTCTTGTACCCAGAATATATAGCATCCAGTATACTCACACTTTTGTTTGGTCAGAGCGTTGTGAAAACAAAGTCTGACATCTGGGCCTGTGGAGAAAATTAACCCGTTACCACTCGGGTTTCTTGAATAGATCTGTTCCTCTCAGTGCTGTAAATCCAGACAGCTGAGTTACTTTCCGCAGTATAAAATTCAAATAAAATCAAAAGAATATATAGGGTAAAATGGAAATAAATTTACATAGAGCAGGGCATCTCTTAAAACTAAAAAAAAAATTAATTCCATATAACTAAACAAACTTTTGTGTCTCAATTTAATGTAAGTACTCCACGCCAACGCATTTCGCAGTGTAAACCACTTTATCGAAACACTGAGTCTCTGAGAATGAAGGAAAGTGTGAGTATACTGGATGCTACATATTCTGGCTACAAAAAGTGAAAACAGTGTTGCACTATCAGGCGTTCTCCTCTTTTTCCTTTTTCTAAGTATTGAAATTATGTAAATGCCCATTTTGTACATGCACTCAAATATCTCAAAAAAAATAAATCAATCCTATAAAATGAAATGGATTTTAACTTCCCAGTCTTATTAAGCCTTATAAAGCAACTACTTATCGTCTCCAGAAATTGTTCTACATGTATCACTTAGTGATGTTACGATTGATACACCGGTAGAAGCAGTGTTTCGTCTCCATTGTTGCCGCACACACTTCTCTTATCAACGTGCGGTGCTTCAGACCAATTTCAACCAATGATTCTTCCCAACAAGTCAAGCAATGTTTTTGTTTTGTTTTGTTTTGTTTTGTTGTCCATGAGGAAAGTCCGAATATGGACTGAAACTTTGGGCGTTTTTAATTCTTTAATAAAAATGATATTTTAAAGAAGAGTGTGCTCAACTTGTTGGGAACAAGCACTGGTAGAAGCATTCAATTTGTGGATGGCACAGAAAAATACCCTTAGGAAATAACAATAACAATAAAAAAATCACCAAAAGGCTTTCCATTTTCTGCATGTTTGAGCTCTGGCACATGCTTTGCAGTGCTTTGGAGACATCTAACACCATAGGATTAACACCTTAACCCCTTAAGGTCCAGTGATCCCGGGGTGTCTGGTCTTTTAAGGACCAGATAGACAAGTTTGACGTGCCGCCCCACGTGACTGAGCACGTGGGGCGGCACGTCGAAAGAAGGACTGAAAGAGATCGCTCCGGTCTTGGAGCGATCAACTTCAGTCCACGGTATTACTCACCGCGCTCCTGCAGGAGTGCGGTGAGTAATAGTACGTGACGTACCAGGACCGTCACTGGTCCTTAAGTGCCGGACCAGCGTGATGGTCCGGGTACATCACAGGACGCAAAGGGGTTAAAGACCCATTACATACATAAACGTAATGGGAAAACTTACGTTAAGGACCCATGACGGTTATGTACATTATGGAAATCAGGGGTCCCTGCGCAGTTGCACACCGTTCAAGGACTCCTGAATCCATTCTAGCAAAAAAAAAAAAAATGCTCCGTGGTCTTTAACTGCCGGGTTAAATAATGGTCAGGAAAGGGTCAGGCAATACACAGTCCATTAGCAGGTGTTTAGAGCAGGGATTGCTCTGGTCATACCCAAACTTTCGAATGTAAGTGCGGCCAGCACAGATATAAGGCTCCAAATAGCATAGTGCTCTAGACCAAGGTTTGGCAACATTCCGTCTTCTGCTAGAGTACAAATCACAAAATTTTCCCATTGATAGGATTGCAGTCCAACAGAAGCTGGAGGGTCTCATGTTTAGCATATAATTATGAAGTACTCACGCAAATGTGTGATTTATAGGGGTGGAGCTCCTCCTGTTGTCATAGAGCTGTTTCTCCAGGACTTCAGTGTTTTCCGATAGAATCTTTCCCGACTCAGGTAAGAACTTAAAACTCAGAATGCTCTGGACTTCTCTGGCTCTTGTGAAAGCAAATAATCTGTAATGATTGTAGCCGCAGCCCAAGAACGTAGCCTTGTCAATATAGCTGATGTCTGCTCTCGGTGGGGGTCGTCCACTGTAGATGTATCCATTCCACTTATTGACACACCATAGGTTTCCATCAGGACTGAAGGACATGAAATGTGTCAAGACACGCCAGCCTCCTTTTCCAATAGTTGTGCTGGTCCCAATCCAATTATCAAGTGCATAGGCAGGTGGATGCCTCTTCACAAGCGTGTCTTCAGTGGTCACTGCATGCAGAATGCCTTGCGGGTCAAAGAAGAGGGCATCAAACAAATTCCAACTACATGTTCCTACTCTTATTGCACGTCCATTAATCCAGGAAACATTTTCATCGTCTGGTGGTGGGCCCATGTAAAACTCTCCTCTTTTTGTGGCTCCATACAGCAAACCGTTGGGATGGAAGATAAGAAATTTAAATTGTTGCCAACCACCTCTGCCAACTCTTTTGGCACCACAAAACCAGTCATGGTACTGACACGAAGGCATGCACCCTCTGTAGAGATTTTCACCACGGACAGCAAACAGACAACCATTGGGGCTAAAGGCAATGTGTTCTGCATTAACAAGTGTTCCTAACCTAGCTGCCCTTGCATCATAGCGGTCATTAAAATTCCTGGGTGGAACCCCAGCTCTGGCTGTAAAATCTCTATCCACAGTAAACAGAACAGTCCCTGAAATAGAATGGAAAATAATAATAATGTTACTTTGGATGAAAATGCAGAAATAAGAGTAGCAAACATTCAACTATGGCTATAGGGGTATCATGTCTTATTTATGATTAGCTATTTCAGTGTATGAGGGGTGTCCAACTTATTGTGGGGGAGGGGGCGGGTGCCCAGTGCCAAGCCTCTGGGGAAAGGGGGGGTTTAGGGGTGTGTTCCTCATGGCTCCATGCTCAGCAGTCTCAATATCTGCAATGCATTGCATACCACATTGGAACTCAAGGGGTTCAATTTTTTTTTTCGTTTCGAATCTATACATCCACAGATCACCAGTGTAAGGATTCCTAGTTGCACATGTATGTATTTTTTTTTTCACTGTTTAATTACATGATGGTGGTTATTGACACGTGTTAGGGACTCAACGTCTAGGTTGCTAGTTGCTAATTTAGTCCTTAATTAGTGTTACTATCCACCACATCTACTGGGAGTACACGATCAGATACTATTATGAGGTCATTTACAGCTATTCTGATCTCCACCTTTTACCTTTAAAGGGATAGTAATGGTTCCTATTATGCATAACTCAGAAGGTTGAGCATGTGTAATAGCTGTGATGTACATTTGCCACATAACTTGCTACTTTCTGTGTAATATAATGTTAAAGGGATAGTAATACTTCGTTTTATCTTTATTTTATTTTGTAGGCATTAAAAAAACATGAAGAATGATATGTCTTATCTCTCACAAGATATTCATAAGCAAAGTTTCCCCTCCCGCCCCTTTTACCTAGTGTAAGCCATCTCTTCTCAGATGTGGAATCCAGTCCATAGACCAGACAGATAACAGGAGACAATCTTCTTCCTATGAGAACAATGAAAGCCCTGCCCCCCTTGACAAGTTTTCAGGTTTTTCCCTTATCTTAATTGAAGATTGTCCCTCTCTCCAGTCTACCTGGGCACCTCCATTCTTATCTGGCTGAGCAGTGTTACATCAGTAAAAGGGGCGGGGGGATACTTTGTCATTGAATTACTCTAGAACTACAACTCTGACAGAATTGAAATAACACTCTACAAAGTCCAAATACGATGATGATTAATTAGAGCGGCTTTTATTATGAAACATTACTATCCCTTTAAAGATGATCCCTCCCTCCCTTTTCTCTGATGTGGAGCCACCGCCCCTCATTTCTGAAGTCTGGTCGCTTGACCAGACAGATCACAATGAGGGACAATTTTCCCTCATTCAGTATAAGGAAAAACCTCCCCCCCTTGACAAAGGAGGGCAGTTTTTTCCTTATACTGCGTGAAGATTGTCCGTCGTAGTGATCTGCCGTCGGATCTGGGACAAAACCATGATGTCAGGGAGAGGGGTAGGAGGGGTCATTTTTAACATTATATTACACAGTAACTAGCAAGTTATACGGTAAAGGTGCATCGTGGAGCAAAACTATTGCACATGCTCAACATTCTGAGCTATATGTAATATGAACTATTACTATCTCTTTAAGACTGACATTGTTACTTTTTTACTGTTACTCACTGGAGCCACATTTCTACTCTTGCGCTCCATAGATCTAATATAAACAGAATTAAAGTACAATCACTTGATTTTAACTATCTTTATGATGGAGCCTTTTCAATACTGGGGGTTTCATTTTTAACATCAATTTTATTGTTTATTTGCTTAATAAAAGTTAAAGGGATAGTAATACTTTATTATTACTATCCCCCATATTGTAGATAAGTTAATAGCCCCCAGGTTCATCTCTCAAACCTTTATGGTTTGAGAGATAACTGAAGGCAAAGTTCCCCCTCCCTCCCCTTTCCTTGAAGTCAGCGTTGTACTGACTGCAGGGATATCCGGTCTGACTTTCATCCGGCGGCTCTGCAGCAGAGCCGCGATTGCGTTAGTGAAAAAGAATAGTGAAGTGGTCTTCTACATGCGCTTGCAAACCAAGCACAAATGAAGCACGCGTAGAAGACCGTTTCAGTGAAATAATTCTTTGTCACTAACAGGATCTCAGCTCAGCTGCAGAGCCGCATGATGAAAGTCAGACCGGATATCCCTGCAGTCAGTACAACGTTGACTTCAGGGAAGGGGGAGGGAGGGGGAACTTTGCCTTCGGTTATCTCTCAAACCATAAAGGTTTGAGAGATGAACCTGGGGGCTATTAAATTATTTTGCTAATATCTACAATTTAGGGGATAGTAATAATAAAGTATTACTATCCCTTTAAGAATTACTTTCTCATGGTCGTTATACACACTGCAGTATAACTTGTAAGAAACACACATTAGAGTTCACTTTATTTGTGTCCTGTTTGGTCCCAAATGTGCAGATATGTGTAGTAAACAGAGGAGCAGTGCTGCATGTTTTACTCTTTGTACATAAATAAGCTGCTGAGATGACAGTACTATGTCAGTGCCCCAGTTTAAATTATTTGTGTCTTCAACATTCATGTCCACTCTTGCTTCAATATTCCTTTTTCTGCAAGGCAGGACTTTGCTTTTACTACAAATCTTTCTATAGCAATGAGCCTCCTAGAATGATTCATTAGTGTGCCTAGTTTTGATTTCTACCTCCTGTATCATTGTTTTACTGAAAATAAACAGAGGATGACAAAAAATAGCTATTTTTTACAGTAAAATATGTTAAGTTGTGGAACTCCTTGCCCAAGGATGTGGTAATGGCAGATACAGTTGATACACTTAAGAGAAGATTAGATACATTTCTTTCAAGAGGGAACATACAGGGTTAAAGTGTGGATTAGTAGGCAAAACAGGAAGTTCTGATAAATATTAATGTATTTGGTAGCAGGTAAGCTTATATAATCCTTGTTTCTCTGGGTTATGAGGCAAAGGTTGAACGTGATGCACTTGTGTCTTATTTGCAACCTAATTTCCTATGTAACTAAATTCCATTAAGTTTCTAAGTAGTGTTCCGATTTGTTTGTTCCAATTGCATAACTGTACACTTCCCTACATTAAATTTCATATTCCATTTGTTTGCCCAAACTTATATACAGCAATTACAACAAACCATTCCTTACGCGTTTCAGAGATACACAGGCCTCCTTCTAATGAAGGAGGCCTGTGCATCTCTGAAATGCGTAAGGAATGGATTTCTCTATGTAAGTCCTGTTTTAGCTCTCTTTTTATTCTGTGTCATAAATAAAGAAATGTTTTTATGGAAATCCTCTTCTCATCCGATTTTTTATGGGATGTTTTAAATCTGAACCGCCTTAATGGTAGCTTATGTTTGAAACACTCTTCATGCACACAAATAACTTATAATGTACGTTTAATCCTAACACGTGTGTCCAGCGTGCAGTAGGCAGCCCTCATGTGGCCCTCCTGACCCCAGTTTGAGGCCTGCCTAAGATTTTTAACCATCTTTTTAACTTATTATATAGCGCAAAGAAACTAGTAGACCAGTGAGACTTAACCACTTTCCCACTTCTTCCATAAACTTAAACACTCTTCATGCACACAAATAACTTATAATGTACGTTTAATCCTAACACGTGTGTCTAGCGTGCAGTAGGCAGCCCTCATGTGACCCTCCTGACCCGAGTTTGAGGCCCACCTAAGATTTTTAACCATTTTTTTTAACTAATCATCTAGCGCAAAAAAACTAGTAGACCAGTGAGGATTAACCACTTTCCCACGTCTTCCATAAACTTAAGAATAGTTGTCTGTTAAATATCAGTATTCTCACTGACTTGATCGATGAATAGCACTAGGCCTATAATGGTGTTGTTTTATATAAATAATGTTGATCTAGCAATTCATTTTTGAACTACTTTTAATGCAAAAAATCCATATTTTTTAATAGATACCAAGCTATATAATTTGCCATTGTTGTCAATAAAAAATTAAAGCTGTAAATACATCTCCACTTATTTAACATACATATACATATTTTACACTAATAAATAGGACACATCCTTAACAGAATACAGGTGTCATATATGCACTTATACATATATTCTATTCACAAAAGAATAACTCAGTAACGTCTATATTCTCTACAGTATTATAGGTAGTGTGCAATGATTGCTGTAGTATTCTGAAGGACATTACAAAGGTAATAAAAGCAGCTCTAATTAATCATCATAGTATTTGGACTTTGGAGTGTGTTATTTCAATTCTGTCAGAGTTGTAGCACAAGAGTAATTCAATGACAAAGTATCCCCTTCCCTCCCCTTTTACTGATGTAACACTGCTCAGCCAGAGCAGAAAGGAGGTGCCCAGGTAGACTGCAGAGAGGGACAATCTTCAATTAAGATAAGGGGAAAACCTGAAAAACTTGTCAAGGGGGGCAGGGCTTTCATTGTTCTCATAGAAAGAAGATTGTCCCCTTCTGTTATCTGTTTGGTCTATGGACTGGATTCCACATCTGAGGGGAGGCGGCTTACATTAGGTAAAAGGGGCGGGAGGGGGAAAGTTTATCATTCAATTACTCTTGAACTACAACTCTGACAGTATTGATATAACACTCTCTATGGCTCAAATACTATGAAGATTAATTGCTGCTGATTTTCTGAAACATTACTATCCCTTTAAATCATTTTCTTAGCCTTTCTCTTAATTTCTCGCTTCTAGCACAGACAGATGATGGGTTCAGCTAAGACGGGAAAAGACATTGGAAAGCAAATGATAATCAGTGTTACAGAGAAATAAGTGTTGCATACAGACTTGGTTTGTTAACCAGAAACAAAAGGGTTAAACATCACATGCATTTAGGTGGAGGTCAGACACAGCTACTGACATATTACGAAGCCAGCTATGTCTCATGCCTTTCTGGGAATGAACTGGGGAGGAATGTACAGGTTTGACTTGAGAGAGAATTAAAGATTTATTCTATTGAAGGTACTAGTTGAATTCAGTGAGCTTGTTGAGTAGGGAACCAGTCTGATGACAAACCCGGCAGAATATTATTCAAATGCAGCCCTCACACACATGGATTTGTAATCATAATGTAGGCAATGACTGGAAAACACTTGACCTTCATTGCCATATTCTAACTTGAACTCCAATACTGTATTGTACACGTAACCCTAATACATACCTCCCAACATTTCACATGGCCAAAGAGGGACACCTGTGTGTTAGCTGGTGTTGCTGGGGGCGTGGCAGGTGGGCGGGGCATTACCAAGAATTTTTAGGTTATTTCATGACCTATTGACACCTCTTTGAGTCACTGAATAAATGATTTAGAACAAGACCAAAGTATTTATTTACAAGGACTAATGTATAAACACATATACTCTAGCTTATAAAAAACATTAATGTGAGTTTTATTGCTGTGGAGCAATGTGATACACTTATATACACACCACACAATCTGATCTCCTAAACACAGGGACACCAGGGTGATACACTTCTATACACACCACACAATCTGATCTCCTAAACACAGGGACACCAGGGTGATACACTTATATACACACCACACAGTCTGATCTCCTAAACACAGGGACACCAGGGTGATACACTTATATACACACCAAACAGTCTGATTTCCTACACACAGGAACACCAGGGTGATACACTTATATACAAACCACATAGTCTGATCTCCTAAACACAGAGACACCAGGGTGATATGCTTATATACTCACCACACAGTCTGATCGCCTAAACACCAGGACACCAGGGTGATACACATATACACACACCACACAGTCTGATCTCCTAAACACAGGGACATCAGGGTGATATACTTATATACACACCACACAGTCTGATCTCCTAAACACAGGGACACCAGGGTGATACACTCATATACACACCACACAGTCTGATCTCCTACACACAGGGACACGAGGGTGATACACTTATATACATACCACACAGTCTGATCTCCTAAACACAGGGACATCAGGGTGATACGCTTATATACACACCACACAGTCTGATCTCCTAAACACAGTGACACCAGGGTGATATGCTTTCACATCACACAGTCTGATCTCCTAAACACAAGGACACCAGGGTGATACACTTTTATACACACTGCACAGTCTGATCTCCTAAACACAGGGACACCAGGGTGATACACTTATATACACACCGCACAGTTTGATCTCCTAAACACAGGGACACCAGGGTGATACACTTATATACACACCACACAGTCTGATCTTCTAAACACAGGGACACCAGGGTGATACACTTATATACACACCACACAGTCTGATCTCCTAAACACAGGGACACCAGGGTGATACACTTATATACACACCACACAGTATCATCTCCTAAACACAGGGGCACCAGAGTGATACACTTATATACACACCACACAGTCTGATCTCCAAAACACATGGACACCAGGGTGATACACTTATATACACACCACACAGTCTGATCTCCTAAACACAGGGACACCAGGGTGATACACTTATATACACACCACACCGTCTGATCTCCTATACACAGGGACACCAGGGTGATACACTTATATACGCACCACACAGTCTGATCTCCTAAACACAGGGACACCAGGGTGATACACTTATATACACACCACACAGTCTGATCTCCTAAACACAGGGACACCAGGGTGATACACTTATATACACACCACACATTCTGATCTCCTAAACACAGGGACACCAGGGTGATACACTTATATACACACCACATAGTCTGATCTCCTAAACACAGGGACACCAGGGTGATACACTTCTATACACACCACACAGTCTGATCTCCTAAACACAGGGGCACCAGAGTGATACACTTATATACACACACAGTCTGATCTCCTAAACTCAGGGACACCAGGGTGGGAAAGAGGGACAGATGGATTTCAGAGGGACACTTGGGAGATATGAAAATGTGTTAAAGCACTATAACATAGTACCAACAGTTCATGTTTTCAGGATATCCCATCAGATGACAAGTGGACTAAATTGTGGCTCAGTCACTTTAATTGATGTACGTGAGCTCCAGCCATGATTTACCAAAAACATGCGGGGGAGATTCACTAAGGTGTGATAGAGGTGATAAAGCCAGTGGAGAAATGATAAGGGTTGCAGGGGGTAGCAATTGCGACCAAGCCTGTCACTCCAGGGGCCAGGCTGCCCCCTGCGATCCCCCTGTCTGACACCTGCAAGCTGAGGTCTGTGCCTTCTTCAGCACAGATCTCGATTACCAGCTGAGCTCCCTCCGGCACTCTAGTAATGCAGAGTGCTGGGAGATTACATAATCTCCAAGCTCTCTGCTTTATATAGAGAGGACCACGCAGGAGGTCTGAGCTGCTAATAGAGGTCTGTGCCGAAGGCAGCACAGTCCTCTTGTGCCACTCAGCTTGACCACCACTAGGGAGGTAGGAGATGGATACTGGGGGTAATTGTGTTGGCATTGTGGCAGTAGGCATTGGGGGCTATGTGGAGATTGACATTGGGGGCAATGTGGTGATGAACATTGGGGGTAATGTGGAGGTGGCCAGTGAGGGGTGATGTGGTCGGGGGGGCCCATGGCAATAATTTTTGCATCAGGGCCTGGTGGCTTCTAGTTACACCTCTAGAAAAAGCGAAGATGACTTCTCCAATGATATCACTTCTCCAGTTCCTATGTTATATGATATAGCTTATGTGCTAAGATCACTAAATGTGGAGAAATCTTAGTTCACAGGCTCCATAGAATAACAGAGGAATTGGAGAAGTGATATCACTGGAGAAGCCATCTCCACTTTACCACCTGTTTTATCACCACTTAGTGAATCTCCCCCTCATTGTTGATAGCTCTGAGAACCAGGGTTGGCTACTGCTGAGTCAAATATTTTTCCCTAATCGTGACCTTCATCAAGATCCCCCAAAGTTATGTACAAATAACATTCATAGAGAGAGAGAAAATGTGATTAAAATAAATCTGGACTCACTAGCACATGTATCTTTTACAGGAGTTGGGCTGGAATCAGCATCTACCAAACAACCAGCAAGGAGTGGGATGAACACAGACCAAAAGACAGCAACAGCTCCCCCTAGTGAGCAAAAAAGAGTACAAAAGGCATTTAGTAAATAAACAGAAACAGTGAAAAAAACAGGTGCAGCAGATGGACAGAATTTATTGTGTATTATTAACCCCTTGAGTGCCAGAGAGGAACGCAATGCGTTGCGTACCTCTCTGGTACTCAAAGGGTTAAGTTCAATCAACCTGAATAATCTACTGAAAAAAAAACTAAAGAAAAGGGTCTTTCTAAATTAACCCTTTGAGTGCCAGAGGGGGTACGCAAAGCTTTGGAATGCGTTGTGTACCCCCCTCTGGCACTCAAAGTGTTAACTTTGCTTTGCAATGCTTTCCACACATCTGTGTTTAACCCCTTAACGTCCAGAGATGTACATGTACGTCATGGGTCATTGTGTGATAAGGACCAACACCGTATATATACATCATGGATTTCAAGGCTCCCGACATGCCTGTACGCCGTATGGGGAGCCCTGAATCATATCGTAAAAAAAAAAAATGCCCTGTTGTCCTTAAAGGGATAGTAATACTCCGTTTTAACTTTATTTTATTTTGTAGGCATTAAAAAACATGAAGAATGATATAAGTCTTATCTCTCAAACCTTTATGGTTTATGAGATATTCACAAACAAAGTTTCCCCTCCCCGCCCCTTTTACCTAGTGTAAGCCATCTCTTCTCAGATGTGGAATCCAGTCCATAGACTGGACAGATAACAGAAGGGGACACTCTTATTCCTATGAGAACAATGAAATCCCTGCCTCCCTTGACAAGTTTTTCAGGTTTTTTCGTTATCTTAATTGAAGATTGTCCCTCTCTGCAATCTACCTGGGCACCTCCCTTCTGATCTGGCTGAACAGTGTGACATCAGTAAAAGGGGCGGGAGGGGGACACTTTGCTTGTGAATATCTCTTAAACCATAAAGGTTTGAGAGATAAGACATATCATTCTTCATGTTTTTTTAATGCCTACAAAATAAAATAAAGTTAAAACGAAGTATTACTATCCCTTTAAGTGCAGGCTGCGTATGTGCGCCGGTCCTTAAGAGATTAAACGGCTCTATAGACAAAGTCAAGGAGAGGTTTATTAAACGAGCAGCTAAGAATTGTTCCTTTCATAATAAAAGGTAGGCTGAAATGTTTTGAGGCTAATGTACTAACTGCTGCAGCAATTCTGGAGAAAACCAACTGCACCATTCGGGAAGAATAAAAAAAATTCACACCGATTTAACCGTTTGAGTGCCAGAAAGGTATCCAGTTCATTGCAAAAGCAACGCATTGGCTGACACTCTAGCATTCAAAGGGTTAAATGGAGCCTTTACTGCGGTAACAATGTATTTTGAATTTACACCTGCTTACGTTACCCTAAGAGATAGTAATGTCTCATTATTAATCAAGGTTTAATCATCCTATATAATAATTCGCTAATGTATGTTTGTCTGAAGCTGTCATGCGCTGTACAGACGACTGTGCTCGCTGCAGTACAGACTGCTCGCTCCACGCGGCTGATAACGGAGCGGGGAGCTCCGAATTCAAACCGTAGTCCTCTCTGAGCACCTTCATTGCGAAGAGAGGACTACGGTCTGAATTCGGAGCGCCCCGCTCTGCTATCAGCCGCGCGGAGCGAGCAGTCTGTACTGTACATGACTGTAATGCGGCTGTTGCTTCCTGGCACTGTGGCCCATGTACACGGGCTGTTCAACTAGTTCCTTATACTTTGCAATAAAGCTCTGCACCATTGCCAATGTTCATATCGGTGTAATTTTTGTATAATTATATTATAAAGTTCCACCTCCTGCCCCTTTCACCGACATCACTATACTTCCCTCAGATCAGAACGTCGGTCACTTGACTGGACAGATATGCAGTGAGGACAATAGTGTGTCTATCACCACTGCACTCAACAGCACTTCTCACTCCCACCCACTGACCGGCAGCTCATGTGGCAGGTGGCACTTATACCCAATAGCACTTACTCCTTCCGTGTCAAAAATAACCTTCCTCGAGACTGTAACCTCTCACCAGCAGGGGGCCCTCTGATCCTTCTCCACATCTGATTGTACTATTTAATATCTCTGTATGTCTATTCCCTATTGTACAGCGCTGCGGAATTAGTTGGCGCTATATAAATAAACAACAATAATAATGATAATATCAGTAGAAGGAAACCCTGAGCCCCTTAATGACAGGGAGCAGGATGTTCTGTACGTTAATACAAGATTGTCCCTCGTCGTGATCTGACCAGATTGAAGACAGAATAGTGATGTATGGAAAAACTTTATAATATAATTATACAAAAACGACACCGATAAGAACATTGGCAATGGTGCAGAGCGTTATTACACAGTATAAGGAATGGTTAGACACTACTTTATAATGAAACATTACTGCCCCTTTAATACGGATGCTCAGTTGACCGTAATGTTTATTTGTTTTTTAACCTTCACCTCCAATTTTACACTTTATGACCTTGATAAAGAGCTCCCTGGATCTGTTTTCGGAGAGCTTTCTGTCACTTGAAAGCAGGTGTATAGATACAAACTGTAAAATAATTGATGTAAATAAGATATCATTCAGAGCATTAAGTGCTGCAGGGATAGTGTAACATTGTATTACATTACACAGATCATTCAGTACTGCAGGGATAGTGTAACATTGTATTACATCACACAGAGCATTCAGTGCTGCAGGGACAGTGTAACATTGTATTACATCACACAGAGCATTCAGTACTGCAGGGATAGTGTAACATTGTATTATATTACACAGAGCATTCAGTGCTGCAGGGATAGTGTAACATTGTATTACATCACACAGAGCACTCAGTGCTGCAGGGACAGTGTAACATTGTATTACATCACACAGAGCATTCAGTGCTGCAGGGATAGTGTAACATTGTATTACATCACACAGAGCATTCAGTGCTGCAGGGACAGTGTAACATTGTATTACATCACACAGAGCATTCAGTGCTGCAGGGATAGTGTAACATTGTATTACATCACACAGAGCATTCAGTGCTGCAGGGACAGTGTAACATTGTATTACATCACACAGAGCATTCAGTACTGCAGGGATAGTGTAACATTGTATTATATTACACAGAGCATTAAGTGCTGCAGGGATAGTGTAACATTGTATTACATCACACAGAGCACTCAGTGCTGCAGGGACAGTGTAACATTGTATTACATCACACAGAGCATTCAGGTCTGCAGGGATAGTGTTACATTGTATTACATCAAAAAGAGCATTCAGTGCTGCAGGGATAGTGTAACATTGTATTACATCACACAGAGCATTCAGTACTGCAGGGAGAGTGTAACATTGTATTACATTACACAAATCATTCAGTGCTGCAGGGAGAGTGTGACAATGTATTACATCACACAGAGCATTCAGGTCTGCAGGGATAGTGTAACATATTACATTACACAGAGCATTCAGTGCTGCAGGGAGACTGTAACATTGTATTACATTATACAGATCATTCAATGCTGCAGGGAGAGTGTAACATTGTATTATATCACACAGAGCATTCAGTGCTGCAGGGATAGTTTAACATTGTATTACATCACACCGAGCACTCAGTGCTGCAGGGAGAGTGTGACATTGTATTACATCACACAAACCATTCAGTACTGCAGGGATAGTGTAACACTGTATTACATCACACAGAACATTCAGCCCTGCAGGGATAGTGTAACATTGTATTACATCATACAAATCATTCAGTGCTGCAGGGATAGTATAACATTGTGTTATATCACACAGACCATTCAGTACTGCAGGGATAGTGTAACATTGTATTACATAACACAGAACATTCAGTACTGCAGTGAGACTGTAACATTCTATTACATCACACAGAACAATCGTTACTGCAGGGATAGTGTAACATTGTATTACATTACACAAATCATTCAGCACTGCAGGGATAGTGTAACATTGTATTACATCACACAAATCATTCAGTGCTGCAGTGATAGTATAACATTGTATTACATCACACAGAGCACTCAGTGCTGCAGGGCCAATGTAACATTGTATTACATCACACAGAGCATTCAGGTCTGCAGGGATAGTGTAACATTGTATTACATCACACAGAGCATTCAGGTCTGCAGGGATAGTGTTACATTTTATTACATCACACAGAACATTCAGTGCTGCAGGGATAGTGTAATATTGTATTACATCACACAGAGCATTCAGTGCTGCAGGGATACTGTAACATTGTATTACATCACACAGAGCATTCAGTGCTGCAGGGAGACTGTAACATTGTATTACATCACACAGAGCATTCAGTGCTGCAGGGATAGTGTAACATTGTATTACATCACACAGAGCATTCAGTGCTGTAGGGAGAGTGTAACATTGTATTACATCACACAGAGCATTCAGTGCAGGGAGACTGTAACATTGTATTAGATCACACAAAGCAGTCAGTGCTGCAGGGATACTGTAACATAATATTACATCACACAGAGTATTCAGGTCTGCAGGGATAGTGTTACATTTTATTACATCACACAGAGCATTCAGGTCTGTAACAATCACGTTATTGTAAAATAAATCTTTCACTAGAACGAGTAGACCGTTCTAGTGAAGGATTTCTTTTTCAATAAGCAATCTCTGCTCTGCTGAAGAGCCTCCACCACTCCCAGCACCAGATTCCCCTGCAGTCAGCTAGAGAGCTGACATCAGGGAAAGGGAAGGGAGGGGGAAATTTTAACTACGATTATCTCTCAAACCATAAAGTTTTGATAGATGGGACTGGGGTCATTTAATTTCTTTTTTTAATAGGTACAAGATGCACATTTGTAAAAATGATCTATTACTATCCCTTTAATTTAACCCCATGAGTGCTAGTGAAACACGATAAAGCAATGTGTTGGAGACCTTTCTAGCATCCAAAGGGTTAAAGTGGAACTACCACCACAAAACAACTTTATCTTAAATAACTCCCCATCTAGTGACTAGCTGCTCAGTAGCGCCAATCACCAGAATTATTACCTTATTCAACAGATTTATCCTTTCTTCCCCGGCTGACAGGCAGGACGGAGCGCGGACATCTTGCCATAGTGACGTCCGTGCGCCTGATCTGTCAGTCCCAGCCGGGTCTAGGAGGCGTTGCTAGGAGCCATTCGGCTCCGGAAGGGACTGACAGATCAGGCGCACAAACGTCACAATGGCAAGATGTCCACGATCCGTCCTGTCTGTCAGCCAGGGAAGAAAGGATACATTTATTGAATAAGGTAATAATTCTGGCGACTGGCGTTACTAAGCAGCTAGTCGCCAGATGGGGAGTTATTTAAGATAAACTTGTTTTGTGGTGGTAGTTCCGCTTTAAAGTGGACCAGTGCCATTTACTTTAGCTTAATACCTGTCTACATGTTGTTCTAGGCATTTTGCTGTAATATAAATAGTTTATGAGAAATTAATGTTTATTACTTGATGGCACAATGTGGCACTTTATGCTAATTATCTTCTCTCCTGGGTATTACCATACACTTTGATATGAATGGATATAGGCAAAGCCCACACGCTGGGAAATTTCTAGTAGCACAGTGATGGGTAAGACTGGTCTGTGGCATAACTAATTAGCATACTGTCCAGGGAATGAAGTGCCAGGCTGTGCCACCAACATATAATAGTTAATTTCTTTAATTACTTAATTTATTAAAAAAAATGGCTAGTACAACATAGAGACAGACTTTAATTCTCTGTAAAACAAAGTAGAATGTAACATAACTGTCATGTGCTAGATCTGTTACTATCACATTCTATATAGATCTGTAGTCAGTGACTCACCTCTCCCATAGAATGTAACATAATAACTGTCATGTGCTAGAGCTGTTACTATCACATTCTATATAGAACTGTAGTCAGTGACTCACCTCTCCCATAGAATGTAACATAATAACTGTCATGTGCTAGAGCTGTTACTATCACATTCTATATAGAACTTTAGTCAATGACTCACCTCTCTCATAGAATGTAACATAACAACTGACATTTACTACATTTACTAGAGCTGTTACTATCACGTTCTATGGAGAACTTTAGTCAATGACTCACCTCTCCCATATAATGTAACATAATAACTATCATGTGCTAGATCTGTTACTATCACATTCTATATAGATCTGTAGTCAGTGACTCACCTCTCCCATAGAATGTAACATAATAACTGTCATGTGCTAGATCTGTTACTATCACATTCTATATAGAACTGTAGTCAGTGACTCACCTCTCATATAGAATGTAACATAATAACTGTCATATGCTAGAGCTGTTACTGTCACATTCTATATAGATCTGTAGTCAGTGACTCACCTCTCCCATAGAATGTAACATAACTGTCATGTGCTAGAGTTGTTACTATCACATTCTATATAGAACTGTAGTCAGTGACTCACCTCTCACATAGAATGTAACATAATAACTGTCATGTGCTAGAGCTGTTACTATCACATTCTATATAGAACTGAAGTCAGTGACTCACCTCTTCTATAGAATGAAACATAATAACTGCCATGTGCTAGACCTGTTACTATCACATTCTATATAGAACTGTAGTCACTGACTCATCTCTCCCATAGAATGTAACATAATAACTGTCATGTGCTAGATCTGTTACTATCACATTTTATATAGAACTGTAGTCAGTGACTCACCTCTCCCATAGAATGTAACATAATAACTGTCATGTACTAGGGCTATTACTATCACATTCTATATAGAGCTGTAACCAGTGACTTATCTCTCCCATAGAATGTAACATAATAACTGTCATGTATTAGAGCTGTTACTATCACATTCTATATAGAACTGTAGTCAGTGACTCACAACTCCCATATAATGTAACATAATAGCTGTCATGTGCTAGATATGTTACTATCACATTCTATATAGAACTTTAGTCAGTGACTCACCTCTCCCATAGAATGTAACATAACAACTGACATTTACTACATTTACTAGAGCTGTTACTATCACATTCTATGGAGAACTTTAGTCAATGACTCACCTCTCCCATAGAATGTAACATAATAACTGTCATGTGCTAGAGCTGTTACTATCACATTCTATATAGATCTGTAGTCAGTGACTCACCTCTCCCACAGAATGTATCATAATAACTGTCATGTGCTAGAGCTGTTACTATCACATTCTATAGAGAACTGTAGTCAGTGACTCACCTCTCATATAGAATGTAACATAACAACTGTCATGTGCTAGAGCTGTTAATATCACATTCTATGGAGAACTTTAGTCAGTGACTCACCTCTCATAGAATGTAACATAATAACTGTCATGTGCTAGAGCTGTTACTATCACATTCTATATAGAACTGTAGTCAGTGACTCGCCTCTCCCATAGAATGTAGCATAATAACTGTCATGTACTAGATCTGTTACTATCACATTCTATATAGAACTTTACTCAATGACTCACCTCTCTCATAGAATGTAACATAACAACTGACATTTACTACATGTACTAGAGCTGTTACTATCACATTCTATATAGAACTGTAGTCAGTGACTCACCTCTCCCATATAATGTAACATAATAACTGTCATGTGCTAGATATGTTACTATCACATTCTATGGAGAACTTTAGTCAATGACTCACCTCTCCCATAGAATATAACATAACAACTGACATTTACAAGAGCTGTTAGTATCATATTTTATGGAGAACTGTAGTCAGTGACTCACCTCTGCCACAGAATGTAACATAATAACTGTCATGTGCTAGAGCTGTTACTGTCACATTCTATACAGAACTGTAGTCAGTGACTCACCTCTCCCATAGAATGTAACATAATAACTGTCATGTACTAGAGCTGTTACTGTCACATTCTATATAGAGCTGTAACCAGTGACTTATCTCTCCCATAGAATGTAACATAATAACTGTCATGTGCTAGAGCTGTTACTATCACATTCTATATAGCACTGTAGTCAGTGATTCACCTCTCCCATTGAATGTAACATAATACCTGTCATGTGCTAGAGCTGTTACTATCACATTCTATATAGAACTTTAGTCAATGACTCACCTCTCTCATTGAATGTAACATAACAACTGACATTTACTACATTTACTAGAGCTGTTACTATCACATTCTATGGAGAACTTTAGTCAATGACTCACCTCTCCCATAGAATGTAACATAATAACTGTCATGTGCTAGAGCTGTTACTATCACATTCTATATAGATCTGTAGTCAGTGACTCACCTCTCCCACAGAATGTATCATAATAACTGTCATGTGCTAGAGCTGTTACTATCACATTCTATAGAGAACTGTAGTGAGTGACTCACCTCTCATATAGAATGTAACATAACAACTGTCATGTTCTAGAGCTGTTACTATCACATTCTATGGAGAACTTTAGTCAGTGACTCACCTCTCATAGAATGTAACATAATAACTGTCATGTGCTAGAGCTGTTACTATCACATTCTATGGAGAACTTTAGTCAGTGACTCATCTCTCATAGAATGTAACATAATAACTGTCATGTACTAGAGCTGTTACTATCACATTCTATGGAGAACTTTAGTCAATGACTCACCTCTCCCATAAAATGTAACATAATAACTGTCATGTGCTAGAGCTGTTACTATCACATTCTATATAGAACTGTAGTCAGTGACTCGCCTCTCCCATAGAATGTAACATAATAACTGTTATGTACTAGATCTGTTACTATCACATTCTATATAGAACTTTAGTCAATGACTCACCTCTCTCATAGAATGTAACATAACAACTGACATTTACTGCATTTACTAGAGCTGTTGCTATCACATTCTATATAGAACTGTAGTCAGTGACTCACCTCTCCCATATAATGTAACATAATAACTGTCATGTGCTAGATATGTTACTATCACATTCTATGGAGAACTTTAGTCAATGACTCACCTCTCCCATAGAATATAACATAACAACTGACATTTACAAGAGCTGTTAGTATCATATTTTATGGAGAACTGTAGTCAGTGACTCACCTCTGCCACAGAATGTAACATAATAACTGTCATGTGCTAGAGCTGTTACTATCACATTCTATACAGAACTGTAGTCAGTGACTCACCTCTCCCATAGAATGTAACATAATAACTGTAATGTGCTAGATCTGTTACTATCACATTCTATATAGAACTGTAGTCAGTGACTCACCTCTCCCATAGAATGTAACATAATAACTAACTGAACTCCACCACTATAGGGTAATGTTAATATAAACAAAAACTTCAAACTGTAATAACTCTGGAAAGACACATCTACTGGGAATGCCCTTGTTTTACTCAGCCAGAAAAGACCTAAAATATATGTATTTTCATTATTAAAAAAGTACTGCTACTTTAACTTATCGTCTATGATAGGATTAATCAATTGTTGGAGCTCTTGGTGTGGTGACTAAAATTCCCATCATCCCCAGCTAGCTGATGGTTGGATGAGGCTGATGGAAGCTGTAGTCCACAACAGCTGGATGTTTTACAATGGGCTACCGCTGCGCTAATTCTTCTTCCTTACCAGACATGATGTACGGAGTGGTCTACCACGATCTTGTCTTCCGCTGATTGTAGATCCTGTTTTGCCTCTTTATATATCCCTACCATTCACTTAATTTCTTCATGCCCTTTATCTCAATGAAACAGAAAATGTGTCACCGCCCACAAACCGTAAGCATAGCTGAAAGTGACAATTGTACAAAACCACATTGATAACAAGATTACAAAATGTCCAGGGGTCACATGTAACATCTTCAGTGTTTCAAGTACTGATGCCTTCCAGTCCAGCAAGCCCCAGATAATCAGGATTCTGATTCCTCTAGTCACTCATGTGCAGTGACATTAATGTAAAATTGTCACTTTCAAGCAAAAGCACCTATATTTAAGTTAGTAATTTATATATAACTAGTGTAAAAGCCATGTACAAGGGCCAAAACAGAAAATATTTTTTTTCAAAATAAAGAATTAAACATAAAAAATACATACCAAGAAATATCATCATCCTATTATATAAAAGGCCAGATGTATGTTTGTTCAATGCAGTCATGCACAGAACTACATCTCCCAGAATTCTGTGCATTCGGGCAGTCTCTACTGTGCATGACTGCATTGGACAAACATCCATCTGGCCTTTTATATTATTTTATATTATGATGATATGATGATGATGCTTTCAGAAGTTACAGGGAGTTTTAACTGCAAGGGCAAAAACCGAGGAGGGATTTCCAATTACCCAGAACCTCCCTCCCCCAGTTGTGTTCTTTGCCCCTATAAGATCTGAGAAACTTCAAAATATCGCACTCCCCTATAATGAGACATGCTGGACACACTACAATACCATGGTATGCAACCTGCTATCCTCGGCTGTTGTTGGACTATAGTTCCCATCATCCTCAGCTTTGGGAGTTGTCGTCCAACCGTTGGATGAATGCAGATTGCTAACTCCTGGCCAATGCAAAGGCAACTGCCACGGCTTCTAGGTAGAGAACTGCACACAGTCAGTGCCAGGAATCTTTTTTCCATGCATCCGATAATTTTGGAAAACCCGTTTTGAAAATCCTCGAATTGCCAATGAGTTAAATAACAGCTGTAGTGTACACCTCCTCATTCTATAGCAACTCTAACTCCATTTTTCCTGAGTTATATCAATATAGCCTGCATATGTACGCTGCGTTTTCTGCCTCTAGCTTTCCCTATGATCTCAGGCTTAATGTGATTCCTTTTCATTGATACCCTATATGTATAAAGAGAAGGTGCAGGAGAGGGGTAGAGAGGGTGTAGAAGGAGGTAAGAAGGGAAGATATGGAAATGGTGCTTAACAGTTTGGGAGGAAAAGTAAGAGAGCAAGTTATACGGAGCAAAAACAGATAATGAGCATGACAGAGGTAACATACACCTTATTGTTCGGACAGTGTCAACTGCGCATGACTGCATCGGACAAACATACATCTGGCCTGTGTTCGAGCAGTCTGAGGCAGTCTCTACTGCACATGACTGACTGCATTCGGACAGTCTCTACTGCGCATAACTGCATCGGACAAACATCCATCTGGTCTGTGTTCAGACAGTCTCTACTGCGCATGACTGCATATGACAAACATACAATTGGCCTTTTATATTATAGAATAGTTTATGAGATGTTTATCTTTTATTTATGTATCAGTTAATGCAAATCTGTCACACATATCAGTCAGATGCTACCATTTCACACTGCTCCCCACGCCATCTGCCTCTCCCTGCCAGCCAGATTTTAACATTCCACACTGTCCTCCCTCCCATCTGCCTCTACCAGCCAGCCAGATACTAACATTCCACACTGTCCTCCCTCCCATTTGCTTCTCCCTGCCAGCCAGATACTAACATTCCAAACTGTCCTCCCTCCCATCTGCCTCTCCCTGTCAGCCAGGTACTAACATTCCACACTGCTCTTCCTCCCATCTGCCTCTCTCTGCCAGCTAGATATTAACATTCCACACTGCTCTCCCATCCACCTACTTCACCCTGTCAACCAGATACTAACATTCCACACTGTCCTCTCTCCCACTTACTTCTACCTGCCAGCCAGATACTAACATTCCCCACTGCTCTCACTCCCACCTACTTCACCCTGCCAGTCAGATACTAACATTCCCCACTGCTCTCCCTCCCACCTACTTCACCCTGCCAGCCAGATACTAACATTCCCCACTGCTCTCACTCCCACCTACTTCACCCTGCCAGTCAGATACTAACATTCCCCACTGCTCTCCCTCCCACCTACTTCACCCTGCCAGCCAGATACTAACATTCCCCACTGCTCTCCCTCCCACCTACTTCACCCTGCCAGCCAGATACTAACATTCCCCACTACTCTCCCTCCCACCTACTTCACCCTGCCAGCCAGATACTAACAATCCACACTGCTCTCCTTCCCACCTACTTTCCCTGCGTTACTTATGCAAGGCATTGAAATATGAGAAAACAATGGTGTGTATGATGTCATAAATGTGCTACACATGAAATTGCAAACAGAGTAACATAGAAACATATAATTTGACGGCAGATAAGAACCGTTCGGCCCATCTAGTCTGCCCATGGTCCTAAAATTAAAACCTAAATCCTAATTTGGTCCTTGGTCTTGTCTTATGTTCAGGACAGCCTTCTATCTATCCCATGCATGTTTACATTCCATCACTGTATTAATCTCTACCACTTCTGCTGGTAGGCTGTTCCACTCATCTACTACCCTCTCATTGAAGTAACACTTACAATACATCTAAACCTCTGTCTGTCTAGTTTTAGACTATGTCCTCTAGTCCTAACATGAGTAGGCATGTGTCCACCCAGAGACCCACCAACCTTGAACCTGGCGGATGGGAATGGTATTTTACCCTGTACTCACTCAAGGATTAATGAACCGGTACCAGCTACCATCCGGCCATTGATGGATTTTGCAAATGGCAAATGAGCAAGGAAAATGAGGTATCTCTTTACTCATTCAGCCATTTTTTATCTGAAAATTCAAGATTTATCCATAAAAATAATTTTCTCCCAAACATTTGTACATGTTGCAAATATTTGATTGTACTGATGTCTACACAAAGTCATTACGCATCCCAGTGTCACTAGGCGTCATACACACAATGACAAAAGTGGAGAAAACTGAGTAAACCGTACACCAATAAAAAAAAAAAATGCCATTGATTTAAACTGGCATTGGCAATGCGTTGCGTACCCCTCTGGCACTCAAAGGGTTAACCCCTTCAATGCTAGACAGGAATACAGCGCAATGATTATTTGTCTCCAACGGATCACTTGGTTTGCTCCAAAATTGCTTCTCTAATTTGCACAAAGGACAAGAAGTGTGGTAACACATTACTTCTTAATGCCCTGCACGCCGCTCTGCCTCTCAGAATGTTAATATCTGCCACTGAAGACAGTGTGTGTGTGTGTGTGATGTCATTTAACCCCTTAAAGGGATAGTATTACATAAAATGTAAAAAAAAATATATCTTTTGTAGGGTTTATCCCCCTGAGTAAAACAAGAGGACTCCCACTGCTGAAAAGTGTTTTATTCAAAAGTTATTACAGCTCAAAGTTGAAATTTTTAGGTGCAATATCACAGCGGCCTGAAATTGTACAGCGACACTGTTGCTACGCCATCCTATGGAGATTTATGGTCTATGGACCAGAGTTGTCCATGGGATGGTGTATCAACAGCGCCACTGTACAATTTCAGGCCACTGTGATATTGCACCTAAAAAATGCAAATTTGAGCTGTAATAACTTTTGAATAAAACACTTTTCAGCAGTGGGAGTACCCTTGTTTTACTCAGGAGGATAAACACTACAATATAGATTTTTTATATATTAAGTATTACTATCCCTTTAAGGACCAGCGGTCCCTGGGTGTGTGGTCCTTTAAGGACCAGATAGGAGAGTTTGACGTGCCCTCCCATGTGAATGATCACATGTGTTTCATACCTCACCGACACTCAAAGGGTTGAACGATGGATTATTTTGATAATATACCTACCTGAAATGTCTGACTGAGATAAAGAAAGTACAAGAGGGGAGATAATAGGGCCTTAGTCTAATAAAATGTAACTTCCTCATCCATCCAAAGCACTTACTAGACGTAATTCCGTTAGAAATGGACAACAATCTCAAGTGCAGGATTCGGACCTCCTCCCCTCAGTCTATACATATACATCGCTGCTCCCCACCAAGCGACACCTCCACAGGCTCCTCAAAAGACAGAAATACAGACACAAAATGGGGGCGCTGACTGCCACAGTGTCAATTGTCAGTATTCACTATTGGTACATTTTACAATGTGGCAGTCAGTGCACCCATTTTGTGTCTGTATTTCTGACTGAGATAAAGCTTCTCTGTGCAATCCACTAATGTTCCTCTCCTTGTCCTTATCGCTGTTATTTTTGCAATTTACAGTTTAAAACTATCTTGTAGATAAATATGTTACATGACCACAAAGTGAGGACATCCCCCTTAAAAAATTGCTTTGTAATGTTAGTTATCATAGTTATTAATAGCAACTAAATTCATGGCAATAAATGTAGTAAACTGTAGGATTTAACTAGGTAGGAGTCCATCATACAGCAGTCAGGTGTATCTATATAATTACTGTGTGTAACAGAAGCACTTACCTAGGTAGGAGTCCATTACACAGCAGTCAGGTGTATCTATATAATTACTGTGTGTAACAGAAGCACTTACCTAGATAGGATTCCATCACACAGCAGTCAGGCGTATCTATATAATTACTGTGTGTAACAGAAGCACTTACCTAGGTAGGAGTCCATCATACAGCAGACAAGTATATCTATATAATTACCGTGTGTAACAGAAGCACTTACCTAGGTAGGAGTCCATCACACAGCAGACAAGTATATCTATATAATTACCGTGTGTAACAGAAGCACTTACCTAGGTAGGAGTCCATCACACAGCAGACAAGTGTATCTATATAATTACCGTGTGTAACAGAAGCACTTACCTAGGTAGGAGTCCATCATACAGCAGTCAGGTGTATCTATATAATTACTGCGTGTAACAGAAGCACTCAACTAGGTAGGAGTCCATCACACAGCAGCCAGGTGTATCTACATAATTACTGTGTGTAACAGAAGTACTTACCTAGGTAGGAGTCCATCATACAGCAGTCAGGTGCATCTATATAATTACTGTGTGTAACAGAAGCACTTACCTAGGTAGGAGTCCATCATACAGCAGTCAGATGTATCTATATAATTACTGTGTGTAACAGAATCACTTACCTAGGTAGGAGTCCATCACACAGCAGTCAGGTGTATCTATATAATAACTGTAACAGAAGCACTTACCTAGGTAGGAGTCCATCAAAAAGCAGTCAGGTGTATCTATATAATTCGTGGATTTTCCTAACTATTGTGATGGAAAGTCAGAATTTTATTAAAGACACGGAGGCGAATATTATGCATTATCCTTCCTCACTGCCCCCTCAGCAGCAAAGGAAACTTTATTAAAATAACAGTTTAACAGAAGAAAAACTTGCTAGTATGACACTCCTCCCTCCCAACCAATCACCAGTCCTTAATCCTGTAAAACTGGGATACAGTCTTGACTTTCCCTCTTTCCTGCGACCGAAGAAAACTCTCGAATTCATCCATCACAACAGTCGGAACTATAATCCTTGTGCTGGAAATTTCTCCATCCAATAACTGAAACCTTGAGTTCAACATAACAGAGTCTTCAGTCCCATATCCTCAACCCATGGGACGATAGCTGTGCAGAATACGTAAGCTTAATGAATTAACCATTGGTTGATAGTTAACCTGTAAAACAAAGAGAAATGTGATAGGGTAGGGAAACAAAGGGAGGGATAATATTCGCCTTCGTGTCTTTAATAAAATTCTGACTTTCCATCACAATAGTTAGGAAAATCCACGAATTTTATGGAGGCTTTATATTATGCAAGTTTAAAGCTTATCCACAAATTATCTACAACTTGATTAGAAACAATCAATTGGTTTACACTAAAAACCTTTAAACATGGACTCCCTAGACCAATTTGCAGGCCTAAGTATATCCTCCAACCTACCACCAACTTGCAAAGCCATTGATGCCACAGCACCTCTAGAAGAATGTGCTCCGAATAAGGTGATATCAATACCTGCAAGATACATAATCCATCGAACCCAGTGGGCCAAGGTAGCTGCAGAAACCAGTAACAGTGGCTTGCGAAAAAAGAAATTAGCAACTGTTTAAATACAGTACTCCTCAAATTTACCGTCCGAACTTCATAAGATGGGTAAGAAACCACGCGTGCTCTCATCTAGTACGTAGAAAGATCTGGAAAAGAACACCTTCAGGAGTAAAAGACCTAGTACTGAACACCTTGATGTCATATACCCTCTTAAAGGAGCCACAAACATCAAAGCAAACAGACCGAACAGCACAGACAAATAGTCTGAAAAGTGTAACAAGGTGAAAAAAATGGAGGATACATCCAAAACACCAAGAAAAATGAAAACGCAGTGCAGGCCTTCCCAAAGAAAGAAAAGAAAAATACCAAAGATGAAGACGCCGGAAAACAGAGAGATACCGAGGATTCGCCTTAGAGGCATACCACAGCCAAACGAGAGAACAGAAAGCACGATGGGAACAGAAGTGCAGCATGCACCAAAGTTGCCAGACTGAACCCGCAATATGCAAGGGTATTCACAACTAGCAAAAAGTGTAGCAACTGCAGACACCATGCGGGACCAACACAGAAAACAAACAGCTGGAAACGGGAAAAAAACTCTATCCGGCAGAGATGCCAAGACACCCAACCAAGAATGCCAGTCAATTGGCGTAGGGTCTCCCAGACGAGACTGACAATTGGAAACAAGACAGAAAATGAAGAGACATTGAAGAAATGAAGAAACATTCATGCCGGTAGTAACACCCATGGAACTGAAAGAAACAATAACAGCAGAGGGAGAAGTGGGAGAGTCTGCCCCCCACTTTCCCGAGGTAAGAAAGGAAACTCCAAAACCACTACCAGAGGACAGCCCCAAACCTCAACGTCACCGGCCGCACTTAAAGTGGAAAAAGAAAAAGTCAAGTTGCACTCGTGAGGGCGTTCCACCACAGATATCTGCCACTAGAGAAAAAAGATGCAGAAAGGAATGAAGATGCACCAACCAAAGCAGCCCATAAGTGGCGGAGTCAAGAAAAAGGACTCAACATGCCTCAACAAAACTGGCTGACATAGTCAAGAAAACCGACAGGTTCAAAACGTGTGGTCACAAGTCCGCAAAAAGATCTTCCTCTTAAGGAGAGGTACTCATGTGGGGGCAAAGCCGCACAAATCAAAGCTGCTCAGAAGTGGCACAGTCAAGGAATCGGGAACATGCAGAGACCGGGCTCAACCCGCTGGATCTCATTTCCTCAAATACCCTCCACTTGAGGTGAGTGTCTCGTGTGGGATCTAAGCCGCACAATTAAAGCTGCCCATACTCTGCATAGGCAAGATTAGACTCAACGTAGTCAAGGAATCGGGATTATGCAGAGACCGGGCTCAACCCACTGCATCTCATTTCCTCAGATATCCTCCACTTGAGGTGAGTGTATCGTGTGGGAACTAAGCCGCACAATTAAAGCTACCCATAATCGGCATAGGCAAAATTAGACTTAACATTCTAGATCTCATTTCCTCAATAAATCTTCCTCTTGAGGAGAGGATCACTGGTGTGGGAACTAAGCCGCACAAAATCAAAGCTGGCCATTGCAGGTAAATGCTACAGGGAGGCATTCCCGAAAGCACTGGTAATACAGTAGGAGTCAGGTTTAGCCCTGAATGCTTCATTCTCCTCAGATATACTTCCTCCTGAGGTGAGGTTCTGGGTAGTGGGACAGAGCCGCACCAGTCATGACCGCCATCAGTTTGCGGTGTCAAAGCAGGGTACAGCCTGCGCCAGCATAATTTGCCTTTCCAAAGTAAATTCATCTGAGTCAAGGACAGTATGTCTGCGTGTAGTAGAAAGGTCTCCTCCACGATAGACAGAAGCAGCCGTCCAAGGGACGGCCTGTGCAGACATGATGGGGGCATCATGTGCAGTACTTCCCACTGCCGGGTCGTGTGAAACAGAGCCGCAGACATGACTCAAAGGAAAGCAAACATATATAAACATGCACAGCATGGACTGCTCCATGAAGTTGATGAACTGCACAGTCTGTGTGCCAAAAGTAGACGGAAGTCCCAGACCGGGTCACTGGAAACCCCCTCAGCCCTGCCAGGCAGAAAGCCAGCGTCAAGTACGTGTATGATAGGCAAAGAACTCCTGCATCACTGGAGGAAAGTATAGTAGATATAGGCAGATCCAAAGTAACAAGATGAGTACTGTTAGTGGAACATAATATACACATATAAACATACACACGTGGCCAGATACAAAACTACTAGGGTTAATATTTACACACACATATTTATATATATATATATATATATATATACATAAACATACATACATATATATTCATATACACATATATATATACACACACACACACATATACACATACATATTCAGATAGGTCTTAGTAGGGTGTAAGAAATATGCAAGCATATCTATGTCCGGATAGGAATTACTAGAGATAAAAACATGCAAGTAGATCCATGCCTAGATAGGAATCACTAAGGTAAAATATAGATATGCCAGTAGATATATTCCCAGATAGGAATTACCAGGTTAAAGATATATGCAAGTAGATCCATTCCTAGACAGGAGTTACTAGGGTTAAAAGCATATTCAAGTAGATCCATGCCTAGATAGGAATTTCTAGGATTAAATATATATGACAGTAGATATAAATGCCCAGATAGGTATTACTAGGGTTAAATATATAAGCCAATAGATATATGCCCAGGTAGGAAATGCTAGAGTTAAAGATATATGCCAGTAGATCCATGTCCAAATAGGAAATAATAGGGTTAAATATATATGCCGTGTACTAAGGTAAAATATATATACAATTATATCCATGCCTAGATAGGAATTACTAGGGTTAAAGATATATGCCAATATATCCATGCCTTGCCAATAGATCCATGCCTAGATAGGAATTACTAGGGTTAAATATATATACCAGTAGATCTATGCCTAGATAGGAATTACTAGTGTTAAAGATATATACCAGTAAATCTATGCCTAGATAGGAATTACTAGGGTTACAGATATATGCCAATAGATCTATGCCTAGATAGGAATACTAGGCCTAAAGATATATAGCAATAGATCCATGCCTAGATAGGAATTACTAGGGTTAAAGATATATGGCAATAGATCCATGCCTAGATAGGAATTACTAGAGTTAAAGATATATACCAGTAGATCTATGCCTAGATAGGAATTACTAGGGTTAAAGATATATACCAGTAGATCTATGCCTAGATAGAAATTACTAGGGTTAAAGATATATGCCAATAGATCCATGCCTAGATAGGAATTACTAGGGTTAAAGATATATACCAATAGATCCATGCCTACATAGTAATTACTACTAGGGTTAAAGATATATACCAGTAGATCTATGCCTAGATAGGAATTACTAGAGTTAAAGATATATACCAGTAGATCTATGCCTAGATAGGAATTACTAGGGTTACAGATATACACCAGTAGATCTATGCCTAGATAGGAATTACTAGGTTAAAGATATATGCCAGATTACTAGGGTTAAAGATAAAACCCATAATATAAATACAAAATACAGGCGGAAACCCTGGGCAACCAGAGGCTGAAAAAAGTACCTATGTGTATAGGAAGAATAGACTCAATAACTATATAGTGGACATATAGTTAATAACAAAATATTAATGTCAAGAGACACAATGGATAGAGAAAACAATACTCAGGAACAGGCTGCCTAGGAGAAGCCTGGAAGACTATTAGTAGCCCAATAAATAAGCTCCAAAGCTATTAATGTGGCAGCAAAAACGATATGGAAAAGTAAACAAACTTCTTAAAAGCAATAGGAAAGTTCAGAAGCAAACTAGCCCAGGAACCCACGAGGTGAGCGATCCTATGTCAGAGACAGTAGAAGGCTGTCCGCGCATTGAAATGACCAGGCCGAACAGAGACGCAAAGATGCGCTGAAAAGGTTGGAGCGAGAGGAAAAAGCAGGTCACACAAGGCCAGGGAGAAAGTAACATTGCAAATTGAATGAAAGGAGGCCAGCGCCAAAGTGCAGAACAGCAATTCCACATAAAGCCCATACCAGGTTAATTAAACAAAGGCAAAATATACAAGGTCAGTTCAAAATATGGGCAATGACTGACTGGAGCACAAATGGTGGAGCACATCACAGCAGTCCTGTCAGTCAGAGGCCAAACAAACTAAGACATACAATTGTATACAAGTACAGTATAAATATATATAGGCAATGACTGACTGCAACACAAAGGGTGGAGCACACCCCAGCAGGCCTGTCAGTCAGAGGCCAAACAAACGAAGACATACAATTGTATACAAGTACAGTATAAATATATACATATAGGCAATGACTGACTGGAGCACAAAGGGTGGAGCACACCCCAGCAGTCCTGTCAATCAGAGGCAAAACAAACTAAGACATACAACTATACACAAGTACAGTATAAATATATATATATGCAATGACTGACTGGAACACAAATGGTGGAACACACCCCAGCAGGCCTGTCAGTCAGAGGACAAACAATCCAAGACATACAATTGTATACAAGTACAGTATAAATATATATATATAGGCAATGACTGACTGGAGCACAAAGGGTGGAGCACACCTCAGCAGGCCTGTCAGTCAGAGGACAAACAAACCAACATACACAAGTAAACAAGAGTACTAGTAATGGTGCACTTAACTCTGAGGGGAGCAGCAAAGGAAAGAGGGAAAGTCAAGGCTGTATCCCAGTTTTACAGGATTAAGGACTGGTGATTGGTTGGGAGGGAGGAGTGTCATACTAGCAAGTTTTTCTTCTGTTAAACTGTTATTTTAATAAAGTTTCCTTTGCTGCTGAGGGGGCAGTGAGGAAGGATAATGCATAATATGAAGCCTCCGTGCTGCCATAAAATTACTGTGTGTAACAGAAGCACTTACCTAGGTAGGATTCCATCATACAGCAGTCAGGTGTATCTATATAATTACTGTGTGTAACAGAATCACTTACCTAGGTAGGATTCCATCATACAGCAATCAGGTGTATCTATATAATTACTGTGTGTAACAGAATCACTTACCTAGGTAGGAATCCATCATACAGCAGTCAGGTGTATCTATATAATTACAGTGTGTAACAGAAGGACTTACCTAGGTAGGAGCCCATCATACAGCAGTCAGGTGTATCTATATAATTACTGTGTGTAACAGAAGGGCTTACCTAGGTAGGAGTCCATCATACAGCAATCAGGTATCCTATATAATAATTCGCTAACACGTGTGTAACGATGCAGTCATGCTCTATAGAGACTGCTGCGTGTGCTGCAGTCATGCGCAGTAGAGACTGCCCGCGACCGGCTGGCAGTGACACTGTGGCCCGTGTATTTATATAATTACTGTGTGTAACAGAATCACTTACCTAGGTAGGAATCCATCATATAGCAGTCAGGTGTATCTATATAATTACTGTGTGTAACAGAAGGACTTACTTAGGTAGGAGTCCATCATACAGCAGTCAGGTGTATCCATATAATTACTGTAACAGAATCACTTACCAGGTAGGTGCCCACCACTATCTAAAGCTGAAAAAAAATGGCTGCTACTCACTCCTACACCACAGACACACACATGCCCCCCACACACTGGCAGACACATAGACACACACTCATATAGAGACATACACACACACACACACGCACGTTGAGAATCTGAGGATGATGGGAACTATGTTCAAGCTACAGCTGGTTGGCCATGGTCCAAATCTGTATTATGCATCAGGGTTCCCAGCACATAGATACAAGGTTATGGGCTAGCTACAATAAACCACTCCTATGCAGCTTCTTCATTCCCTGTCTGTGACCCTGCACAGCCCTACCAATTACTACAAGTGAGCCGATTTCTAACCAATCAGCAGGCAGGATGCTGGGGAGCTGACTTGCTAGCACAGAGAAGCTAGGAAAGTGGAACAACAGCAGAGACATGATCAGGCAGTGCACAGCAGGGCTTCAGCTGAGCTGGTAAATTGCAGAGACATGGGTATGACTGTATTTATATATTGCACAAAGAGAGAGAAAGAGAACAGATTGTTTGTTAGTCTGTCTGTAAGTAGAGGTGCCAGTTCCTGCAATCATCTCCATGCTGTACATAGCTCACTGTATAGCATGTATGACAAACTATTTATATATGGTCTGGCACTGTATAGTACACAGTCTGCATGTGTCTGTGTATAAGGACTGGCACTATACAGTATAGTCCCTGTTTGAGACCCAAATCCCTCTGCTCCTCTATTTAGGAGATCACACTGTGTGGTGTATATACTAGTGTATCAGATTGCTCCACCTCAATAAAACCCACAGTAATGTGAGTATAAACTTCTGTATATATCTGTTAAATTAGTCTGTGTAAAAATACTTTCATCTTCTTCTAAATCATTCACATACACAAAGAGTAACTTAACCATTTCAGTGCCAGATGGGGTGCAATGCATTGCTTACCCCTGGCACTCAAAGGGTTAAAAATTCTCTACAATGGTCTGGCACTGTATATCAGTGGTTCTCAACCTGTGCCCTCAGTGGCTATTAACAGGCCAGGATTTGAAAAATGTCTTTTAAGAGCACAGGTGAGTTAATCAATACGACTGAGCCTCTGATCAACACACTTGTGTTCTAGCAGGGAAATTCCTAAGTCCTGGCCTGTTAGTGGCCACTGAGGGTATGGGCTGAGAATCTCTGCTGTATAGTATACAGTCTGCATGTGTCTGTGTATAAGGACTGGCACTATACAGCATAGGAGGGACAGTCCCTGTTTGACACCCAAATCCCTCTGCTCCTCTGTTTAGGAGATCACACTGTGTGGTGTATATACAAGTGTATCAGATTGCTCCACATCAATAAAACCCACAGTAATGTGAGTATAAAGTTCTGTATATATCTTATAAATTAGTCTGTGTAAAAAATAATTTCATCTTCTTCTAAATCATTCACACAAAGAGTGACTTAACCATTTCAATGCCAGAGGGGTATGCAATGCATTGCTTACCCCCTGGCACTCAAAGGGTTAAAAATTCTCTAAAATACACCACCAACCACGCCCCCAGTAACACCACTAGTGATGATCGAGCACCCCGATGCTCGGGTGTTCGGGTGCTCTGGCCGAGCTCCCCCGGAGGCTCGAGTGCTCGGCCGAGCACCCGAGCCCCATTGAAGTCAATGGGAGGACTCGAGCATTACACCAGGCACCCCCTGCTCTGATGAGGGGAGGGTGCCTGGTTCATAGGAAAAGGTCAGAAAATGATGGAAACACCACAGAAATGGTTCAGGGACAGCATAGGGAGGATGTCTGGATGCATCTTGGACTCCAACGTCGCTGCTGGGAACGATGTTTCGCCCGTACTACGCCATTTTTACAGACTGACCGTAAAACACACAAAAAGGAAGATAAAAACTATTTTAGGCGAAAAATTGTTACCAAACAGTATTTGCTGTATATTTACTTGTATATCATCTGCAAATTCTGCAAAAAATTTCAACGATTTTTCGGAACTGGGGCCATGATTAAGAGGGAAACGTGCGCAGCGTAAAGCAGGTGTTCAACGTGGTTATGGCCCGGGTAAGGTACAGCATTCAGGAACGGAGGCCGCAGCTACCACAGGTTTTACAACATGTCCGTTTGCCCTTGTTAAGTCCAAAATTTATAGTCGGAACAGTGGGGTCTGATCCATTGAGTAAAAGTGACGAAGTGACTTAGTGGATGAAGCCAAGAACTACCTTCTGCTCTGTCGAACACCCCAGCCCTATTTAATTCAATGGGAGGACCTGAGGCACTCCGATACAACCTGTATATCACAAAATGGAGGGCCTCATTCACATTGTGGTACAATAGTTCAGGTAGTGGTCCAACACTCATAAAGCCTATGCACTAAGTGAAAGGGCTGCCAAAAATTAGACTGAAATGTCACTCCAATACACCCTTTATTACACATAAAGGAGGGCATCATACACACCCTTGAAAAATTAGGATTAATGGACTGCTGGTGACCCTCTAAAACATTAGGGGCGAGGGCATGCCGCTAAGCTGACCATCTAAAACATTAGGAATGAGGGTCTGCTGCTGAGCCGACCATCTAAAACATTATGGGTGAGGGTCTGCTGCGGAGCTGACCATCCTAAACATTATATGCGAAGGCCCGCTAGTGAGCTGACGCTATAAAACATTATATGAGAGGGCCCGCTAGAGAGCTGACCCAATAAAACATTATATGAGAAGGCCCGCTGGTGAGCTGACCTATACAAAAATTGTCAAACAGGGCCCGCTGGTGAGCTGGCCCTATATAAAAATTATATCACAGGGCCCGCTGGTGAGCTGGCCCTATATAAAAATTATATCACAGGGCATATGGAAGAGGAGGAGGAGGAGGAGAAGATTAAGAGTCAACTATATACCCGTTTTTTGGGTGGAAGGGGTGAATGGGAATACAGAGTATTCCCATCATTGTAAATAACATATCTAAACTGACTTTATGTTCACCCGGGGCTTTCCTCCAGTGGAGTGGAGAAGTCAGGGGAAATCCAGGCCTTGTTCATTTTAATAAGTGTCAACCTATCAGCATTTTCGGTGGAAAGGCGGATACGCTTATCTGTTATGATGCCACCAGCAGCACTAAATACCCGCTCAGACAGAACGCTGGCGGCAGGGCAGGCCAGCACCTCCAAGGCGTAGAGTGCCAGTTCATACCACGTGTCCAGCTTGGACACCCAGTAGTTGTAAGGCACAGAGGGATCATTGAGGACGCTGACACGGTCTGCTACGTACTCCTTCACCATCTTCCAAAACTTTTCCCTCCTTGTGACACTAGGCTGCGCATCAGGGTGAGGGTGCTGGCGGGGTGTCATGAAGGTGTCCCACGCCTTGGAGAGTGTTGCCCTGCCTTTGTCGGAACTGCTGTGTGCTCCCCTTTTCTCCCCTTCTCGGTTGGCCAAGGTAGCACGTACTCTGCCGCCAGCGTTGTCAGATGGAAAATTTTGGAGCAATTTTTCGACAAGAACCTCTGGTATTGCACCATTTTGCTTGTCCTCTCCACCGGAGGAATGAGAAATGAGAAATTCTCTTTGTAGCGGGGGTCCAGAAGGGTGAACACCCAGTAATCCGTGTTGTCTAAAATGCGTATAACGCGTGGGTCACGGGAAAGGCAGCCTAACATAAAGTCAGCCATGTGTGCCAGAGTACCAACAGGCAAGATTTCGCTGTCCTCACCAGGAGGATGACTCTCAATCTCCTCATCCTCTTCCTCCTCTTCTGCCCACCCACGCTGAAGAGATGGAAATAAAGTTCCATGGCTACCTTCTGTAGCGGAGGCAACCGTGTCTTCCTCGTCCTCCTCCGCCTCCTCCAATTGTCGCTGAGAAGACGAAGTGAGGGTGCTCTGGCTATCACCTTGTGTAAGCTCTTCCTCCCCCATTTCCACCTCTTCCACATGCAAAGCGTCGGTTTTAATTGTGAGCAGCGAGCGTTTCAGTAGACACAGAAGTGGGATGGTTACACTGATAATAGCGTTATCACCGCTCACCATCTGTGTCGATTCCTCAAAATTGCGTAAAACCTCACAGAGGTCTGACATCCATTCCCACTCCTCACTTCTGATTAGAGGAAGTTGAACGGAGAGGCGACGACCGTGTAACAGCTGGTACTCCACTACTGCCCTCTGCTGCTCACAAAGCTGGGCCAACATGTGGAAGGTGGAGTTCCAGCGCGTGCTCACGTCACACAGCAGCCGGTGAGCTGGCAATTGTAAGCGCTGCTGCAGCGTCAACAGGCCGGCTGAAGCTGTAGATGACTTACGGAAATGTGCACACACGCGGCGCACCTTGGTCAAGAGATCATGCAAATTGGGGTAGGTTTTTAGAAATCGCTGAACCACTAAATTAAATACATGCGCTAGGCATGGTACGTGTGTGAGCTTGCCGAGCTCCAAAGCCGCCACCAAGTTATGCCCATTATCACACACAACCATGCCTGGTTGCAGGTTGAGTGGCGAGAGCCACTGCTCGGTCTGGTGACTAATCCCCTGCAACAGCTCTGAGGCCGTGTGCTGTTTGTCCCCAAGGCAGATCAGCTTCAGCACGGCCTGTTGACGCTTCCCCACTGCAGTGCTACACTGCTTCCAGCTACCGGCTGATGGGTGAGTGGCGCTGCGCGCAGAGAATTCGGAGGTGGAAACGGAGGAGGAGGAGCCAATAACGTAGGTGCTGGCGGAAACCCTGATGGAGGTAGGGCCCGCAATCCTCGGCGTGGGTAGCACCTGTGCCATCCCAGGGTCCGAGTCGCATTTCGATGGCCAGTAATTTGGAAAGGTGTGAGGTTAGTGCTATGGCCTGTGGGTGGGTGGCTGGGTATTTTCGCTTGCGCTCAAATGCCTGGGGTAACGACATTTGGACGCTGCGCTGGGACAGGGAAGTGGATGTGGTCGCTGATGGTGCTTCAGATGGTACAGGTGCAGGGCGGGAGGTATGCGGGCCTGCGCCTTCCACAGGCGATTGGCCGGCACCGAAAACAGGGGAAGAGGAGGCAGTTGTGTGGCCTGCAGACACAGATTGGCGATCCGGGCGTTCCTCCCACTTATTACGGTGCTTGGATGCCATGTGTCGGATCATGCTGGTGGTGGTGAGGTTGCTAGTGTTCATGCCTCGGCTCATTCTGGTGTGGCACAGGTTGCAAACTACAATTCTTTTGTCGTCCGCACTTTCCTTAAAAAAACGCCATACCGCGGAACACCTAGCCCTTGGCAAGGGAGATTTACGCAAGGGGGTGCTCCGTGGAACATTTGCGGGCCGGTTTGGTGCGGTCCACCTTCTTTCTTTAGCCACACCACTGCCTCTTCCAGCCTGTTGCGGTGCTGCAGATGGCTCACCCTCAGGACTGCTGTCATCGCTCGGCTTTCCACCTTCCCAGGTGGGGTCAGTGACCTCATCGTCCACGAAGTCCTCCTCCACTTCCTCACTCTGATCATCCTCCTCATTTCTTGATCCCACCACATCCTCAGTCATTGACAACTGTGTATCATCCTCCTCATTTCTTGATCCCACCACATTTTCAGTCATTGACAACTGTGTATCATCCTCCTCATCAAGGTCTTGAGACAGTAATTGTGGTTGATTTGATGGCAACTGTGTCTCATCATCATCATCCACTTCCTTTGACCTTAAATGCCGTTCCCCTCTGTCATCTTCTTGTGATTGGGTACCCTCTAGAGGTTGTGAATCAGGGCACAAGATCTCATGTTCCTCTGCAAGCGTGCTTGGAGAGAGGTTCAAATGAAGGATTGGTGATGAGACGAGCTCCTCACTATATCCCAGTGTGGGATCACTTCTTTGGCCAGACCCTCTATGGTGGGAGGAAGGATGATCAGGGTGAGGATTATGTTGACCAGACTCTTGGCTAGTGAGAGTGGACTTGGTGGAAGACAGGGTGGTGCTTAACCGACTGGAAGCAGTATCAGCTGAAATCCAACCGACCACCTGTTCGCAGTGGTCTGACCTCGAGAGTGATGTCCTGCGACGCCCTGTAAACTGTGACATGAAGCTAGGTATGGTGGATGTCTTTCTGTCTTGTGCTCTGGCACCAGGCACAGTTTCTACGCGTCCTGACCCGCGCCCTGAACTATCAGGATCACGTCCACTTCCCCGTCCCTTTTTACCCGCCTTCTTCATATTAAACGGAATATATGCCGGTAATCTGCGGCTAGGCACACGAAACAGAATGTGACGCTAATCTGCGGCTAGGCACAGTGAACGGAATATGTGACGTTAATTTGTGAATTTGCACACTAAACAATATGTGACGTTAATTTGTGAATTTGCACACTAAACAATATGTGACGCTAATCTGCGGCTAGGCACACTAAACAATATGTGACGCTAATCTGCGGCTAGGCACACTAAACAATATGTGACGCTAATCTGCGGCTAGGCACACTAAACAATATGTGACGTTAATCTGCGGCTAGGCACACTAAACAATATGTGACGCTAATCTGCGGCTAGGCACACGAAACAGAATGTGACGCTAATCTGCGGCTAGGCACACGAAACAGAATGTGACGCTAATCTGCGGCTAGGTACAGTGAACGGAATATGTGACGTTAATTTGTGAATTTGCACACTAAACAATATGTGACGTTAATTTGTGAATTTGCACACTAAACAATATGTGACGCTAATCTGCGGCTAGGCACACTAAACAATATGTGACGTTAATCTGCGGCTAGGCACAGTAAACAATATGTGACGCTAATCTGCGGCTAGGCACACGAAACAGAATGTGACGCTAATCTGCGGCTAGGCACACGAAACAGAATGTGACGCTAATCTGCGACTAGGCACAGTGAACGGAATATGTGACGTTAATTTGTGAATTTGCACACTAAACAATATGTGACGTTAATTTGTGAATTTGCACACTAAACAATATGTGACGCTAATCTGCGGCTAGGCACACTAAACAATATGTGACGCTAATCTGCGGCTAGGCACACTAAACAATATGTGACGTTAATCTGCGGCTAGGCACACTAAACAATATGTGACGCTAATCTGCGGCTAGGCACACGAAACAGAATGTGACGCTAATCTGCGGCTAGGCACAGTGAACGGAATATGTGACGTTAATTTGTGAATTTGCACACTAAACAATATGTGACGTTAATTTGTGAATTTGCACACTAAACAATATGTGACGCTAATCTGCGGCTAGGCACACTAAACAATATGTGACGCTAATCTGCAGCTAGGCACACTAAACAATATGTGACGTTAATCTGCGGCTAGGCACACTAAACAATATGTGACGCTAATCTGCGGCTAGGCACACGAAACAGAATGTGACGCTAATCTGCGGCTAGGCACAGTGAACGGAATATGTGACGTTAATTTGTGAATTTGCACACTAAACAATATGTGACGTTAATTTGTGAATTTGCACACTAAACAATATGTGACGCTAATCTGCGGCTAGGCACACTAAACAATATGTGACGTTAATCTGCGGTTAGGCACACTAAACAATATGTGACGCTAATCTGCGGCTAGGCACACTAAACAATATGTGACGTTAATCTGCGGCTAGGCACACTAAACAATATGTGACGCTAATCTGCGGCTAGGCACACGAAACAGAATGTGACGCTAATCTGCGGCTAGGCACACGAAACAGAATGTGACGCTAATCTGCGGCTAGGCACAGTGAACGGAATATGTGACGTTAATTTGTGAATTTGCACACTAAACAGAATGTGACAATAATCTATGGCTAGGCACACGTTTAAAATGGCCCTTTTTGTCGCTGCGTTGTAAAATAATTGGCCCTGTGCACCTAACAGAATATGTCAGCTTGTCACTGCACTGTGAAATATTTGTCCCTGTGCACCTAGTACAATGTCACCTTAGAACATGTCCCCCCCCACAAAAAAATGAAATTCTGCCACCCCCAAAAAAAATTAAATGCTGCCCCCACACACAACAGTCCTAAAAAGGACTTTTGGGTCTTGAAAGAGTTTCAACAATTTTATTCTCCCTACACTGACTTCCTGTGCATCTAGTATTATATGTCACCTTACTAATATCCCCCCCACAAAAAAAAAGGAAATTGTGCCCCCCCAAACAAAATATAAATGCTGCCCCCACACACAACAGTCCTAAAAAGGACTTTTGGGTCTTGAAAGAGTTCCAACAATTTTATTCTCCCTACACTGACTTTCCCTGCCTGATCGCATCTCTCCCTGGCTAAGAATGAGCCGAACTCGCGCGTCGGGTGCTATACAGCACCCGATCACGGGTTCTGGCCAGCCAATCAGTGTAATGCCAGCAGCCAACATGGCTGCTGGCATTACACTGATGTCAGAGCCTCCCTGCACATTTATTGGCTGCGCAGCAGCCGCGAAACGTGCGGGGAGGAGACCCGAACATGGCGGGCGAGCACATGCGGTACTCGTACGAGTACCGCCATGTGCCGAGCAGAGCGATGCTCGAGCCGAACCGAGCTTCGGCCGAGCATGCTCGCTCATCACTAAACACCACCTAAAACACAAGTGTCCCTCTTTGGCCATTTGAAATGTTGGGAGGTATGTTACTTACACTGGTCACACTGTATGTATGTATGTTCTGCTTTGCATCTGTGTGTCACTGTTTGTGTATGTCAGTGCATGTGTGTGTATGTATGTGTGTGCATGCGTCTCTGTCTATCACTGTGTGTCCCTGTATATGTGTGTGTTTGCACCTGTGTCTGTGTATCACTGTGTGTACCTTTCTGACACGTACACCCTACGCCATATTTCACTATCATAACATTTATTAAAAAAAAACAAAAACCAACATTTCCTGCATAAGATGACGGGCAATGCCGTTCCACATTGCTAGTGTATATATATATATATATAATTACTGTGTGCAACATAAGCACTTACCTTGGTAGGAGTCCATCATACAGCAGTCAGGTGTATGTATATAATTACTGTGTGTAACAGAAACACTTACCTAGGTAGGAGTCCATCATATAGCAGTCAGGCGTATCTATATCATTACTGTGTGTAACAGAAGCACTTACCTAGGTAGGAGTCCATCATACAGCAGTCAGGTGTATCTATATAATTACTGTGTGTAACAGAAATACTTACCTAGGTAGGAGTCCATCATACAGCAGTCAGGTATATCTATATAATTACTGTGTGTAATAGAAGCATTTACCTAGGTAGAAGTCCATCATACAGCAGTCACGTGTATCTATGTAATTACTGTGTGTAACAGAAGGACTTACCTAGGTAGGAGTCCATCGTACAGCAGTCAGGTATATCTATATAATTACTGTGTGTAACAGAAGCACTTACCTAGGTAGGAGTCCATCATACAGCAGTCAGATGTATCTGTATAATTACTGTGTGTAACAGAAGCACTTACCTAGGTAGGAGTCCATCATACAGCAGTCAGGTGTATCTGTATAATTACTGTGTGTAACAGAAGGACTTACCTAGGTAGGAGTCCATCATACAGCAGTCAGGTGTATCTATATAATTACTGTGTGTAACAGAAGCGCTTACCTAGGTAGGAGTCCATCATACAGCAGTCACGTGTATCTATATAATTACTGTGTGTAACAGAAGCGCTTACCTAGGTAGGAGTCCATCATACAGCAGTCAGGTGTATCTATATAATTACTGTGTGTAACAGAAGGACTTCCCTAGGTAGGAGTCCATCGTACAGCAGTCAGGTGTATCTATATAATTACTGTGTGTAACAGAAGCACTTACCTATGTAGGAGTCCATCATACAGCAGTCAGGTGTATCTATATAATTACCGTGTGTAACAGAAGCACTTACCTAGGTAGGAGTCCATCGTACAGCAGTCAGGTGTATCTATATTATTACTGTGTGTAACAGAAGGGCTTACCTAGGTAGGAGTCCATCATACAGCAGTCAGGTGTATCTATATAATTACCTTGTGTAACAGAAGGACTTACCTAGGTAGGAATCCATCATACAGCAGTCATGTGTATCTGTATAATTACCGTGTGTAACAGAAGCACTTACCTAGGTAGGAGTCCATCATACAGCAGTCAGGTGTATCTATATAATTACCTTGTGTAACAGAAGGACTTACCTAGGTAGGAGTCCATCATACAGCGGTCAGGTGTATCTACATAATTACCGTGTGTAACAGAAGCACTTACCTAGGTAGGAGTCCATCATACAGCAGTCAGGTGTATCTATATAATTGGTGGATTTTCCTAACAATGGTGAAGGAAAGTCAGAATTTTATTAAAGACACGGAGGTGAATATTATGCATTAAACCTTCCTCACTGCCTCCTAGCAGCAAAGACAAACTTTATTTAACATATCAAATAAAGAGAACAAAAAACTTGCTAGCAGTTGTGATAACATTCCACCAATCACTATAAAGCTTCTACAATATATTGAGCTGAGAACACTTCCTCTTCCTCTTTCTTGCTTGTCGATGTTTCCAAATAAGTGACCTCCATCTCCAGAACATTAAACAGTCACGAAACCAAATAGATCATATGAAGGTAAACTTGTTAAATCCAAACATTTCAATTGATGTCTTGATGGGTAGTCGAACTTCTTTAAGGTACCGTAAACTTTTAACCTGAAGGAGATACATAAAAAGTACATGAATGGGAGGGTAAAATAGGGAGGGATAATATTCGCCTCCGTGTCTTTAAAAAAATTCTGACTTTTCTTCACCATTGTTAGGAAAATCCACGAATTTTATGTCATTCCCACGGAGGCTTCATATTATGCAATTTTAAAGCTATACAAATTAACATATTATAGATTATTCAACACATTATTTGAAATATGATCAATGGGTTTACAATAAAAATCATTGAAGGTAGATTCCCTTGACCAATCTGCTGCCCTAAGGATATCCTCTAATCTTCCCCCAGATTGTAACGCCATAGATTCCATCGCACCTCTAGAAGAGTGTGCTCCGAATAAGGCGACATTAATGCCTGCCATCTAACCCAGCGGGCTAAGGTAGCTGCCGAAACCGGAAGGAAAGGTTTCCGAAAGGATATCAACAACTGCGTCCAATTTGAATTACGAAGGGAAGCAGTTCGTTTCTCATACTCTTGTAAGCATCGAACAATGCATAATTGTGGTTGAGATGGGAAAGAAGGGTAAGAGACTACACGAATTGTCGTTTTTGTGCGCCGAGAAATTTGAAAGTGTACCCCTAGAGGTGTAAAAGATCTAGAGCGTAGATCAAGTGCTCTAACATCTGACACTCGTTTTAAGGATACTAAGCAAAGAAGCATAGTTAATTTCACAGATAACTATTTCAAAGACAAAGAGTCGTTAGAAGGCCAAGTTTCCAGAAAATGGAGAACATCGTTTACATTCCATAAAGATTGGTATTTCGACTGAGGAGGTCTCGAGAAACGAATTCCTCGCATCAGTCGACAAAGAACAGCTGATTGGCCAACTGGAATACCATCTACGGGAACATGACCTGCCGAAATAGCAGAGCGATAGGTATTAATCGTGCGATACGCTTTGCCTAGCTCGTAGAGATGGGATAAAAAATTGACTATTTCAATCAAAGAGGTGAAATGGGATCCAAATCCCGTTCCAGGCACCAGCTACGCCAGGATGACCAGGCAGATTGATACATGGTCCGGGTACCTGGACCCAAGATTCCGCTAGTAGAGAACGAGCTGATTACGAAATTTCACAGAGGCCGAATGGACCCCCGATAATCGCCAGTCCAGTAGGTGAAGATCTCCAGATGCCAGAAGTTCGTGTGGATCGCCGGAGGGGCCAGTTAAAAGATGGAGAAAAGAAGGAAGAAGGTGTGGAAAGTCGGTGGATAACTCCAGAAGAGGAGGGAACCACGGCTGCATTGGCCAGAAGGGGGTGATCAAAACCACCGTCGCCTGTTGACGACGAATTGCCATGAGGTTTCGCGGAATCATCGCAAAAGGTGGAAACGCATAATTCGTTCCTGGAATCCATGATTGCAGGAACGCATCTGTAGCCATCGCTTCTGGGTCTGGTCTCCAACTGAAAAATTGGGAGACTTGTTGATTCAGAAGGGACACGAACAGGTCGATTCGAAACGCACCCCATAATTGATGTATTAGGGAAAAAACTTCCCTGTGTAGCATCCAGTCACTGCGGTCTGAGAGGTATCAGGAATTCCAATCCGCTACCGCGTTGGAAAGTCCAGGTAGATGTTGCACGAAGACAGTCACATTGAGGTCCAGGCAAAAAATGCCAAAAATCTTTGGCTAATTCCGCCAATTGTTTGGACTTCGTGTCTCCCAAACGATTGATATACTGAACCACTGAGATGTTGTCCATCTTTAATAGAACACAGCAACTGACACTTTTTTTGCTAGACTCTTCAATGCGAAAGACCCCGCTAGAAGTTCTAGGCAATTGATATGTAACTGTGCCTCTTCTGGAGACCATTTTCCCCCGGTGGAAAGATCGCCTAGTCGAGCGCCCCAACCTAGTAGGCTGGCATCTGATTCGATGACGAGGTCTGGTACCATACCAAAAATGGCTTTTCCATTCCAGACCTCGAGATGTTTGAGCCACCAAATGAGTTCTTCTCGAGTGTTTGAAGAAAGGACGATAAAGTCGGCGTATCCGAGGCCTCAACGAAGATGAAGCGCATTCAATCTCAGAAGCGCCCGATAATGTAGAGGGCCCGGGAAAATTGCCTGAATGGAGGCTGACAATAGACCCACTACACGAGCCAGAGGTCGTAAGGATATCATCTCTCTTCGGAGAATGAGGCAAATTTCTTTGCAAATTGCTCTAACTTTTGTTCCAGGAAGACTCAAGGATGCCTCTGGAGAGTTCACTACGAAGCCCAGAAACTCCATGTTCTGGGACGGCACCAACTGGGATTTCTTCCAATTTATCAAGAAACCCAGGTTCGTGAGTAGTTGAATGGACCAGTCGGCATGAATGCGAAAAAGATTTTGATCTTGAGACATGATTAGAATGTTGTCTAGACTCCTCAAATAAGCGACGACAGGCTTTAGGAGCATCGTGAAGCACCAGGGTGCAGAGGACAAACCAAAAGGAAGGCAAGTGAATTGCCATGTCCGACCCTGCCAAAGGAAATGAAGGAATACTTGGAAAGAGATGGCCATCGGTACCGTAAGATATGCATCTTGTAGGTCTATCTTGACCATCCAATCCGACGGAAGTAGTAGATCTCATAAAAGGTGAATTCCTTCCATCTTGAAGTGTCGGTACAGTATATATTCGTTCAGCGAACATAAATTGATCACCGGCCGGAGGCCTGCATCTTTTTTCCGAACTAGGAATATGTTGCTTACAAAGCCTGGGAGAGAGTCTGACGCCATTTTGATGGCCCCTTTTCTTAAAAGCTCTTTGATTTCGTCATCTACTAAGTGTTCGTCCATCTGTGACAAACGAAAAGGTGGAGGAATGCTTTTTTGGACTGGGGGAGCATAAAACTCAATATGATATCCCCGCACAGTCTGTAATACCCATTGACCCGATGTCAGATGTCGCCATTGATGGAAAAAATGGGAGAGTCTGCCCCCCACTTTTTCCGGGAAAGAATGTGTCACAAGAGGTATTCTTACCTGTATAGGATCTGGCACGGAATGCACTCCTGCCGGGTTGGGATCTCCAAGGCCTGCCCCTTTGAGGAAAAAATGGACCTTGTGTCCCAATCTCCTGAGGGATTTGTCCTCTGTACATAGGCTGGGGAGGGGCCTGAAATATCTGTTGGGTATAGCGGGTACGGCCGAGAGAGCGACCCCTGCCTCTCCCGGCCCTGGTGAAAACCTTAGGGTTAAATACTTTCTTTAAAGAGGCCTGAGCCTTATCAAGGGCAGTAAAGGATGACACAAATTTCCCAATTTCTTTTATAAAGGAATCCCCAAATAATTGTCCATTTGCGGATGGGCCCGGCTCTGAATTAGCCATATCTGCTAATTTTGGATCTATCCTCAATAGAACCGCTCTTCGCCGTTCAGAGGCTAAGGCAGAATTTGCATTGCCTATAAGGCATATGGATCTCTGTATCCAACACCGTAAAATCTGAATATCAATAGGGGTATTATTTTGTAAAGCTGTTTCTGAAAGCTCAAATATTTTTGCAAGTGGCCCCAATATGTCTAAGAGCTTGTCCTGGCAAGATTTCAAGGCTCTATCTATCCCCTTCCTGGGGTCCTTGCCCGATTTTGATATAAACTGTACTATCTTGGTATCCAATTCAGGTGTTTCACACACCTTATTTGTAATGATGGGCAGTGGACACTCAGCTCTTAACTTTTTTCGAGTGGCTCTTTTCATAGGTTTGCGTACCCAAAACTCTAAATATTGAGATATATGGGGGGTAGGAGCCCACTCAGATGAACGGGGGTGTTTAATACCCTCAGGGTCGAATAGGGGTTTACCCATGGTATCTAGAATAATGGAGGTAGATTCATCAATAGAAGTATTTTTAGAATTATTTTTAGAATCTGATTCAATGAGTTTTCTCTTTTTTGATAGGGGCACTTAAGAGTCCTCCCCATCACTAGAGGATAATTCCCAATCCTCATCGGAAGAATCCTCATTAGACGAGGAACAATAAGAATCTGGTTTTAACCTCCTCAGGTTCTTTTTCCTCAAACACACGTCCTCTTGAGGTGAGGGTCACCTTTGTGGGCCAGAGCCACACGGTTCTATATCGCCATGAGTGGGCGAATCATCATTAGATGGTAATCTTTTGCTTAATGGTTTATCTGTAACATCTGAAACATGCCGTCGTTTGAGAAGGCATTTACCCCCTTTGCCCCTCGGTTCCACTTGAGTCACTGGAGTGTCTCTGGATATTCCTGAAGATAACTGGGTTTGGCGAACCATCAAGAGAACGTGCATGCGCTGTAATGAACTAAAATGTCCGGGTGGCGCTTACAGTTCTACACCCCGCGCCTCTCAGGACACTGAGAGGAGAAAGAGAAACGCTGCGCTAAGATAGCGGTGTGGGACTGAGTGAAGTTAATAAGAGCAAGCACTCAGTCCCAGATGATAAGCGATAAGCAAGGGAGAATAAACTAAGAATAGGAATCCTCAATAAGAGGAGATCAGCAGACCAACCCTAAGGATGGTAGGAAAAGAACAGGTTAATGAAAACCTGTGAGAAACTTAGGACTGAATGAGGAATGAGACTACAGAAGCCCAAAGGAAAATGAAGGCAAATGACAAGTAATATAACGGTCAGTCAAAACATTATAAATAACACATTAGCATAACTATACTTATCTGCTAGGAAAGCAGTAAAGAAAGAGGAAGAGGAAGTGTTCTCAGCTCAATTTATTGTAGAAGCTTTATAGTGATTGGTGGAATGTTATCACAACTGCTAGCAAGTTTTTTGTTCTCTTTATTTGATATGTTAAATAAAGTTTGTCTTTGCTGCTAGGAGGCAGTGAGGAAGGTTTAAGGCATAATATGAAGCCTCCGTGGGAATGACATAAAATTACTGTGTGTAACAGAAACAATTACCTAGGTAGGAGTCCATCATACAGCAGTCAGGAGTATCTATATAATTACTGTGTGTAACAGAAGGACTTACCTAGGTAGGAGTCCATCATACAGCAGTCAGGTGTATCTATATAATTACTGTGTGTAACAGAAGTATTTACCTAGGTAGGAGTCCATCACACAGCAGTCAGGAGTATCTATATAATTACTGTGTGTAACAGAAGCACTTACCTAGGTAGGAGTCCATCACACAGCAGTCAGGTGTATCTATATAATTACTGTGTGTAACAGAAGCACTTACCTAGGTAGGAGTCCATCACACAGCAGTCAGGCGTATCTACATAATTACTGTGTGTAACAGAAACACTTACCTAGGTAGAAGTCCATCATACAGCAGTCAGGTGTATATATATAATTACTGTGTGTAACAGAAGCACTTACCTAGGTAGGAGTCCATCATACAGCAGTCAGGTGTATCTATATAATTACTGTGTGTAACAGAAACACTTACCTAGGTAGGAGTCCATCATACAGCAGTCAGGTGTATCTATATAATTACTGTGTGTAACAGAAGCACTTACCTAGGTAGGAGTCCATCATACAGCAGTCAGGTATATCTACATAATTACTGTGTGTAACAGAAGCACTTACCTAGGTAGGAGACCATCACACAGCAGTCAGGTGTATCTGTATAATTACTGTGTGTAACAGAAGAACTTACCTAGACAGGAGTCCATCATACAGCAGTCAGGTGTATCTATATAATTATCTAGGTAGGAGTCCATGATACAACAGTCAGGTATATCTATGAAATTACTGTGTGTAACAGAAGCACTTATGTAGGTAGGAGCCCATCATACAGCAGTTAGTCTACATATATATAAAAGAAGACTTTGTGCCTGCCAAAACACACTCAGGGAAGGCAGAAAGGAGGAGTTACTGCTCCCATTGGGTGATTCAATCATGGAGGGAGTTGGCCTGCCCCCACTATGCAGCCCGCCCACCACTATCAAATTCAGAAAAAAACAAAATGGATGCCACTTGCTCCTACACCACAGACAAACACACATGCCCCACCTCACACAGCACCAAACACACACATGTGCCCCACTTACACAGCACCAAACACACACACATGCCCCACTCACACACACAGCACCACACACACACAGAGCACCAAACACACACACATGCCCGACTCACACAGCACCAAACACACATACACATAAACACAAAGCCAGAAAGAAATATGGCTGACACACACACACACACACACACACACACAGTCACTCACCCTGACTCCCAGTGGCCTCAGCAGGACATGTACTACAGCCACTCAAGGGAAGCTGCAGCACCAGGGGAACAAAATGGCACTCAAAGGGTTAAGGTAGGCCCTAATTGCTGAATTATTTTTTTACGGTCATCATTTGCCATGCAAGACACAGGACAGACAGCCATCAGAGTCACACTTAACCCACTGACTGCCACAGGGTTGTGTATCAAGTTTTACCCCTCAGGGAGTGTGTTCAAACCCCTCACACTGTAAACTTGCATTTCCCTCCCACTTCTCCTCCTTCCCCAGCCTATTACTATCACGGTGCCCGTGATTCGTGCTATCCTGTGTCTATCACTTGCTGGGAGTTCCTCATTGGCTGTCTGCTAATAGCCCACCTCACACAGCCTTTTTAAACCCAGTCTGGGCACTCCCAGGTTGCCCTTTCGTGGTGTTTCTGACATTACTGATTCTGACCTGCTTGTCAGGCTCTTGGGCCTGAAGTACCTGTGTTCCAGCGTTCCGGTGTTCCAGTGTTCCGGTGTTCCAGTACTTCCACTGTTGACCGTTCCGGAGTTCCTGAATCTCCTGCCTGTTTGCCTCTCGAGCCGGTTCCGGTTACTTTCCGTGGCTCCAGCAGTTGCGGTCATCTGTCAGTACAGCGGTGCTCGCTCCCGTGTATCCTCCGCTTCATCTGAGGGCTCTCGCTCTTTCTATTGTCGCTAGGTGACATTGTTCTTGTTTCGCTCCAGCGAACTACTACTGTTGGTCCGAGCGTGCGGACGCTGGTTTTCTCCATTAAACCTGGTGGCGCTTGTTACTGTTGGTCTCAGCATGCAGACACTGGTTAGCTCCATTAAACCTGGTGGCGCTTGTTACTATTGGTTCCAGCGTGCGGACGCTGGTTCTCTCCACTAAGCCTGGTGGCACTTGTTACTGTTAGTCCCAGTGTGCAGACACTGGTTTACTCCATTAAACCTGGTGAAGCTTGTTCCTGTTGGTCCCAGGGTGCAGACGCTGGTTTACTCCATTTAACCCGGTGACTCTTTATCCTGTTGGTTCCAGTGTGCGGACACTAGTTTGCTCTATTTGCCTGTTGGCTCAAACTACTGTTGGTCCCAGCGCGCGGACGCTGGTTTGCTCCTTGATTATTCAGATACTGAGTGCAGGTTGCAGTCCAGTTCCTTATGCAGTTGTCTTGTATTCTTTGGCTAGAGACTTCTGCTAGCGAGACCATTGTTCCTATTCCACTCTACTGTCATAGTCATCTGACAGCCAGGTCTCCTCTCTTGGGCTGCCCTGCCCGGTATTGGTAAGGCCGGTAGAACCTATTTACGTTACCATCTTTAGGTTGCCTTACCCGGTATAGGCAGGGCCGGTAGAGCCTACTATCTGTGTTCCCTCAGGCTGCTCTGCCGGTATTGGTAAGGCTGGTAAAACCTGTTATTGCTGCCATCCTAAGGTTGCCTTACCCGGTATTGGCAGGGCCGGTAGAGCCTACACTCAGAACTCTTTGGGCTGCCTTACCCGGTATTGGCAAAGTCGGTAGAGCCTATGGTTATTGCACCTGTCACTTGGGTTGCCTTGCCCGGTATTGTTGGCAAGGTCGGTAGAACCTATTCTCTCATTTATTGTTGTATTGTCTTATATGTTGATACCCTATGGGGATTGCCTTAACTTTTCAATAAAGTTACGTTTTTTACCAAACCTTAAGTCTGAGAGTCTTAACAAACCGTGACAATTACTAACACTTTTTCCACATTTATGTTAAGCCACACCCACTTTTAACCCAAATTGCCCCATTGCTCTCTCCACATCAGTCCCCTCCAGGGACTCCAAGTCAAAGTTCTCAGGTATGAATACACTTCCCACTGCTATTTAACTCTGACATGCCTCTCTATACCTTAACCCTTTGAGTGCCAGAGGGGTGCACAACTCATGTGTGCATGTGTTTCTGCGCATATATGTTGCGTGTGTACATCTCTGTTACATATGTGTGGCCATGTCTTTTGCATGTTTCTGCCTCTCACTGTGTGTTGCATATGTCTGTGTTTATCAGTGTGTCTACATTTCACACACGTGCGCCCAACACCGTCCCACATTGGTAGTATATATATATATAAGAGAGAAAACCTGCGTCCCCTGCCACACACACCCAGGGGCGGCTGTAAGGAACAGTTAGCCTGCCCCCCAACATCAGTCTTAACCTAGGAGAAATGCATACTGCAGCACTGCATTGATTTCAGTGAAGTATTGCAAAATGGCTATTTCCTATGTGTCCCCGGTTAAAGGTGAGATCTGGTCAGCCTACCCAACCCTTTGAGTGCCAGAGGGGTATGCATACATTGCAAAGTAATGCGTTGTGTACCTCTCTAGCACTCAAAGGGTTAACCCTCTGCTCCACAACTCACCTACTGCTACATCACTTCTCTCGACTTACAACTCCTACAGTAAACAACTCATGGCACAATAATATAATCCACCAACCAGCAGCTCCCATTTTGCTGGGGAGCCACACATTGATCACTTCTTTCAAAGAGCATAAAAACTTCTGTTTCCACCCCCTGTCCCATAATGCACTGGGACATTCAGAGTCAGATTGGTATCAGGTGAGTGGAGTCAGCTGGGGAATAGGTTAGAACACACAGATCTTCAGTTTCCATGGTAAGAACTGGGGCTGATGGACTCACTTTGTTTCACTTTAACCCTTTGAGTGCTGTTGCAATGCCTTCGATACCTCTCTGGCACTCAGAGGGTTATGCCCATTAACCCTTGGAGTACCAGAGATGATATGCAGCACATTGTTCTGCGTACCTCTGTCACTCAAAGGGTTAATATCTGTTTCGAAAGCTTCCACATTTGTGTATTGTGTAGCCCACTCCTTCCTCAAAAGCTGCCCACAGGGATACATTGATTTCTTTGAAAATGTCCATTGATTTCAATGAGACTATTAATTCCATGAATGCAACAGACAATGCAAACACATTGCCAAAGCAATGCATTGGGGACCATTGTAGCATTCAAGGGGTTAAAGCCCCATATACATCAACACAATTTTCCTGAATTTTCAATTCAACCCTATGGTGTCAGTTTTTTTTTAGTTGCACCCTTTATCTTGATACATAAGGCCCATACAGTTATACTCTTACCCCATTAATCTAAACCCATTTATACTTTTGGCTCTTGCAGCACTGAATGTGCACTGTGATTTGTGAGGCTGATGTACTAACACAAAGAGGAACAATTCATCTGTACCATACAGAACAAATACAATGCTTTGCTGACCTCTCTAGCGTTGAAGACGTTAAAACGCCCATTTAAATAAATGGGTATTGTTCCCTGTGCTGCTGTAACTTATTACACAAAATTCTACCACTTTACTTAGTATATGAGCCTTCCTGTTTTGAAGCCTATTAGCTGTTAGGGGTCCCTGTATTGATTCCTTGCCTACGGCCCATGGACATATAATCCAGTTCTGTCCCAGCCGACCACCACGGCCCACTAATGCAAGGAGCGCCCAACATGTGTCACATATTCCTTTCACTGCCAGAGGACTATACAACTCATTACACAGCAATGTGTTGTGTACCTCTCTCACACTCAGAGTTAAAGTGCTTCACTCCAACCAACTGCTACACTAGGTCTGTATAATGCAGTAACCCTACAGCCCTGTATTTCATGTCTACTTCACTGTCTATGTATAGTCATTTCTCCCCCTCACCCATTACTTTACTGTAACACTTCACTGTCCCTCTTCTCCTCAATCTCTCATCTCCTCCTCCCTTGTCACCCTCACCTTCACAGCACACTCACTTCAACTGTAAGGATACAGGGCCTTATTCATGAAGCTGAAGAGCTGCAATTAAAACCTTTTTTTTACAACTCTTATCAGCATATCTACATCACCACTGCGTCTGTCACACACTGTCTACATATGTGACATACTTCCATGTATGTATGTGTCTTTCTGTATGTATATGTTTCACAGTGTGTAACACGCTCTGTCTCTTTAAGTACGTGTCTGTAACACTGTATATTTCTGTTTCACGCAATGTCTCTCTATGTAAATAATATGATGGGCAAGGCCGTCCCACATTGCTAGTGTGTGTGTGTGTATATATATATATATATATATATATACACAGTGGGAGATAGAAACGGCGAGTACTGTATCAGGAATAGTAGTCTCCCAATCTCTGCACCACACTGTCTGAGACAGGGCTTCAGCCTACTGGAGTCTCGTGGTAAGGTAACGCCCAAGAGATACTGACTCAGCCTGCAGTCAATCTAAGAGCGGAGTCTCAATCGTACGTAACCAAGGAAGCTGCTGACCCAAGCCTGCAGTCAGTAGCTAGGTGTCTGCTAGAGCCCCAGGTCAGTACTAGGAAGGATGTCTGAATAACGGAACCAACAAACTGAGCGAACAGACAGAGCCTACTAGTAAGCACCAGATAGGATAGTCAGATGAGCCAAAGTCATACACGGAGTGGGTAGTCAGCCAGAGCCACAGGTTTGCACCAGACAGGATATCCACTGAAGCGATGGAATGCTGGATGCGCAGTGGATAGAGCCCCAGGTCAACACCAGAGTGGGTAGTCAGACAAGCCTAGGTCATACATGGAGCGGGTAGTCAGCCACAGCCACAGGTTTGCACCAGAAAGGATATCTGAGCCAAATCAGAACGCACAAGGAGAATAGTCAGACAGAGCCACAGGTCAAAACCAGAATGGATGGACAGACAAGCCAGATCGTACACAGGAATCAGGAATACTAGAAAATTAACTGCTCAGAACAACAACGTAAGGGTGACTGAGTCAGGACTCAGTCTGCCCTTTAAACCCCTCCACAGGAAGTAGGTAGGAGGAGCAGCTTAGAGGGAGGAAGTAGGTAGGAGGAGACTACAGGAAACAAACACACGTAAAACTCCTAACTAGGTGGTACAGATCCCCTCCTTTCTTATCGAGGTGTTAAAGTGTTTATACTAAAGAAGATTTGAAAAGACACCGGGTGTGAAGAAAGTGTGGATCGAATAAAAAGTAGTGCATTCTGATACAGTAAATGTTTGATGGATTTTCCTAACAGTTGTGACGGAAAGTCAGAATTTATTAAAGACACAGAGGTGAATATGATGCTATATGCTTCCTTACTGCCACCCACAGCAGCAAAGAAATTTTATTGTAATAACAGAAGAAACACAAGAAAAATTTAATAGAATGATACCACTCCCCGCAATCAATCTTAAGTCTTCATTCCCACTAAAACTGGGATGCAGCCTTGGTAACTTCCTCTTTCTTGCCGACCTAAGAACTGCATGTCTCCTTTAAACATAGAAAACAATAACATCACTCCAACAAGCACCGCCATCCAGCAGCCCCAAATAATTTGGTTCTCTAGTTCGTAGAGGGAGCGATTCAAATGGTGTATCCAAGACCTCTGCGATGGTGCTTCTTCTTCCATTTCTGTAATGCTCAGTAGTGAAAGGGTCCCAGAAATCTTGCAAGAATGAAGACCCAAAACAGCTCAACTATCCAGGCTAATATCCTGTAACATAATCAACATGTAGCATAAATAAACAATCAATCCAACAACTCCTGAAACTCAACACATTGCACCTATCTGCCAAAACTCATTCGCAATCCGCCAAATGTTCGTCTACCAATGAGACTTGGAAAATAATTGTTAACAGAAAGTTATTGGTGCTTCAACGCTAAAAAGAAAAACAACATGATGACATAATCAGACAAAGGTCTAACACGTTTCGCACTATAAACAGCTCTTACTCATGCATCTAAGAGTAAGTGCTATCGCGTGAAACGCGTTAGACCTTTTGGGTCCTGTCAATATGTGCTTTTGTTCACTTGTCCAATGATGTCTTCATGCCCTTTTTCTTTTTGTTGAATTAGCAATAAAGTAGCAACTCTTTTTGGCGTGTCTCCTGAACCTTTGTTTGATTTTGGAAAATAATTGGCATATACCTTTGGATTAGGTCCACGCAAACTACTATCTGCTAACCTAAAACAGTCTGTAACACCCAATCATCTGACATAATAGAAGCCCACTGATGGGAAAAATGGGTAGAGTCTGCCCCCCAATTTCACTGGAAAAGAAAGAAATTCGTTAAGAGAATTTACCAGAATAAGTGCCAAAAGCTCTAGTTCCTTGGAAAGCAAGTGAGACTCCTTCAAAGCCGTTAAGAATGTCACAAACCTGACAAGGTCTTTAATAAAAGAAACACCACATAGCTGCCATTGGGCAGAAGGGCCTGGCTCTGAGTTAGCCATCTCCCCCAATTTTAGGAATAGTTTCAACAGTAAAGCCCTACGCCTTTCTGACTCCAAAACAGAATATGTATTTTCAATTAAAACAGATTGTTCTCTAAATACACCCTTGTAATGCATGAATAGCAAGAGACATCATGCAGGGCAGTATCCACCAACCAATTATTTAGGTAACGGGACCCAGAATATCCAGAAACTTATTTTGATAGGATTTCAGAGAATGATTAACACCCTTCCTAGGATGGTCAAAATAGATTTGAAAGATGCATACCCGATGGTTCCCATGGCGCTTCCATCTTGGAAATACCTTCAGTTTCTCTCGAAAGGCCAAATCACTTGCCTTCCCCTTGGTCTGTCTTAAGCACCTTGGTGCTTTACAAAACTGTTGTAACCAGTCGTAAATTGTCTGAGTTCCCGGGGTGGTCATTTATCTGGTCAACATGTTGATCATGTCACAGGAACTAGTGTCAGTCGCCCTCCAAGCAAACTGGGAAATTCAGTTGTTGATGGGACTCATTTTCTTGATCAAATGGGAAAAATTCCTGTTGATTCCAACACAAAAAATAAATTTCTGTTTCATGATAGATTCAACATAAGCTACGTTGAGTCTTCCGGGTGCAAATGTGCGTTCAATTCTCAAGGAGATACGACAAGTGTAACGGCAGAGTCGGATCTCGTTCTGGTTGTTGGCATGCATAGTAGGCCAGTTGTCAGCCTCGATTCAGGCAATATTCCCAGGCCCTCTGCAATACAGAGCAATACAAAGATTAATATTTAGTTAGGGCTTGTTGATCCAGGGAGAAATCTGATTGCCATTTGGAATCAAGAAGGAATTCCCCCCCACACTCAAGGCAGAATTTTAAATTGCTATATTGAGGGGGGGGGGGTTTGCCTTCTTTTGGATCAACGATAGTAAACAGGAATAGGAAAAGGGTTGAACTAGATGGACGCAAGTCTTTTTTCAACCTAAATTACTATGTTACTATGTAAAAGCGCAGCTCCTGCACAGGGTAATAGGTTACAAGAATCTTATAGGTCTGTCTTCCAACGCAAAAGAAGAACTCATTTTGTGGCTCAAACATCTCAATATCTCGATGCTTGGAATGGCAAAGCCATTTTTGGCATGTCTCCAGATATCGTAATAGAGTCTGAAGCCAGTCTGCTTGGATGGACTGCCAAAGTAGGCAATGTTACTACAGGAGGCAAATGGTTGCCTCAAGAGGCATAGATGCACATCAACTGTTTGGAACTGTTACAAGGGTTTGCCGTGGGACAAGTTGTATTTTACTAAACATGGACGTCATTTCCACAGTACAATACATAAATCGCCTTGATGGTATGAAGTCCAAGACGTTGGCAGAATTGGCCAATGATTTTTGACATTTTTATCTAGACCGGAATGTTTCAGACCTAGCAGAATATTTGCCGGGTCTCTCCAATGTGGTGGCAGATTGGAACTCCAGGAATATTTGAATCCACATCGATTCGATTCTGCACAGGGAGGTTTTTTCAGAAATTGAAAGGATTTGGGGTCCTTTTTTAGATCTATCTATGTGCCTCCAGACTCAATCGTCAGGTTATGAGATTTTTCAGCTGGAGACTTGATCCGGATACTTTGGAGATAGACGCTTCCCTCCAGCAGTGGACTCCAGAATGGCATTACACTTTTCCTCCTTTTGCCATGATTCCTCGAACACTTCTGGTAATCAGTCAACAGGATGCAATGGTGGTGTTGGTGACGCCAGTTTGGCCGACTCAGCCGTGGTTCCCTCAACTTCTAGAGCTATCAATTTTTCTCGCATGCTTCCGGTTTTTCCTTGCCTGCTGACAGACCCGTCTGGAAATCCACATGAACTGTTTATGTCCGGGAATCTGCATTTGAAGGTATGGTTGGTTTTGGGAGTGCCTCAGGTTCAACACCTATTTCAGAGTCAGCTCAGACTCTTTTGGTGGAGTCATGGGCACTTGGTACCGAGCCGTGTACTTATCGTCTTGATAATTTTGGAATAGTTGGTGCATGTAACGACATTTGGATCCCATTTTGGCTTCTCCAGTAGTGGTAGTTAATTTCCTTTGCCATCTATATGATTTGGGTAAGGCTTATAGAACTATTAATACTTACCGTTTGGCCATTTCTGCAGTTCATGCTACTGTCAATGGTTCTCCGGTGGGTCAACAAGTGTTTATTAGTGTTGAGCGAGCATGCTCGGCCGATGCTCGGATCGGCTCGAGCATCGCTCTGCTCGGCACATGGCGGTACTCGTACGAGTACCGCATGTGCTCGCCCGCCATGTTCGGGTCTCCTCCCCGCACGTTTTGCGGCTGCTGCGCAGCCAATAAACGTGCAGGGAGGCTCTGACATTGGTGTAATGCCAGCAGCCATGTTGGCTGCTGGCATTACACTGATTGGCTGGCCAGAACCCGTGGTCGGGTGCTGTATAGCACCTGACCATCGAGTTCGGCTCAGTCTTAGCCAGGGAGAGCTGAGGATAGGAAGGGAAAGGCAGTGTAGGGAGGAAAACAAGCAAAATTGTGAAAAAAAAGAACCAAAAGTCCTTTTTAGGACTACTGTGTGTGGGGGCAGCAGGTTATTTTGTGTGGGGGGAAAAAAAAAAAAAAAAAAAAAAAAATTCTGTTTAGTGTGCAAAGTTGCAGATTAGAGCACATTCTGTTTAGTGTGCACAGTTGCAGATTAGAGCACATTCTGTTTAGTGTGCAAAGTTGCAGATTAGAGCACATTCTGTTTAGTGTGCAAAGTTGCAGATTAGAGCACATTCTGTTTAGTGTGCAAAGTTGCAGATTAGAGCACATTCTGTTAAGTCTTCAAACTAAAATATCAAAGTCACATATTCCATTCAGTGTGCGTCGCCGCAGTTTAGCAGCACATTCTGTGTACTGTGCAGAGTTGCAGAATAGGAAGAAATACTGTTAAGTCTTCAAACTAAAATATCAAAGTCACATATTCCATTCAGTGTGCTTCGCCGCAGTTTAGCAGCACATTCTGTGTACTGTGCAGAGTTGCAGAATAGGAAGAAATACTGTTAAGTCTTCAAACTAAAATATCAAAGTCACATATTCCATTCAGTGTGCTTCGCCGCAGTGTAGCAGCACATTCTGTGTACTCTGCACAGTTGCAGAATAGGAAGAAATACTGTTAAGTCTTCAAACTAAAATATCAAAGTCACATATTCCATTCAGTGTGCTTCGCCGCAGTTTAGCAGCACATTCTGTGTACTGTGCAGAGTTGCAGAATAGGAAGAAATACTGTTAAGTCTTCAAACTAAAATATCAAAGTCACATATTCCATTCAGTGTGCTTCGCCGCAGTGTAGCAGCACATTCTGTGTACTGTGCAGAGTTGCAGAATAGGAAGAAATACTGTTAAGTCTTCAAACTAAAATATTAAAGTCACATATTCCATTCAGTGCGTGTCACCACAGTTTAGCAGCCTATTCTGTGTACTCTGCACAGTTGCAGAATAGGAAGAAATACTGTTAAGTTTTCAAACTCAAATATTAAAGTCACATATTCCATTCTGTGTTCGTCACCGCAGTTTAGCAGCCTATTCTGTGTACTCTGCACAGTTGCAGAATAGGAAGAAATACTGTTAAGTTTTCAAACTCAAATATTAAAGTCACATATTCCATTCAGTGTGTGTCACCGCAGTTTAGCAGCCTATTCTGTGTACTCTGCACAGTTGCAGAATAGGAAGAAATACTGTTAAGTTTTCAAACTCAAATATTAAAGTCACATATTCCATTCAGTGTGTGTCACCGCCGTTTAGCAGCCTATTCTGTGTACTCTGCACAGTTGCAGAATAGGAAGAAATACTGTTAAGTTTTCAAACTCAAATATTAAAGTCACATATTCCATTCAGTGTGTGTCACCGCCGTTTAGCAGCCTATTCTGTGTACTCTGCACAGTTGCAGAATAGGAAGAAATACTGTTAAGTTTTCAAACTCAAATATTAAAGTCACATATTCCATTCAGTGTGTGTCACCGCAGTTTAGCAGCCTATTCTGTGTACTCTGCACAGTTGCAGAATAGGAAGAAATACTGTTAAGTTTTCAAACTCAAATATTAAAGTCACATATTCCATTCAGTGTGTGTCACCGCAGTTTAGCAGCCTATTCTGTGTACTCTGCACAGTTGCAGACTAGGAAGAAATACTGTTAAGTTTTCAAACTCAAATATTAAAGTCACATATTCCATTCAGTGTGTGTCACCGCCGTTTAGCAGCCTATTCTGTGTACTCTGCACAGTTGCAGAATAGGAAGAAATACTGTTAAGTTTTCAAACTCAAATATTAAAGTCACATATTCCATTCAGTGTGTGTCACCGCCGTTTAGCAGCCTATTCTGTGTACTCTGCACAGTTGCAGAATAGGAAGAAATACTGTTAAGTTTTCAAACTCAAATATTAAAGTCACATATTCCATTCAGTGTGTGTCACCGCCGTTTAGCAGCCTATTCTGTGTACTCTGCACAGTTGCAGAATAGGAAGAAATACTGTTAAGTTTTCAAACTCAAATATTAAAGTCACATATTCCATTCAGTGTGTGTCACCGCCGTTTAGCAGCCTATTCTGTGTACTCTGCACAGTTGCAGAATAGGAAGAAATACTGTTAAGTTTTCAAACTCAAATATTAAAGTCACATATTCCGTGTAAGATGAAGAAGGCGGGTAAAAAGGGACGGGGAAGTGGACGTGATCCTGATAGTTCAGGGCGCGGGTCAGGACGCGGAGAAACTGTGCCTGGTGCCAGAGCACAAGAAAGAAAGACATCCACCATACCTAGCTTCATGTCTAATTTTACAGGGCGTCGCAGGACATCACTCTCGAGGTCCGACCACTGCGAACAGGTGGTCGGTTGGATGACAGCTGATACTGCTTCCAGTCGGTTAAGCACCACCCTGTCTTCCACCAAGTCCACTCTCAGTAGCCAAGAGTCTGGTCAACATAATCCTCACTCTGATCATCCTTCCTCCCACCATACACGGTCTGGTCAAAGAAGTGATCCCACACTGGGATATAGTGAGGAGCTCGTCTCATCACCAATCCTTCATTTGACCCTCTCTCCAAGCACGCTTGCAGAGGAACATGACATTTTGTGCCCTGATTCACAACCTCTAGAGGGTACCCAATCACAAGAAGATGACAGATGTGAACGGCATTTAAGGTCAAAGGAAGTAGTGGATGATGATGATGATGATGAGACACAGTTGCCATTAAATCAACCACTGTTTCCGTCTCAAGACCTTGTTGAGGAGAATGTTATACAGTTGTCAATGACTGAGTATGTGGTGGGATCAAGACATGAGGAGGATGATCAGAGTGAGGAAGTGGAGGAGGACTTGGTGGACGATGAGGTGACTGACCCCACCTGGGAAGGTGTAGAGCCGAGCGATGACAGCAGTCCTGAGGGTGAGCCATCTGCAGCACCGCAACAGGCTGGAAGAGGCAGTGGTGTGGCTACAGAAAGAAGGCGGACCGCACCAAACCGGCCCGCAAATGTTCCACGGAGCACCCCCTTGCGTAAATCTACCTTGCCAAAGGGTAGGTGTTCCGCGGTATGGCGTTTTTTTAAGGAAAGTGCGGACGATAAAAGAATTGTAGTTTGCAACCTGTGCCACACCAGAATGAGCCGAGGCATGAACACTAGAAACCTCACCACCACCAGCATGATCCGACACATGGCATCCAAGCACCGTAATAAGTGGGAGGAACGCCTGGATCGCCCATCTGTGTCTGCAGGCCACACAACTGCCTCCTCTTCCCCTGTTTTCGGTGCCGGCCAATCGCCTGTCGAAGGCGCAGGCCCGCATACCTCCCGCCCTGCACCTGTACCATCTGAAGCACCATCAGCGACCACATCCACTTCCCTGTCCCAGCGCAGCGTCCAAATGTCGTTACCCCAGGCATTTGAGCGCAAGAGAAAATACCCAGCCACCCACCCACAGGCCATAGCACTAACCTCACACCTTTCCAAATTACTGGCCATCGAAATGCTGCCATTTAGGCTTGTGGACACTGAGTCCTTCCGCAGCCTGATGGCAGCAGCTGTCCCTCGGTACGCGGTCCCCAGCCGCCACTACTTTTCCCGGTGTGCCATCCCCGCATTACACCACCATGTGTCCCGTAACATCACCCGTGCCCTGACCAACGCAGTTACTGGGAAGGTCCACTTAACGACTGACACATGGACAAGTGCTTGTGGCCAGGGACGCTACATTTCCCTGACGGCACACTGGGTGAATGTCGTGGAGGCTGGGAGCGACTCGGACCCTGGGATGGCACGGGTGCTACCCACGCCGAGGATTGCGGGCCCTACCTCCATCAGGGTTTCCGCCAGCACCTACGTTATTGGCTCCTCCTCCTCCGTTTCCACCTCCGAATTCTCTACACGCAGCGCCACTCCCCCATCAGCCAGTAGCTGGAAGCAGTGTAGCACTGCAGTGGGGAAGCGTCAACAGGCCGTGCTGAAGCTGATCTGCCTTGGGGACAAACAGCACACGGCCTCAGAGCTGTTGCAGGGGATTAGTCACCAGACCGAGCAGTGGCTCTCGCCACTCAACCTGCAACCAGGCATGGTTGTGTGTGATAATGGGCGTAACTTGGTGGCGGCTTTGGAGCTCGGCAACTCACACACGTACCATGCCTAGCGCATGTATTTAATTTAGTGGTTCAGCGATTTCTAAAAACCTACCCCAATGTGCATGATCTCTTGACCAAGGTGCGCCGCGTGTGTGCACATTTCCGTAAGTCCTCTACAGCTTCGGCCGGCCTGTTGAAGCTGCAGCAGCGCTTACAATTGCCAGCTCACCGGCTGCTGTGTGACGTGAGCACGCGCTGGAACTCCACCTTCCACATGTTGGCCCGGCTTTGTGAGCAGCAGAGGGCAGTAGTGGAGTACCAGCTGTTACACGGTCGTCGCCTCTCCGTTCAACTTCCTGTAATCAGAAGTGAGGAGTGGGAATGGATGTCAGACCTCTGCGAGGTTTTACGCAATTTTGAGGAATCGACACAGATGGTGAGCGGCGATAACGCTATTATCAGTGTAACCATCCCACTTCTGTGTCTACTGAAACGCTCGCTGCTCACAATTAAAACCGACGCTTTGCATGTGGAAGAGGTGGAAATGGGGGAGGAAGAGCTTACACAAGGTGATAGCCAGAGCACCCTCACTTCGTCTTCTCAGCGACAATTGGAGGAGGCGGAGGAGGAGGAGGAGGAAGACACGGTTGCCTCCGCTACAGAGGGTAGCCATGGAACTTTAGTTCCATCTCTTCAGCGTGGGTGGGCAGAAGAGGAGGAAGAGGATGAGGATATTGAGAGTCATCCTCCTGGTGAGGACAGCGAAATCTTGACTGTTGGTACTCTGGCACACATGGCTGACTTTATGTTAGGCTGCCTTTCCCGTGACCCACGCGTTGTACGCATTTTAGACAACACGGATTACTGGGTGTTCACCCTTCTGGACCCCCGCTACAAAGAGAATTTCTCATCTCTCATTCCTCCGGTGGAGAGGACAAGCAAAATGGTGCAATACCAGAAGGTTCTTGTTGAAAAATTGCTCCAAAATTTTCCATCTGACAACGCTGGCGGCAGAGTACGTGCTACCTTGGCCAACCGAGAAGGAGAGAAAAGGGGAGCACACAGCAGTTCCGACAAAGGCAGGGCAACACTCTCCAAGGCGTGGGACACCTTCATGACACCCCGCCAGCACCCTCACCCTGATGCGCAGCCTAGTGTCACAAGGAGGGAAAAGTTTTGGAAGATGGTGAAGGAGTACGTAGCAGACCGTGTCAGCGTCCTCAATGATCCCTCTGTGCCTTACAACTACTGGGTGTCCAAGCTGGACACGTGGTATGAACTGGCACTCTACGCCTTGGAGGTGCTGGCCTGCCCTGCCGCCAGCGTTCTGTCTGAGCGGGTATTTAGTGCTGCTGGTGGCATCATAACAGATAAGCGTATCCGCCTTTCCACCGACAATGCTGATAGGTTGACACTTATAAAAATGAACAAGGCCTGGATTTCCCCTGACTTCTCCACTCCACTGGAGGAAAGCCCCGGGGGAACATAAACTCACTTTATATATGTTATTTACAATGATGGGAATACTCTGTATTCCCATTCACCCCTTCCACCCAAAAAACGGGTATATGGTTGACTCTTAATCTTCTCATCCTCCTCCTCCTCTTCCATATGCCCTGTGCTATAATTTTTATATAGGGCCAGCTCACCAGCGGGCCCTGTGATATAATTTTTATATAGGGCCAGCTCACCAGCGGGCCCTGTTTGACAACTTTTTGTATAGGTCAGCTCACCAGCGGGCCTTCTTATATAATGTTTTATTGGGTCAGCTCTCTAGCGGGCCCTCTCATATAATGTTTTATAGCGTCAGCTCACTAGCGGGCCTTCGCATATAATGTTTAGGATGGTCAGCTCTGCAGCAGACCCTCACCCATAATGTTTTAGATGGTCGGCTCAGCGCACGTTTCCCTCTTAATCATGGCCTCAGTTCAATAAAATCAAGGAAATTTTTGGGAGAATTTGCCTCTGCGCACGTTTCCCTCTTAATCATGGCCCCAGTTCAGAAAATCAAGGAAATTTTTGGGAGAATTTGCCTCTGCGCACGTTTCCCTCTTAATCATGGCCCCAGTTCAGAAAATCAAGGAAATTTTTGGGAGAATTTGCCTCTGCGCACGTTTCCCTCTTAATCATGGCCTCACTTCCGAAAATCAAGGAAATTTTTGGGAGAATTTGCAGATGATATACAAGTAAATATACAGCAAATATTGTTTGGTAACAATTTTTCGCCTAAAGTCGTTTTTATTTTCCTTTTTGTGTGTTTTATGGTCAGTCTGTAAAAATGGCGTACTACGGGCGAAAGATCGTTCCCAGCAGCGATGTTGGAGTCCAAGATGCATCCAGACATCCTCCCTATGCTGTCCCTGAACCATTTCTGTGGTGTTTCCATCCTTTTCTGCCCTTTTCCTATGGACCAGGCACCCTCCCCTCATCAGAGCAGGGGGTGCCTGGTGTAATGCTCGAGTCCTCCCATTGACTTCAATGGGGCTCGGGTGCTTGGCCGAGCACTCGAGCCTCAGGGGGTGCTCGGTCAGAGCACCCGAACACCCGAGCATTGGGGTGCTCGCTCATCACTAGTGTTTATCTGTAGGCTTATGAGAGGCATTCATTTTTCTACGCTGCCTCAATCTAGGTATCATTCCTTATGGAATGTGAATGATGTTCTATATTTTTTGAAGTTCTGGCCAGGGAATGAGCATCTGTCCTTGACACAGTTGTCTGCAAAACTGACCATGTTACTTTGCCTTATTTCTTTAAAGAGGGTTTTGGATGTTATGGCTTTGGATATCCGTACACAATCTTTTACTCCTACTGATGTTCATTTTGGGATTTTTAAGTGCACAAAGACACGTGTTCGCATTGTGTTGTACCCTGCTTTCCCTACAAAGCTGCAATTATGTGTGGTGCATTGTTTGCAAATGTATGAGGAAAGGACTGCTCTTTTGAGGAGTTCCACTTGTAACCAGTTATTGATCTCTTTTCTTCACCGCGTTTACCGTATTGGCAGCTACTTTAGCTCGTTGGGTGCGATGGATTATGCATCTGGCGGGCATTGATGTTTCACTTCTTGGAGCAGACTCACCTAAGGGTGCTATGGCACCTATGGCTCTACTGGTTGAGGGTATGTTGTAAGATATCCTTAGGGCTGCAGATTGATCCAGGGAGTCCACCTTTAAAGGGATAGTAAAGTCCCAAAAAATAATCCTCTAAATGGTAGCTGCAATAAAAAAACACTTAATGAGCTTAATCCTTTCTCTCAAACTGTTATTGTTTGAGAGCTATAAGAAAATAAAGACCTCCGCTCCCTCCCCTTTCTGCCTGATGAGCTGTAAAGGTGTCAGAGGCAGAATCAGGTTGCCCGACTGTAGGCGGCTCTTCAGGAGCGCTGTCATCGGGATATCTATCTATAATTACTTCATCGGTATGGTCTACAACGTGTGCCTGGCTTGCAAGCACACGTTGTAGACCATTCCGATGAAGTAATTATACTAAGAGCCGCCGTCTGGTCCCGGAAGCAGGATCTCATGATGTCCGCTGTACAGTGGACACATGAGAAGGGGGATGGGAGCGGAGGTCTTTATTTTCTTACATCTCTCAACCATAACGGTTTGAGAGAGAGGATTAAGCACATTAAATGTTTTTAATTGCAGCTACCATTTAGAAGATACTTTTTTTGGGGGACATTACAATCTCTTTAAGGAATTTTATTGTAATCCTATTGATCATGTTTCTAATCAATAAATTAGATATTGAGGTGGAGCTTCAGTGGGGTTCCAGAGAAGCTAATCGCTAATTGCAGCCCGAACAAGACCTTCACTCTCCCAGTCCAAATAAAACAAAATGCAAAAAACGATCTAGCTCTCAATAGTGAATCTAGACCACATGTATAAATTCACAGGCAATTAAAAACCAAAAGATTCATCACCATATATATTATCCTCAATACACAGTGTTTTTCCTTTTTTTTAAGTGGCATATCCAATGGCATATCTTTTGGTTAAGTGAGGTATGGTAGGTGTTTGAGCCAGTGATATTACCAGGTGGAGGTATTGTGACATATGTCCTACGGTCAGTGAATTCATAGAACGAGGTACAGAGGTCACACCTCGATGGTTGAGAGACTGGCAAAGAAGTGATATTATATTTATACCCTTTTAACCATATGTGTCATGGAACCACAAAGAGTAAAAATACAGATCTGTGCTGGGAATTGGTCAAATAATCTAATAGGCTGGGTCTTATCCGAAGTGCCAGTTAAGGGATAAATTGGTACTTAGGAAGATTGTCCCATGATTTAAAGATATATTCTTTTGGTGTGAAATTATACTAGATATGGATTGTATATGAACCTAATATTTTTTTTTTAAAGGAAAGACACTGTGTATTGAGGGTAATACATATGGTGATTAATTTTTTGGTTTTTAATTGCCTATGAATTTATACATGAGGTCTAGATTTACTATTGAGCACTAGATCATGTTTCTACTCAAATTGTGTGTAAGGTTTAAACTTGCATAATATGAAGCCTCCGTGCTTGCCGTAAAATTGTATAGATACACCTGACTGCTGTCTGATGGACTCCTACCTAGGTAAGTACTTCTGTTACACACAGTAATTATGTAGATACATCTGACTGCTGTGTGATGGACTCCTATCTAGGTAAGTGCTTCTGTTACACACAGTAATTATATAGATACACCTGACTGCTGTGTGATGGACTCCTACCTAGGTAAGTGCTTCTGTTACACACAGTAATTATGTAGATACATCTGACTGCTGTGTGATGGACTCCTATCTAGGTAAGTGCTTCTGTTACACACAGTAATCATATAGATACACCTGACTGCTGTGTGATGGACTCCTACCTAGGTAAGTGCTTCTGTTACACACAGTAATTATGTAGATACATCTAACTGCTGTGTGATGGACTCCTATCTAGGTAAGTGCTTCTGTTACACACAGTAATCATATAGATACACCTGACTGCTGATGGACTCCTACCTAGGTAAGTGCTTCTGTTACACACAGTAATTATGTAGATACATCTGACTGCTGTGTGATGGACTCCTATCTAGGTAAGTGCTTCTGTTACACACAGTAATCATATAGATACACCTGACTGCTGTGTGATGGACTCCTACCTAGGTAAGTGCTTCTGTTACACACAGTAATTATGTAGATACATCTGACTGCTGTGTGATGGACTCCTATCTAGGTAAGTGCTTCTGTTACACACAGTAATTATATAGATACACCTGACTGCTGTGTGATGGACTCCTATCTAGGTAAGTGCTTCTGTTACACACAGTAATTATATAGATACACCTAACTGCTGTGTGATGGACTCCTATCTAGGTAAGTGATTCTGTTACACACAGTAATTATATAGATACACCTGTCTGCTGTATGATGGACTCCTACCTAGGTAAGCGCTTCTGTTACACACAGTAATTATACAGATACACCTGACTGCTGTATGATGGACTCCTACCTAGGTAAGCGCTTCTGTTACACACAGTAATTATATAGATACACCTGACTGCTGTATGATGGACTCCTACCTAGGTAAGTGCTTCTGTTACACAGTAATTATATAGATACACCTGACTGCTGTGTGATGGACTCCTATCTAGGTAAGTGCTTCTGTTACACACAGTAATTATATAGATACATCTGACTGCTGTGTGATGGACTCCTACCTAGGTAAGTGCTTCTGTTACACACAGTAATTATATAGATACACCTGAGTGCTGTATGATGGACTCCTACCTAGGTAAGTGCTTCTGTTACACACAGTAATAATATAGATACACCTGACTGCTGTGTGATGGACTCCTACCTAGGGAAGTGCTTCTGTTACACACAGTAATTATATAGATACACCTGACTGCTGTGTGATGGACTCCTACCTAGGTAAGTGCTTCTGTTACACACAGTAACTATATAGATACACCTGACTGCTGTGTGATGGACTCCTACCTAGGTAAGCCCTTCTGTTACACACAGTAATTATATAGATACACCTGACTGCTGTATGATGGACTCCTACCTAGGTAAGCGCTTTTGTTACACGCAGTAATTATATAGATACACCTGACTGCTGTGTGATGGACTCCTACCTAGGTAAGTGCTTCTGTTACACACAGTAATTATACAGATACACCTGACTGCTGTGTGATGGACTCCTACCTAGGTAAGTGCTTCTGTTACACAGTAATTATATAGATGCACCTGACTGCTGTGTGATGGAATCCTATCTAGGTAAGTGCTTCTGTTACACACAGTAATTATATAGATACACCTGACTGCTGTGTGATGGACTCCTACCTAGGGAAGTGCTTCTGTTACACACAGTAATTATATAGATACACCTGACTGCTGTGTGATGGACTCCTACCTAGGTAAGTGCTTCTGTTACACACAGTAACTATATAGATACACCTGACTGCTGTGTGATGGACTCCTACCTAGGTAAGCCCTTCTGTTACACACAGTAATTATATAGATACACCTGACTGCTGTATGATGGACTCCTACCTAGGGAAGTGCTTCTGTTACACACAGTAATTATATAGATACACCTGACTGCTGTGTGATGGACTCCTACCTAGGTAAGTGCTTCTGTTACACACAGTAACTATATAGATACACCTGACTGCTGTGTGATGGACTCCTACCTAGGTAAGCCCTTCTGTTACACACAGTAATTATATAGATACACCTGACTGCTGTATGATGGACTCCTACCTAGGTAAGTGCTTCTGTTACACACAGTAATTATACAGATACACCTGACTGCTGTGTGATGGACTCCTACCTAGGTAAGTGCTTCTGTTACACACAGTAATTATGTAGATACATCTGACTGCTGTGTGATGGACTCCTATCTAGGTAAGTGCTTCTGTTACACACAGTAATTATATAGATACACCTGACTGCTGTGTGATGGACTCCTACCTAGGTAAGCGCTTCTGTTACACACAGTAATTATGTAGATACATCTGACTGCTGTGTGATGGACTCCTATCTAGGTAAGTGCTTCTGTTACACACAGTAATCATATAGATACACCTGACTGCTGTGTGATGGACTCCTACCTAGGTAAGTGCTTCTGTTACACACAGTAATTATATAGATGCACCTGACTGCTGTGTGATGGACTCCTATCTAGGTAAGTGCTTCTGTTACACACAGTAATTATATAGATACACCTGACTGCTGTGTGATGGACTCCTACCTAGGTAAGTGCTTCTGTTACACACAGTAATTATATAGATACACCTGACTGCTGTATGATGGACTCCTACCTAGGTAAGTGCTTCCGTTACACACAGTAATTATATAGATATACCTGACTGCTGTATGATGGACTCCTACCTAGGTAAGCGCTTCTGTTACACAGTAATTATATAGATACACCTGACTGCTGTGTGATGGACTCCTATCTAGGTAAGTGCTTCTGTTACACACAGTAATTATATAGATACATCTGACTGCTGTGTGATGGACTCCTACCTAGGTAAGTGCTTCTGTTACACACAGTAATTATATAGATACACCTGAGTGCTGTATGATGGACTCCTACCTAGGTAAGTGCTTCTGTTACACACAGTAATAATATAGATACACCTGACTGCTGTGTGATGGACTCCTACCTAGGGAAGTGCTTCTGTTACACACAGTAATTATATAGATACACCTGACTGCTGTGTGATGGACTCCTACCTAGGTAAGTGCTTCTGTTACACACAGTAACTATATAGATACACCTGACTGCTGTGTGATGGACTCCTACCTAGGTAAGCCCTTCTGTTACACACAGTAATTATATAGATACACCTGACTGCTGTATGATGGACTCCTACCTAGGTAAGCTCTTTTGTTACACGCAGTAATTATATAGATGCACCTGACTGCTGTGTGATGGACTCCTACCTAGGTAAGTGCTTCTGTTACACACAGTAATTATATAGATGCACCTGACTGCTGTGTGATGGACTCCTACCTAGGTAAGTGCTTCTGTTACACACAGTAATTATATAGATGCACCTGACTGCTGTGTGATGGACTCCTACCTAGGTAAGTGCTTCTGTTACACACAGTAATTATATAGATACACCTGACTGCTGTATGATGGACTCCTACCTAGGTAAGTGCTTCCGTTACACACAGTAATTATATAGATACACCTGACTGCTGTATGATGGACTCCTACCTAGGTAAGTGCTTCTGTTACACAGTAATTATATAGATACACCTGACTGCTGTGTGATGGACTCCTATCTAGGTAAGTGCTTCTGTTACACACAGTAATTATATAGATACATCTGACTGCTGTGTGATGGACTCCTACCTAGGTAAGTGCTTCTGTTACACACAGTAATTATATAGATACACCTGAGTGCTGTATGATGGACTCCTACCTAGGTAAGTGCTTCTGTTACACACAGTAATAATATAGATACTCCTGACTGCTGTGTGATGGACTCCTACCTAGGGAAGTGCTTCTGTTACACACAGTAATTATATAGATACACCTGACTGCTGTGTGATGGACTCCTACCTAGGTAAGTGCTTCTGTTACACACAGTAACTATATAGATACACCTGACTGCTGTGTGATGGACTCCTACCTAGGTAAGCGCTTTTGTTACACGCAGTAATTATATAGATACACCTGACTGCTGTGTGATGGACTCCTATCTAGGTAAGTGCTTCTGTTACACACAGTAATTATATAGATACACCTGACTGCTGTGTGATGGACTCCTACCTAGGTAAGTGCTTCTGTTACACACAGTAATTATATAGATACACCTGACTGCTGTATGATGGACTCCTACCTAGGTAAGTGCTTCCGTTACACACAGTAATTATATAGATATACCTGACTGCTGTATGATGGACTCCTACCTAGGTAAGCGCTTCTGTTACACAGTAATTATATAGATACACCTGACTGCTGTGTGATGGACTCCTATCTAGGTAAGTGCTTCTGTTACACACAGTAATTATATAGATACATCTGACTGCTGTGTGATGGACTCCTACCTAGGTAAGTGCTTCTGTTACACACAGTAATTATATAGATACACCTGAGTGCTGTATGATGGACTCCTACCTAGGTAAGTGCTTCTGTTACACACAGTAATAATATAGATACACCTGACTGCTGTGTGATGGACTCCTACCTAGGGAAGTGCTTCTGTTACACACAGTAATTATATAGATACACCTGACTGCTGTGTGATGGACTCCTACCTAGGTAAGTGCTTCTGTTACACACAGTAACTATATAGATACACCTGACTGCTGTGTGATGGACTCCTACCTAGGTAAGCCCTTCTGTTACACACAGTAATTATATAGATACACCTGACTGCTGTATGATGGACTCCTACCTAGGTAAGCTCTTTTGTTACACGCAGTAATTATATAGATGCACCTGACTGCTGTGTGATGGACTCCTACCTAGGTAAGTGCTTCTGTTACACACAGTAATTATATAGATGCACCTGACTGCTGTGTGATGGACTCCTACCTAGGTAAGTGCTTCTGTTACACACAGTAATTATATAGATGCACCTGACTGCTGTGTGATGGACTCCTACCTAGGTAAGTGCTTCTGTTACACACAGTAATTATATAGATACACCTGACTGCTGTATGATGGACTCCTACCTAGGTAAGTGCTTCCGTTACACACAGTAATTATATAGATACACCTGACTGCTGTATGATGGACTCCTACCTAGGTAAGTGCTTCTGTTACACAGTAATTATATAGATACACCTGACTGCTGTGTGATGGACTCCTATCTAGGTAAGTGCTTCTGTTACACACAGTAATTATATAGATACATCTGACTGCTGTGTGATGGACTCCTACCTAGGTAAGTGCTTCTGTTACACACAGTAATTATATAGATACACCTGAGTGCTGTATGATGGACTCCTACCTAGGTAAGTGCTTCTGTTACACACAGTAATAATATAGATACACCTGACTGCTGTGTGATGGACTCCTACCTAGGGAAGTGCTTCTGTTACACACAGTAATTATATAGATACACCTGACTGCTGTGTGATGGACTCCTACCTAGGTAAGTGCTTCTGTTACACACAGTAACTATATAGATACACCTGACTGCTGTGTGATGGACTCCTACCTAGGTAAGCGCTTTTGTTACACGCAGTAATTATATAGATACACCTGACTGCTGTGTGATGGACTCCTACCTAGGTAAGTGCTTCTGTTACACACAGTAATTATACAGATACACCTGACTGCTGTGTGATGGACTCCTACCTAGGTAAGTGCTTCTGTTACACAGTAATTATATAGATGCACCTGACTGCTGTGTGATGGAATCCTATCTAGGTAAGTGCTTCTGTTACACACAGTAATTATATAGATGCACCTGACTGCTGTGTGATGGACTCCTACCTAGGTAAGTGCTTCTGTTACACACAGTAATTATATAGATGCACCTGACTGCTGTGTGATGGACTCCTACCTAGGTAAGTGCTTCTGTTACACACAGTAATTATATAGATGCACCTGACTGCTGTGTGATGGACTCCTACCTAGGTAAGTGCTTCTGTTACACACAGTAATTATATAGATACACCTGACTGCTGTATGATGGACTCCTACCTAGGTAAGTGCTTCCGTTACACACAGTAATTATATAGATATACCTGACTGCTGTATGATGGACTCCTACCTAGGTAAGCGCTTCTGTTACACACAGTAATTATGTAGATACATCTGACTTCTGTGTGATGGACTCCTATCTAGGTAAGTGCTTTTATTCTCATGGATTTAGTTGATATTAATAACTATGATAACTATCATTACAAAGGAATTAGAAACTTTTTTTAAGGGAAATTTCCTCACTTTGTGGTCACTTGCCTGTTGACTTACTAAAGTATTTATCTAGAATTTTATTTTGAACTGTAAATTGCAAAAATAACTGATAAACAGAAGAGGAACATTAGTGGATTGCGCAGAGAAGCTTTATCTCAGTCAGAAATACAGACACAAAATGGGGGTACTGACTGCCACAATTTAAAATGTACCAATAGTGAATACTGACAATTGACACTGTGGCAGTCAGCGCCCCCATTTTGTGTCTGTATTTCTGTCTTTTGAGGAGCCTGTGGAGGTTTTTTTAATTAATGATAATGAAAAGAAAAATACAAACATTGTAGACAAGTAAACATAGAAATAAGTGTAAAAGCAATCGGATTTTTCTGTCCCTCAACAAAAAGGATCTGGATCTCCTTAGTCCCTTTTTCTCTGTTAGAATGACCAAAATTCTTCTCTGTGTATATCTTCATCCACAGCTGCAGGACTACTCTATACCCGCAGCATTCACCCCAGGGGATCTGGCCTATCAAGGCCTTGGAGAAGCATAATTGAGTGAATTTCCGTATGTGACCGGAAACACTCACAGTGTGGCGGAGATCCAGATGGCGTCAGGTAACAGTGTCCCCACCCTGTTCTGCTAGGGACTCAGTGTTGTTTCAAAACAAGGAGGAGGATGGCATTCTCTATGTGGAAGGATTAAAGGAGCAGTAAACTTTTTTTATGAAAAAATATATATTGTAGGGATTTTCCTACTGAGTAAAATAAGGGTACTCCCACTGCCGAGAGATTTATATTTCCAGAGTTATTACAGTTTAAACCTATGGTTTTTTACATTAGCAGGGCCCTCTAGTGGTCAAATTCTAATTAGATTTCCTGTTAGATTCTAATGGAGAGGAAAGTCAGAAAAGTCAGAGACATAACAGTTCTCCATAGAATGTGATAGAAACTGCTGAGTCACTTCCTGTCAGTTAGAACTATCAGGAAGTAAACACAGTAAATTCACTTCCTGTCAGTTAGAACTATCAGGAAGTAAACACAGTAAATTCACTTCCTGATTATTTAAACTGCTATAAATTTTGAATAAAACATCTGACAGCAATGGGAGTGACCTTGTTTTATTCAGCAGAAAAGCTCTGTAAAATATGTATTTTCATAAAAAAAAGTTTACTGCTCCTTTAAATACTTAGAGGGAGAGTCAAGGGACTTACAAGATGTTAGGGAACCACCTGCATGCATAACATTCTGTGTGGCAGTGGGGATAAGCAAATAGGTGTGAAGAACAGGCCTATCCGTTAAGGGCCTTGTATACTTTGCCGGGTCATGTTAATGAAAGTGTTATCTACTTCCCATGGGGTGAGGTGGAAGTATCATTTATAAAGTTGATTGTGGGAGTTGCCTGAGAGTAAAGGTGAGGTTTCATTCGTCACTAAGTCCCTCTTCTTTTCTCTGTTAATCAGTGTGTCATTATGTGTAGGTGGTTGGTGGTGTGCATATACATTATTCTGCCAATTATTGCAGTGTGGATACTCTCATATTTATGAAATAGTTCTACAGCCTTGTTAGTCTCTCTGCCTATGTACTTTGGTCACCCAAAGGTATAGATTGGGGACCAGTGGGCTGGGGTGTGTCTGGTGCTTTCTTCGGGCGGCTGGAATTGGTCCATGTTGGACCAGTCAGTCAGGACCACAATTCGTGTTATAGCCAAAATGGTTGCTGGTGCGCTGTAGGGAGGATCCAAAGTCTTGTTCCTGAAGAGTTGCTTCACCAATACCAGATTTCCCAGCTTAAATGGATGTGTCAGTTTACCTGTGGGAAGAAGCAAAGACAGAGAAACATCACCATAGATGACATTCAATTTATTGATCAATTGCAATACATATTTTTGTTTAGTACATTTCAAGTTACCTAAGGACTTGCCGCACCATGTGACTTGGCCCAAAGCCTTTCCCCAATTTATCTTTAATTTTCCTATTGGTGCTTTATATTTGACCTGAAGATTGTGGGTGGTATGTGAAATTTCCATTGTATGCACAGAATCTCACAAATGTGGTGTGTTATTTTTGCTGTAAATAGTGTATCCTTGTCACTACTGATCATCAGATGGCATCCAAATCTGGGAATCATTCCTGAACCTAGTATTTTTGCAATGGTTTTGGCATTTTCCTTGGCCATAGGAAAAAGCTTCAACCCATTTGGAAAACTAATCACATATAACCAACAGGTATCGGATACTTCCTGATGTATGCATGTGTGTAAAATCTATTTGTAACTGTTGCATTGGTCCCTCAGGGGGTGACATATGGTCATGAGCACCATGCACTATTTTCTGTACATGATTTCTTACACATATGTTGATTCTCCACTAGTTCTATCAATTTCCAAATTACAAACCTGGTCTGTGTGATGTTATATGTCTGTTTCTTACCATGTTTTTTGTTTAGGTATCCCTAGGCATCACTAGTCTACCCTCCTTGTCTGACCATAGACCATTATGGTCTAGTGTCAGACCCTCCTTTTACCAAAACTGTAGGTGATCCTTAGAGGCCAACACTCGCAATAAGTATATGTCTGGGAATGGAAATGGAGGTATCATTACCATGTGGAACTGAATGTTTGTGGTAGTATTATAAACTGAGTGGGGTGGACCATGTAAGGCTGACTGTACTATGGTTCTTGCATGTGACTACTGCTATGGTTTATGGCAATAATATAGAAGCTAACAGATTATTAACCAATTGAGCGTGTGAAAATACTTTACTGTCAACTGTCACAAATCCTCTATTTCTCTATATAATTCCAAAATGACGTACCAAACCAAATGCATATCTGATGTCTGTCACTATATGCACATCTTTGTTTAAAAATAGCAAGCATGCATGTGTTAGAACTGTTAGTTCAGCAGCTTGGGCAGATAGAAAAGGGAAAGAGTTAGCCATTAATACCTTATCTGGTAATTGGACTACAGATAATCCTGCCAGATATATATATACCCCATCAGATGGTTTTGGGCATGACCCATTCACATATACATGCAAGGGGGAAAAAAGACTGCCGGTCAGGTCTTGGTGAGGTATCCATGTGAATGGTCTGTAAGCAATCAAGTGCCTCAACCTCTGATATGTCAGGGAGAATGTAAAAGTAATTTGTGTAATGTCAAAGTGGGTCCAGAATGTGAAGGGTAATATTGCAAGTGTAAATAGTCTCATAAACAAATCCTCTCTGTGCAGTCATGCGTCTGAACTGCCCCTACCACCTGTCTTTCGCTGCTCCTAAACATGCAGGCAGGTCCAGAACCCCTGGTGATAATGCTTTAAATAACAAACCACTGTTCCACAGCCACAGCCATTTTCCCTTGCAAGGACACCTGAAGCAGTGGAACCTCCCTCTTTACAATACAGGTGAAACGGGAGAGAGTAGTGAGGCAGTCCCAGAGGCAGGAGAAGACAAGGCTGTTTTTAGTGCTTTGTACACCATGTCCATGTCCATAGCCCATTGTATTTCATCAGGAGTAGCTCTTAAGGTACCCTGTCTCAATATGTGATCGTGGTAAGAGCAGTCTGAAATCCATTGCCTACACTAAGTCACCATGCAGTTTTAGTCTTTGGCTTTGGAAGTGAGATAATGGCTTTTACTCATGCAGGAGCCAGCAGCCCTTGTCCATGTGATAACACAAATCCTAGGTATTTTACAGTCTCTCGACAATACTGTAGCTTAGCAGGTGATACCTTATGACCAGTCTTTGGTAGATGTATCTTTCATACAGGATTAGTCATCTGGGCTACACAACAGCAAATCATCCACATACTGAAGCAACGTGGAGCCACAATCAGGTGACCAAAACTCTAGGGTTTTCCTGACTACAGCAGAATAGACGGTGGGGGAATCGACATATAATCCATTCCACGTATACTGATTCCCTCTGTACGTGAAAGCAAACAGTGGTTTCATGTCAGGGTGTACTGGAATGCTAAAGAAAAGCAAGTGGCAGATGATGGTATTACAGACAAACTAGAGACTACATCAGACACCACGAGTGCCAGTGGCTGAATTAACTCATTTACTTCCCTTAGATAGACTTTCTTGACTTTCCTCTCCATTAGAATCTAACAGGAAATCTAATTAGACTTTGACCACTAGAGGGCACTGCTAATGTAAAAAAACATGGGTTTAAACTGTAATAACTCTGGAAATATAAATCTCTCAGCAGTGGGAGTACCCTTATTCTACTCAATAGGAAAATCCCTACAATATATATTTTTTTCATAAAAAAAGTTTACTGCTCCTTTAAGTACTGTTTGCATTATGGTCTTAAACTACAAACATGATACATTTTTATTCCAAAAGCAAAGCAACATTATTATATTTATACACCGTGGCATCTATAATTATCTATATATCCCCCAATCACGTCTATTCCCCCTTCATCTAATCATTGTTTGTGAAAATGTCTTAACAGACCCTTTAGCAGAATTGTTATGTTGTGCAGAAAGTAAAACAAGGAAGTAGTGAAGGGAGGGGAACATGGAGAGGAACGCAGTTGCACACACAGAAAAAGCTGTTTTCTCACGGAACCACAATTTTATAAGTATGGTGGTTTAACATCTTGTTTGCCATCACCATGCAAATTATATTGATATCAATGGAAACGTCTTCCTAGTCCTCTAACACCCTAATTCCATCTACCTCTGTATGGCTGTCTGCCTCTATCAGACTGTGAGAGTACATGTCATATTCTTCGTATCTTTCTGAAAACAACCGTCACATCCTTCACTCTTATTGCCACTTCCAAGACTTCACTTCCTAGGCTTTATCAATTATCAATACACATTCTGACTACTTAAAGGGATAGTAATACTTTGTTTTATCTTTATTTTATTTTGTGGGCATTAAAAAAACATGAAGAACCATATAAGTCTTATCTCTCAAACCTTTATGGTTTGAGAGATATTCACAAGCAAAGTTTCCCCTCCCGACCCTTTTACCTAGTGTAAGCCATCTCTTCTCAGATGTGGAATCCAGTCCATAGACCAGACAGATAACAGCAGGGGACAATCTTCTTCCTATGAGAACAATGAAATCCTTGCCCCCCTTGACAAGTTTTTCAGGTTTTTCCCTTATCTTAATTGAAGATTGTCCGTCTCTTCAGTCTACCTGGGCACCTCCCTTCTGATCTGGTTGAACAGTGTTACATCTGTAAAAGGGATGGGAGGGGGATACTTTGTAATTGAATTACTCTTGTACTACAACTCTGACAGAATTGAAATAACACTCTCCAAAGTCCAAATACTATGATGATTAATTAGAGCTGCTTTTATTATGAAACATTACTATCCCTTTAAGCCACTTCAGGAAGAAGTGGTCCCAAATCGTCTGTCTCAACAAGTCCACATACATTTCCTCAACAATCACCAAATCTATTCACAACTGCTGTTACATACTATTGTCTTTGAAATATCTTTTATATCACCTCCTATGTCAGACAAAACATTTGTCCTCATATCTTTCCTATATGTCGTCTATCAGCCCATACATTAGTCTAGTGTCAGTTGGAAAATCATGGTTTTTTTTTGTTTTTTTTGTTTTTTTTACTCCAAGTATCAGAAAAATCAGACCATTTGATACCCATGGGTTTTGTAGCCACATGTAACAAAAATCTGTAATCAGAACTAGTCAACTGTTATCACTTAGTATATATTTATTTTATTACTATAACGACACTAGGGGATTTAATGGGATTAGGACAATATTTAGTCCATGTATTAATTATTAATACATCTGGGGGTTTATTAACAACCTGTCCTCCCACGGTCATAAATGACATTGGTATTTCCAGGTCATCTTTGTCTGTCTGTCTTTCTTGTTTAATTTCCTGACTTTGTGATCTAGTGATTCTGGCGTTACTTCAACTTACTGTCCCATCATCTTCTGTCTGTACTTCATCTATACCAAACTTAACAGTTTCATTTCTAGTTCTTGTTAAAAGTAAAATATCTTCTTTACTTAAAGGTATAGTAATACTTGAAAATAAGTTTATTTTATATTGTAGCCCTTAAAAAAACATTAAAAATTATATAAGTCTTATCTCCCAAACCTTTATGGTTTGGGAGATATTCAGAAGTAAAGTTTCCCCTGGAGTGACGTCATTGCTCCACCCTTCAGATTTGGAACCCGGTCCCGGGACCGGCTGTGCCTCTCCAGAAGTGCTGAGATCACCATCAAAAAGAATTTCTTAATTGGAATGGTCTACAAAGTGTGCTTTCAAGCCAGGCACATTTTGTAGATAGTTCCAGTTAAGTAGTTCTTTTCAAAGATCGTGATCTCGGCACTGCTAAAGAGCTGTCGGCTGATCTGTGGACCGAATTCCAAATCTGTCCACTAGATGGCAGACTTGGCTGAAACAGCCAGGAAAAGAGCATTTTACTATATTTTAAATGTGAATATCTTCCAAACCATAAAGGTTTGGGAGATAAGACTTATATCATTTTTCCTGTTTTTTTAAGGGCTACAATATAAAATACAATTATTTTCAAGTATTACTATCCCTTTAACTGTTCTGGTGTTCGCAATGTTGGATACATTTTACTAATATTTTTGGATATGGGACAAATAGTACCTCATTTTACACATAGTATTTAACTCATTGAGTTCCTTACCACTTTTACCCTTGATTTTAACCTTAGTTTGTTTTAATTTATTCTGTCCAGTTTCCATAATAATAAAATAAACGTCAATAGAACATATATACACAAAATGACACAAAGAAGTCCCTAATGCCACAACAACATAAATTAATAATACAGTTGCACAACTTATTAGACAGTAATCAAAAATCAGACATTAAATATTCTTTGATCATATGACTTTACCTTGGTTCATACCACCCATCTTAAAAGGGTATTTAGACATTTAACTAAAACACAATTTTAAAGATATATGACCACTTACCAAAGTCAACATACACATGAGAAAATACAGTAAACCACAAATACAACACAGTAATCGAACAATTAATTTTCTGGATTTTGGACTTTGTGAATACATTTTTACTTTGGTTACTACCACCCATTTTCGACAAAAACGTAAACATTTATTCAGTAACCTACGTACGTAAAACACTTTATCAAAGCCAAAATATATATATGTATAATATCACATCAACACCATAAGAAGACAGAAACACAAAATCATCTATTAGCATAAAGCAGCAGAGCAAAATCTGATTTGGGGATATGGCCATAGTCTGAGATGAAGGTCTGTGAGTATGTGAATGGATTCAGGATCCTAACACCCCCGAATTATCTGATTCGGGATCCTAACACCCCTGAATTATCTCTATTCTTATCTCTGTATAGGTGTTTGTCTCCTACACCCAAACCAGGTTTGGTCTTTAACACCCAAACTACTCTATATAGGTGTTTGGTCTTTAACCCTTTGAATGCCAGAGGGGTACACAACGCGTTGCATACCCCTCTGGCACTCAAAGGGTTAACACCCAAACTACCTCTTTTTTTTTTTTTTTTTTTTCTTAGACACTCATTGACGTAATTCTCATAGGCAAGTAGACATCAACAGTAAATATATAAAATATATAATGGTGTACTTACCCTGGAGAATCTTGTCCAAAGCCACAGGTCGTATCCTGTTCACAGTGACGCCAAGTAAAAAGAATCTGATTTCTCTATCCCTCCCCAAAAAGGATCTGGGTCTCCTTAGTCCCTTTTTCTCTGTTAGAGTGACCAAATTCTTTTCTGTGTATATCTTCATCCACACCTGCAGGACTACACTATACCCGCAGCGTTCACCCCAGGGGATGTGGTCTATCAAGGCCTTGGAAAAGCAGAAATGAGTGACACAAACAAAGGTTGATAATCAAATACACGTCTAAGTTTTATTAAGCCAAGCATCAGTTAATATAATCAAGGTAAAAAGGCGTGTTTATCATATGACGTAAAATAAGACATTATAATATGTAAGGAGGGCAAAAAGGAAATGTGGGGGTGCAGTTCTATGGAGAACTAGGGCATATTTAATGACACAAGACACAATTAACCTTTAGATTAAAGATACACATCCTGTTTGCGCTGTAGCTAGCTGCTCGGTACTTTTTCATGATAGCTTGTGGTTAGGCGCATCCTGCCTTTAGCGTGTTTCGTGCTAACCTGGCATACGGCCCAGAAAGTCATGTATCTCTAGGTGTTAAGAACAAGACCAAAAGCAATTTTTAAATGTGAATATAACCCCTTCAGTGCTAGATGGAAGTATGAAATGATGTTGACCCTATGTGTTGACCCTAACAAAATGTCATAAATCAATCAAAACAATTCCATACATGAGAGAATAGAACAATACAGATTATTCCAATCAGAGAGAGACACTTGATGGAGAAGGGGAGAGAGACACTTGATGGAGAAGGGGGGGAGAGAGATACTTGATGGAGAAGGGGGGAGAGAAACACTTGATGGAGAAGGGGGAGAGAGACACGATGGAGAAGGGGGAGAGAGACACATGATGGAGAAGGGGGAGAGAGACACTTGATGGAGAAGGGGGGGAGAGAGACACTTGATGGAGAAGAGGAGAGAGAGACATTTGATGGAGAAGGGGGAGAGAGACATGATGGAGAAGGGGGGAGAGAGACACTTGATGGAGAAGGGGGAGAGAGACACGATGGAGAAGGGGGAGAGAGACACATGATGGAGAAGGGGGAGAGAGACACTTGATGGAGAAGGGGGGAGAGAGACACTTGATGGAGAAGAGGAGAGAGAGAGACACTTGATGGAGAAGGGGGAGAGAGACACGATGGAGAAGGGGGGAGAGAGACACTTGATGGAGAAGGGGGAGATAGAGACACTTGATGGAGAAGGGGGAGAGAGACACGATGGAGAAGGGGGGGAGAGAGACACTTGATGGAGAAGGGGGGAGAGAGACACTTGATGGAGAAGGGGGAGAGAGACACATGATGGAGAAGGGGGGAGAGAGAGACACTTGATGGAGAAGGGGGGGAGAGACACATGATGGAGAAGGGGGGAGAGAGAGACATGATGGAGAAGGGGGGTAGATAGACACTTGATGGAGAAGGGGGAGAGAGAGACACGATGGAGAAGGGGGAGAGAGACACATGATGGAGAAGGGGGGAGACACTTGATGGAGAAGGGAGAGAGAGAGAGACACATGATGGAGAAGGGGGGAGAGAGACACATGATGGAGAAGGGGGGAGACATGATGGAGAAGGGGGGAGAGAGAGAGACACATGATGGAGAAGGGGGGAGACATGATGGAGAAGGGGGGAGAGAGAGAGACACATGATGGAGAAGGGGGGAGAGAGACACATGATGGAGAAGTGGGGGAGAGAGAGAGACACATGATGGAGAAGTGAGGGAGAGAGACACATGATGGTGAAGGGGGAGAGAGAGACACATGAAGGAGAAGGGGGGACAGAGACACATGATGGAGAAGGGGGGAGAGATACATGATGGAGAAGGGAGAGAGAGAGACATGATGGTGAAGGGGGAGAGAGAGAGACATGATGGAGAAGGGGGGAGAGAGATACATGATGAAGGGGGGGAGAGACACATGATGGAGAAGGGGGAAATTAACACTCTGACAAGTACAGATGAACTTAATATAAAACTTTATTAAGTACAATAAATGGCAGGAGATAAGGCAACAGGCTGGTGGCAACAAATGACACAACAGTAGTACGGTAATGACACAAAGTGGCAGTAGATAGTGGCGCACCTTCATGAGACCAGGAAGATACAGTGGAGTCACTTTCCTCACCCTTCACTAGGCAGGTGGTCAGAAACGGAATGGCCCTTGGACTACACGGTAGATGTGAGGGCAGTGCAGAGCACTCCCATACACGGATAGAATGGCACTTTCATGAGACCAGAGAGGAACAGTGGAGTCACTTTCCTCATTCTTCACAGGACAGGTGGTCAGAAACGGAATGACCCTTGGACTACACGGTAGATGTAAGGACAGCGCAGAGCTTCCCTTACACACAGTCGGCAGAGATAAGGAGCAGACCAATACCCTGACAGGGTATACACTAGGGGGGTAACCAGATGGAGGCTAGGCAAGGCAGCACAAACTGGTACAGCCACAGGAGGTCAGACACACGTAGTGACCGACAAGCGCTGCTAACGGAAGCGAGTGCAGAGCGGAAGACACAGGCAACGCGGAAACCAAACCGAGGCACGGAATGGTAAAGGAGCGCAACCACGGAGAGTATACCAGGAGACAGCCAATGGTCAGAACCGGATCGGATAGTCAGACGTCGCCAGTGGTTGTAGCTGGAATGAGTAGTCAGACGTAGCCAGAAGTCAGAACCGGAACGGGTAGTCAGCAATAAGCTCAGGTACACCACGAAAGGGCACTGGAAATAACACAGGCTGAGGTTTAAAAACCCTGACAGGTAGGTGGAGCGATGACCTCATCAGCATGGTGCCCTATAAGAATAGAGACTCAGCAAGAGCGACAGCTAGGAAGTAAATAATGTCGCTCTATGGCGACATCTGCTAGAGGCAATCACGGGGCACTGTGATAGGAGGAGAGAGACATGATGGAGAAGGGGGAGAGAGACACATGATGGAGAAGGGGGAGAGAGTCACACACAATGGAGGAGGGGGGAGAGAGACATGATGGAGAAGGGGGGAGAGAGACACATGATGGAGAAGAGGAGAGAGAGACATGATGGAGAAGGGGTGAGAGAGAGACACACACATGATGGAGAGGGGGAGAGAGAGACATGATGGAGAAGGGGGAGAGAGAGAGACACACATGATGGAGAAGGGGAGAGAGACACATGATGGAGAAGGGGGAGAGAGACACATGATGGAGAAGGGGACAGAGAGTTTACTTTTGAACTGGCGCACTTAAAATGTTGTGTCTTAAAGTGTTGCATTTGTTTTGCATATTGCACCCATATTGCATCCTTATTGCACCCATATTGCATCCTTATTGAACCCATATTGCACCCATATTGCACTCATATTGCACCAACATTGCGTCCTTATTGCACTCATATTACACCCATATGGCATCTATATGGAACCCATATTGCACTCATATTGCACCCATATTGCACCCATACTGCACCCATTGCACTCATTGCACCCATATTGCAGCCATATTGAGTCCTTATTACACTCATATTGCACATACTGCACCCATGTTGCGTCCTTATTGCACCCATATTGCATCCTAATTGCACCCATATTGCACTCATATTGTGTCCTTATTGCACCCATATTACACTCATATTGTACCCATATTGCGTCCTTTTTGCACTCATATTGCACTGATATTGCACCCATATTGCGTCCTTATTGCACTCATAGTGCACCCATACTGCACCCATATTGCGTCCTTATTGCACTCATATTGCACCCATATTGTGTCCTTATTGCACCCATTTTGCAATCATATTGCACCAATCCCTCACCTTGTAGTGGCACGTAAGCCTTTTGGGGGGGGGGCAAATCTCGCCCCTGTGTTATGTGGCTGGGGGGCCATGTCCTTGCAGAGATTTTCAGCCCCTGGCAACTCCTGTGAAAATCAGGCCCCTGTGTTATGTGTGAGGAAACATGAAAGTCTCTTCAGTACTGCTTGGCTACCTGCCAAGATTCTCCTTCAAGTGCATGCCCCTGAGTGTGTTCAGTGCCAGAGGATCTTGTCTGCCTGCCAAGCTTCTCCTTTTAGTAGTATAGATATATATTGAGTAATAATGGATGCTCACAATTGGAGTGGTCAGCTTGATGAAAGCTGACTATCATGCATTTGGAGAGAATAAGCCCGTCTCCACTCAGGAATCACACACACAGGATACTCAGCACGGCTCCACTTTTCAAAAAATATCAAAGTGTAATAAAAATGCTTGTTGCACTAAGTGGATAAAAGCAAATAATATATACAACCCAATAGTACGCTAACACGTTTCATGGCTATAAAAAGCCACTTTATCAAAGTTATAATACAGACTTCAGGTCATATATACAATTTAGTGCAATGAGCATTATTACATTTTGCTATTTTTCTTAAAAGTGGAGCAGTGCTGAGTATCCTGTGTGTGTGATTCCCGAGCAGAGATGGGCTTATTTTCTCTGAATGCGTGATAGTCAGTGTTCATCAAGCCGACCACTGTTATGTGAGTATCCATTATTACTCTGTATATATTGTTGTTGAAGACAGTTTTGCACTATTGGGCGCCCTTCTCTCTTCTTCTCGTTTCTGTAAGGTTGAACTTCTGGGGGGGAGCGATTCGTGAAGGTGCTGCCTGCTTGACGATAGTGGACGACAGAGTTGCTGATTTGGGGCAGTTTTAACAATCCCCATAGGTATTTGAGCTGTTTCCCATGTATGTGTAGGAACAGCAATTAACCCTGTACGTATATCTCACTTGGGTGATTGGCAGAGGTTTAAATATTTGGTTCAACACAAGAGGTGTCTCCCTTCGTCCTTCTCCCCATTTTAAATTAAGCTGGACTCCATATTTGATGACGATCGTGCACCTTCATGGGGACGTTTAATAAAAATGCTTGTTGCACTAAAGCGTATGAAAACAAATATTATATACAACCCAATAGTACGCTGACATATTTCACTGCTATAAAATGCCGGTTTACCAAAGTTATAATAAAGACTTCAGGTCATATATACACATTTTTATTACATTTTGATATTTTATTAAAACTGGAGAAGTGCTGAGTATCCTGTGTCTGTGTGTGTGTGTGATTCCCCAGCAGAGACGGACTTATTTTCTGTGAATGCGTCGTAATCCGTGTTCATCAAGCTGACCACTTCAATTGTGAGTATCTATTATTACTCTGTATATATTGTTGTTTAAGTCAGTTTTGCACTATTGGGTGCCCTTCTCTCTTCTTCTCATTTCTGTAAGCTTACGTTAAAAAGAATTTATCTGATTATGACAAACCGCCGGGAAAGGAGGAGGGGAGTATCGAATTAAGTAAGAGAGAGACCAAAGGGTAAGAGACCCTTTAAGTGAGCATAGATTCCCAATGTATCCGCCACTGTGTCCACCTATCTTCAAAGGACTCAATATAGTCAGTCGCATAAGCATGCTACCTTTCCAGTTGGTATGTGCCGCCCACTCCGGCCAGCCACACCTCCACCGATGGGGGCGAAGTATATCTCCAGCATCTGGGAATGTTGTGCCTCTCTATGTGTAACATGTACGTCAAAGGAATTTTCAAACGTGAGAGGACCAGTGGCAGAGCAAGTGTCATAAGAAAGAGACAGAGAAAGGGATCTGCTGTCAAGGTAAGATTAAGAATACAACTGACCCGGGTAATTACCTCCTCCCAATATCTCATAATAAGTGGACATAGCAACCAAATGTAGTATAATGTTCCCTCCTCCTCCGAGCATCTCCAGCATAGGGACAATACCATAGGTTCTGGTTAGGATCTGGTTAGGTGGATAGTACCACCTAGTGAAGAGTTTGTAACTCGATTCTTTCATCAAAGCATTGGGAGTGCATAAAAGTTAAATTTTTAGCATGTGAAACCAGCGCTGAACAGGATAAGATATTAGTAAGTCAGTTTTCCATTGCCTGATAAAAGAAGGTTTAGTGCTATTAACTTGAGGAAACATAAATGTATACAGCTTGGCCAGAGGTTTAACGTTAAGAGTACCTCTCTGAAATAATTTCTCAAAGACAGTCAAATTCCTGTGAGCATATCCTTGTACTATGAACGAGTTAAGATAGTGTTTGTCCTGTATGTAGCACCAGCTGTGCAAAGGTGGCAAGGTATGAGTGGTCAAAAGAGTCTCAAAAGAGAGTACACCAGCAGGAGCAATGAATGTCTGCAGTGTGTGTGTGTGTACATTGCGGGTTCTCCAGATTTGAAAATTCTACAAGTGTATTAATAACAAAAAAGTTAAGGTTGATATTGGTTCTCTTATCTTGACGGCCTGCTTGACAGTGATCGTTGGTTTTACTTCTGTCATATGCCTCTTCCTGTGTCTTCTGTGATGTGGATGTTTGGGGGATTCTTTTGGCTGACGTTGAGGTGACTCTACTGGGACGCATTTGACTGGCTTCGTTGTGATTATTGGGATTTTTCCTTTAGGGGTAAGTTGGCGTCCATGGCCTTGCAGTCTAGTGGTCATTTTTGTGGATGTGCTCTGTGTTACTGATTGGTGTAGGTAATCTACATCAGGGAATCTTTACTTTAACTTGTTTTGCATGTTTATAGTCATCTTGTTTGTTAAGCTTCAAACTAGCATAATATGAAGCCTCCGTGCTTGCCATAAAATTCATGGATTTTCCTAGCAATTGTGATGGAAAGTCAGAATTTTATTAAAGACACGGAGGTGAATATTATCCCTCCCTGTGTTCTCTCCCCTTTCACTGTTTATCCTCTCCTTCCAGGTAGATATCTGCAGTCTTCTTCTGCTTAGGGCAAGGTGCTGAGGTCAGTTCCAGGTTGCCATTTCAGAGTGAAGTTTTGAGTGGACCATGTTCTTCGGTCGCTTCCATTCAAAAGAGTAGGAGCTTAAGGCTGCATCCCAGTTTTAAGGGATTGTGGAAGTGACTAACTGGGGGGAGGAGTAGACTGGTTTCAGTTTTTTCTTTTGTTCTGTTTGTAACAATAAAGTTTTCTTGCTGCTGAGTGGAGCAGTAGAGAAGGATTATAGTATAATATTCGCCTCCGTGTCTTTAATAAAATTCTGACTTTCCATCACAATTGTTAGGAGAATCCACGAATTATATAGATACACCTGACTGCTGTGTGATGGACTCCTACCTAGGTAAGTGCTTCTGTTAGATACAGTAATTATATAGATACACCTGACTGCTGTATGATGGATTCCTACCTATGTAAGTGATTCTGTTAAACACAGTAATTATATAGATACACCTGACTGCTGTATGATGGACTCCTACCTAGGTAAGTGCTTCTGTTACACACAGTAATTATATAGATACACCTGACTGCTGTATGATGGACTCCTACCTATGTAAGTGCTTCTGTTACACACAGTAATTTTAAAACAGAACGGAGGCTTCATATTATGCCTAAACTCTCTCCACTGCTTCCTCTAGTAGCAAAGGATCTTTATTCCAAATACAAAGAAAAAACACTTGCAGTAACCCATAGCAACCCCACAACCAATGACATTGAGTCCCATGTTATAAATGAGGTTGCACACTCCCAAGACTCCCTCTTTCTTTGCTGCTTCCTGGACAAGATAAGTACACTTCTGTATTCTTAACATAAGTTGGCTTATTATTATTGAGTTTTAGTGCTCTTTTTTTTACATTATGGGATTCCTTTGGTTTTCCTCTGTGTGCACCTGGAGTTACTGCTTGCCCTAGTTGGCTGCAGTTCTGTAAGACACCTATGGGCAATCTGTTCAGGTTAGTCTTGAGGGGAATTTTACCCTGTTGTTCCTGCTGTTTTACCTAACTGTGTCTCTGTCTCTGTCACCGTTTCTGTCTCTACGTTGGTGCCTGGGTTTGTATTCATTCGGGCAGTGGTTTGCTCCGCTCCGTTTTTCCTGCCTTTCCTTTTGTCTCTACTTTGTTTTCAACGGGGAGCGGGCTTATCTACCTTACTCCCCACCATTCGGGACAGTGGTTTGCTCTGCTCTGTTTCTTGTATCTCCCTTTGCATTGCGTTGTTGTCAGCGGGGAGCGGGCTTCTCTATCTCACTCCCCGCTGCAGTTGTGGCTGGCTATCGCACCGTTCGGCCGAATGCTTCGGGGTTTCAACCGCACACACGCAGGCTGCCTTGCGGGGCGGTGCATTGCTGAGAGCCGCCATTTTCTTTTCTCCCAGTCATTTTCTTCAGTAGTGCCGTTTGTCTTTAAAGGGATAGCAATACTTGAAAATAAGTTTATTTTAAATTGTAGCCCTTAAAAAACTTGAAAAATGATATAAGTCTTATCTCCCAAATCTTTATGGTTTGGGAGATATTCAGAAGTAAAGTTTCCCCTGGAGTGACGTCATTGCTCCACCCTTCAGATTTGGAATCCGGTCCCGGGACCGGCTGTGCCTCTCCAGAAGTGCTGAGATCACCATCTTTAAAAAGAATTTCTTCATTGGAATAGTCTACAAAGTGTGCTTTCAAGCCAGGCACACTTTGTACATAGTTCCAATGAAGTAGTTCTTTTCAAAGATCGTGATCTCTGCACTGCTAAAGAGCTGCCGGTTGATCTGTGGACCGAATTCCAAATCTGTCCACTAGATGGCAGACTTGGCTGAAACAGCCAGGAAAAGAGAATTTTACAATATTTTACATGTGAATATCTTCCAAACCATAAAGGTTTGGGAGATAAGACTTATATCATTTTTCATGTTTTTTAAAGGCTACAATATAAAATACAATTATTTTCAAGTATTACTATCCTTTTAAGCGTTGGCAGGTGCTCCGTTTTTGATTTATTTCATTACACCGATTATCCTACCCGTGGGTTTTGTTCCACCTCAGTTTATAATTTTAGATATACCATGTCTATCTCTGAGGAGGAATGCTCTGATTTCAGGGTCCTTGAGGATACTGTTCATGCCCAGACCATTGGAGCCTCTGCTCCTCCTCTAGCCCTGGGGGTTCCCACTCCTGTTGATTTCACTGCCCACTTTTCTAAGGTTATGGAGCTATCCATTCATTCTGCCATGCAGAAGTTGTCATCCACATTTGCAGAGTCTTTCGCTTTAGCTCTTCATAGTCAAGGCCCTCCTGGGTCTGCCTCTGTTACTCAATCTGTGTTACGGTTCAGTACACTCAGGCACGTAGAAAGGTAAAAACACAGCTTTATTGAAGCACACAATGCACAATGTAACCCTCACGGGTCCAGTATAGCATAAACTGACACAAGACAGGTTACAAGTAGTACCCACACGGGTCCAGTAAAGTGAACAACACAATACTGACACAGGTCAGGTCAATGGGATTGATACAGTGTATGAATGTCCAATGTAACCAGTGCAATGCTGGCAGTAACGTAAAAGACTCAGTCGCCTGTATGATGTGGAAGGCGACAAGGACAGGACTGCAACCACAGGCCCTGGACACCTGTAAGAGGAAGCAATGGTGGATGCCCACCAACGGCAAACGGACTAGTCAGAGCTCGTGCTTAAACGGAGGCCCTACCGGAGCAACCCAGCACCATGTGCACGTACTACCTGAAAGGGTTAATGGGCTAAAGTATAAATGGATGGCAACCGGAAGCGCTCAACGGATCAAACTGGTAACTAATAGCCCAAGTAGCGTAGCCCAACTGAACCCAAGATGGTAGTGGTATAACGAGGCCCTTCCCCGGAGGGGTTAATAGCGCTGTGGTCTGGATAACGGTAACCACCGGAGGCGCCCAACTGAACCAACACACACCAAACGAGTGCCACACGGGTGGAAGCAAGGAGACTCTGATCTCCGGTCCTGTATACGAGCAGCCAGAACCATGGAAACAGGACCAGCAAGTAGTAGCAGTGCCCTTGAGGCGGGCAAACAGGAGCAGTTCGGAGGTGCCAACTGGACAGCAGGAAACAGGAACCACCGCCAATGGAGTTGGTAAACAGTGCAGGAACGTCAGCCAGGCCGGGTCGGTACACGGAGCAGGATCCTCAGATGCGCCGGGTCGGTACACAGAGCTGGGTCGTCAACCTCGCCAAGTCGGTACATGGAGCAGGAACGTCAGCCAGGCCGGGTCAGAGAAGGAAACAGGAACGTCAGCCAATCCGAGTCGGTACACAGTATCAGGAACGAGACAATAGCGAGGTCAGGCAGTCCGGGGTCATACACTGGATCAGAACAACAACTAGCGCTAGGCATCAGGTACACCATGAAAGAGTGCTAGCAGAGTGACAGCCTAGGGTATAAAAAGGCTTGTCACTAGGAGGAGCAGAACAGAGCAACCAATAGAAAAGCAGTATCAGCGAGATGGACAGAATGTCGCCCAGATCATGGGCGCCGTGATAATCTGTTACTTTGCCTGGGGGGTGTGGCCTCTGTACCCCCTGCTCTGACTAGTGTTGCCCCTGGGCCCTCAGAGGCTATGGCCCATACTGGTGGCAAATGTGCCCGTAAATGGCACCACATCTCTGCTTCTGACCCTACTGGGTTAACTCATGTTGCACTCCCTGTGAGTGACTCTGAACTGTGTGGTGTTGCTCCACACATAAGATCCTCCCCCCCAGAGGACACCAATGGGAGGAATCAGAACCTGAGGAGGTTACCACCTAAGAATAAGAACCTGCGGAGGTCAAAACCGAATTCTTTCCATCTTCTTCTACTGAGGAGTCTTCGGATGACGAGTGGGCACCATCTTATATGGATACAGGCAATTCTGAGGAGTCCCCACCTAAGAAATCGAAATCTATGTCTGCTGGCCCTAGTGTAGCGGCTCCAGTCACTGCCGCCCCTATCATTCTTGATGCTAGTGGGGACCCCCTGTTTGACCCTGAGGGCATAAAGCATCCCCGATCTTCTGAATGGACCCCTAGACCCCATGTGGCCCAATACTTAGAGACCTGGGTCTGGAAACCTATCAACAGAGCTACTAGGTCTAAGTTGCTGGCAGAATGCCCCCGCCCTGTTATTGCCAATAAAGTCTGTGAGACCCCCGAATTTGATTCCAAAATGGTCCAACTTATTTCCAAGTCGGGTAAAGATCCTCGAAAGGGAGTGGATCAGGCGTTAAAATCCTGTCAGGATAAGTTACTGGATTCACTGGGGCCCCTGACCAAAATATTTGAGTTGGCTGAGGAGGCGCTGCACACCAATTCCCCTGTTGATGTGCACGTTCTGAGGGGTTGGGTGCAGCGGGCCATCTGTATTATTGGCAACACCAATTCGGCTTTGGCTTCCGAGTGGCGACGGGCTCTCCTCTTAAGGATTGACCCTAAGCTTGCAGAGAAGGCCAATTCCGAACCGGGTCCATCAGCTCAGGGCCATTTGTTTGGGGATACTTTCATTAAGGAATTAGGAACCTTTGTATCCTCCTTCACGGCCTTGGATAAGGCTCAGACCTCCCTTAGGAAGGTTTTCCGCTCCAAACTTTTTGACAAGGCCGGGAGAAGTAGGGGCCGCTCCCCCGGCTGGGCACGCCAACAGCAATTTCAGGCCCCCCATTATCCTGCCTATCGGGGTCAACCCCCACAAGACCTTAGAGCCCAAGGCCCGTTCTTCCTGACCCGTGGCAGATCCTGGAGGGCACGATCCAGCAGGGGACACTTCCGAGGCCGTTCCTACTCTGGTGAGATTGTTTTCTCACACCCTTTCTTCCCCAGATCAGGTGGGCGGCAGACTGACTCATTTTTTCCCTTAGTGGTGTGGCTTGACCGCGGATCCATGGGTCCTACAGGGGTTTTCACATAGACGTCTTCTTTTCCCCTTATCAAAAGGACTTACCTCCCCCTTTTCACTTCTCCGCGGTAGACACCGCTTTGGTAGACGACGGACTCTCCTCCTTGTCGGCTCATGAGGAGGATTCGTTTTTCGAGACCCCCTCAGTCTCTATACCAATCCCTGTGGAATGTCAATTATGTTCTCCATTTTTTGGAGGGTTGGCCTTCCAATGAGCTGTTGTCTTTGAAGCAGTTGTCGGCCAAACTCACCATGTTGCTGTGTTTCGTGTCTTTCAAACGTGTTTCCAATGTCAAGGCTTTGGACATCCATTCACGGTCGTTTACGCCACAGGGCGTACAGTTTCGAGTTTCTCGTCGTACAAAGACTGTGGTGCGAGTGATTTCTTATCCGTCTTTCCCTGCTCAGCATCAATTGTGCATCGTCCGATGCTTGCAGAAGTATGAGTTTCGCACGGCCTCTTTTTGGCTACCCTCCTGTTCTTAATTGCTTATTTCTTTTCGTGGTCCCCACTTACCTGTTTCATCTGCCACCCTTGCCCGTTGGGTTTGGTGGGTGATGCAGTTAGCGGGCATTGATGTGTCTTTATTTGGGGCGCATTCCACCCGGGGTGCGATGGCTTCTATGGCTGTGCAGTCGGTGGGTCGGTTGGAGGATGTCCTTCGGGCCGCTGATTGGTACAGGGAATCTACTTTTAGGGATTTTTACTGTAAACCTATTGATCATGTTGCTAATACTGTTGTATCTCATATGTGATTGTTCTTTATCATTGTTAGGTTGCTAATACTGTTGTATTTCATATGTTTTTTTCATTGTCTTTCTTTTGTTGTGCTTTAAACTTGCATAATATGAAGCCTCCGTTCTGTCATAAAATTCATGGATTTTCCTAACAGAGTGTGAAGGAAAGTCAGAATTTTATTAAGACACTGAGGTGAATATTATCCCTCCCTGTATTCCCTCCCTTTCATATGTTTTCTCTTCTTCAGTTTCAATGTCAGCGGTGCTGTGGATTCCGCATGGTCTTCTGGAGTTCGTTTTGGTGGTCTTCTGGAGTTCATTTTGGCTGGCTGTCTGGTTCCGATGGGGTCCAAGTTTTGTTCATGACCATTGGTAGTTGAAGTTTTGGTTCCGTTGGTTGTTTCTGAGTTCCAAGAAGACTTCACCTAGCAAGAAAGAGGGAGTCTTGCAACCTCATTTATAACATGGGACTCAATGTCATTGGTTGTGGGGTTGCTATGGGTTACTGCAAGTGTTTTTTCTTTGTATTTGGAATAAAGATCCTTTGCTGCTAGAGGAAGCAGTGGAGAGTTTACGCATAATATTCGCCTCCGTGTCTTAAAAAAATTCTGACTTTCCTTCACATCTTGCTAGGAAAATCCACGAATTATATAGATACACCTGACTGCTGTATGATGGACTCCTACCTTGGTAAGTGCTTCTGTTACACACAGTAATTATAGAGATATACCTGACTGCTGTATGATGGACTCCTACCTAGGTAAGTGCTTCTGTTACAAACAGTAATGATATAGATCCACCTGACTGCTGTATAATGGACTCCTACCTAAGTAAGTGCTTCTGTTACACACAGTAATTATATAGATCCACCTGACTGCTGTGTGATGGACTCCTACCTAGGTAAGTGCTTCTGTTACACACAGTAATTATATAGATCCACCTGACAGCTGTGTGATGAACTCCTACCTAGGTAAGTGCTTCTGTTACACACAGTAATGGTATAGCTCCACCTGACTGCTGTGTGATCGACTCCTACCAGGGTAAGTGCTTCTGTTACACACAGTAATTATATAGATACACCTGACTGCTGTGTGATGGACTTCTGTTACACACAGTAATGATATAGCTCCACCTGACTGCTGTGTGATCGACTCCTACCTAGGTAAGTGCTTCTGTTACACACAGTAATTATATAGCTCCACCTGACTGCTGTGTGATGGACTCCTACCTAGGTAAGTGTTTCTGTTACACACATTAATGATATAGATCCACCTGACTGCTGTGTGATGGACTCCTACCTAGGTAAGTGCTTCTGTTACACAAAGTAATGATATAGATCCACCTGACTGCTGTGTGATGGACTCCTACCTAGGTAAGTGCTTCTGTTACACACAGTAATGATATAGATCCACCTGACTGCTGTATAATGGACTCCTACCTAAGTAAGTGCTTCTGTTACACACAGTAATTATATAGATACACCTGACTGCTGTATGATGGACTCCTACCTAGGTAAGTGCTTCTGTTACACACAGTAATTATATAGATGCACCTGACTGCTGTATGATGGACACTTACCTAGGTAAGTGCTTCTGTTACACACAGTAATGATATAGAGCCACCTGACTGCTGTATGATGGACTCCTACCTAGGTAAGTGCTTCTGTTACACACAGTAATTATATAGATACACCTGACTGTTGTATGATGGATTCCTACCTAGGTAAGTGCTTCTGTTACACACAGTAATTATATAGATACACCTGACTATTGTATGATGGATTCCTACCTAGGTAAGTCCTTCTGTTACACACAGTAATTATATAGATATACCTGACTGCTGTATGATGGACTCCTACCTAGGTAAGTACTTCTGTTACACACAGTAATTATATAGATACACCTGACTGCTGTATGATGGACTCCTACCTAGGTAAGTCCTGCTGTTACACACAGTAATTATATAGATACACCTGACTGCTGTATGATGGACTCCTACCTAGGTAAGCGCTTCTGTTACACACAGTAATTATATAGATACACCTGACTGCTGTATGATGGACTCCTACCTAGGTAAGTCCTTCTGTTACACACAGTAATTATATAGATACACCTGAGTGCTGTATAATGGACTCCTACCTAGGTAAGTACTTCTGTTACACACAGTAATTATATAGATACACCTGACTGCTGTATGATTGACTCCTACCTAGGTAAGTGCTTCTGTTACACACAGTAATTATATAGATACACCTGACTGCTGTATGATGGACTCCTACCTAGTTAAATCCTACAGTTTACTACATTTGTTGCCATGAATTTAGTTGCTGTTAATAACTATGATAACTATCATTACAAATGAATTAGAAACCTTTTTTTAAGGGGAATGTCCTCACTTTGTGGTCATATAACATATTTATCTACAAGATAGTTTTAAACTGTAAATTGCAAAAATAACAGTGATAAGGACAAGAAGAGGAACATTAGTGGATTGCACAGAGAAGCTTTATCTCAGTCAGAAATATAGATACAAAATGGGGGCACGGACTGCCACAATGTAAAATGTACCAGTAGTGAATACTGACAATTGACATTGTGGCAGTCAGCACCCCCATTTTGTGTCTGTATTTCTGTCTTTTGAGGAGCCTGTGGAGGTTTTTATTTTATTAATGATAATGAAAAGAAAAATACAAACATTGTAGACAAGGACACATAGCAATAAGTGTCATAAATCAATCAGAAGAATTCCATACATGAGAGAATAGAACAATACAGAAAATTATTCCAGTCAAGAATATTGGAAGACTTTGTCCCAACACTCAATAGAGTATACCCCAAAGTACCATCACTGTTCCCTTATGACAACTAGAAGGGTATTATTAGGTGATGTAAGAGAAGGATGCGTGGGAAGGAATAGACTAAACATGGAAATAGAAAAGAAAGGATACTGTTGCAGAATTGACAAGAAGAAGCAAGAATTAGGGAAAGGAAAAAAAAAAGGCCAGAAAAGAGAAAGTTATCCAAACGTGTAAGTGGAAGTAGAAGTGAAAGTGGAAATAGAAGTAAGAGTAGAGGTAGTGCGCTCCCCAGGGCCAGGACAGCTGAGCAAATCAACAAGGGCCTAAAAGTGAACTTATCCACCACCATCAAGAGATCCAAACATCTGATATCCCATGAAGGTGCACGATCGTCATTAAATATGGAGTCCAGCTTAAGTTAAAACAGGGAGAAAGAGAAAGGGAGGCGTCCTTTGTGTTGAACCAAATAGAATATTAAAACCTCCTCCAATCACCCAAGTGAGATACACTCACAAGGTTAATTGCTGTTCCTACTCATACATGGGAAACAGCCCAAATCAGCAACTCTGTAGTCCACTATCGTCCAGCAGGCAGCACCTTCACGAATCACTCCCCCCAGCACAATCAACCATACAGAAACGAGAAGACGGGAGAAGGGCGCCCAATAGTGCAAAACTGTCTTCAACAACAATATATATATATATATATATATATATATATATATATATATATATATATATATATATATATTGAGTAATAATGGATGCTCACAATTGGAGTGGTCAGCTTGATGAAAGCTGACTATCACGCATTTGGAGAGAATAAGCCCGTCTCCACTCAGGAATCACACACACAGGATTCTCAGCACGGCTCCACTTTTCAAAAAATATCAAATTGTAATAAAAATGCTTGTTGCACTAAGTGTATAAAAGCAAATAATATATACAACCCAATAGTACGCTAACACGTTTCATGGCTATAAAAAGCCACTTTATCAAAGTTATAATAAAGACTTCAGGTCATATATACAATTTAGTGCAACGAGCATAATTAAATTTTGATATTTTTCTTAAGTGGAGCAGTGCTGAGTATCCTGTGTGTGTGATTCCCGAGCAGAGATGGGCTTATTTTCTCCGACTGTGTGATAGTCATCGTTCATCAAGCCGACCACTCCAATGTGAGTATCCATTATTACTCTGTATATATTGTTGTTGAAGACCGTTTTGCACTATTGGGCGCCCTTCTCTCTTCTTCTCATTTCTGTAAGGTTGATCTTCTGGGGACAGCGATTCGTGAAGGTGCTGCCTGCTTGACGATAGTGGACTACAGAGTTGCTGATTTTGGGCAGTTTTAACAATCCCCATAAGTATTTGAGCTGGTTCCCATGTATGTGTAGGAACAGCAATTAACCTTGTGCGTATATCTCACTTGGATGACTGGCAGAGGTTTTAATATTCTATTTGGTTCAGCACAAGTAGTGTCTCTCTTTCTCCCCATTTTAAATTAAGCTGGACTCCATATTTGATGACGATCGTGCACCTTCATGGGGACGTTTAATAAAAATGCTTGTTGCACTAAAGTGTATGATAGCAAATAATGTATACAACCCAATAGTACGCTGACATATTTCACTGCTATAAAAAATGCTGCTTTATCAAAATTATAATAAAAACTTAAAGGGATAGTAATACTTCATTTTAACTTTATTTTATTTTGTAGGCATTAAAAAAACATGAAGAATGATATAAGTCTTATGTCTCAAACCTTTATGGTTTAAGAGATATTCACAAGCAAAGTTTCCCCTCCCGCCCCTTTTTCCTAGTGTAAGCCATCTCTTCTCAGATGTGAATCTGGTTGTAAGACCAGACAGATAAAAGAAGGGGACAATCTTCTTCCTATGAGAACAATGAAAGCCCTGCCCCCTTGACAAGCTTTTCAGCTTTTTCCCTTATCTTAATTGAAGATTGTCCCTCTCTGCAGTCTACCTGGGCACCTCCCTTCTGCTCTGGCTGAAGGGGGGGGGGTACTTTGCTTGTGAATATCTCTTAAACCATAAAGGTTTGAGAGATAAGACTTATATCGTTCTTCATGTTTTTTTAATGCCTACAAAATAAAATACAGATAAAACGAAGTATTACTATCCCTTTAAGGTCATATACACACATTTTTATTAAATTTTGATATTTTTTTAAAAGTGGAGAAGTGCTGAGTATCCTGTGTGTGTGTGTGTGTGTGTGTGTGTGTGTGTGTGTGTGATTCCCAAGCAGAGACGGACTTATTTTCTCGGAATAGTCAGTGTTCATCAAGCTGACCACTCCAATATGAGTATCCATTATTACTCTGTATATACTGTTGTTGAAGTCAGTCTTGCACTATTGGGCGCCCTACTCTCTTCTTCTCATTTCTATAAGCTTAAAGGAGCAGTAAACTTTTTTTATGAAAAAATATATATTGTACAGATTTTCCTATTGAGTAAAATAAGGGTACTCCCACTGCCGAGAGATTTATATTTCCAGAGTTTTTACAGTTTAAACCCATGTTTTTTTACATTAGCAGTGCCCTCTAGTGGTCAAATTCTAATTGGATTTCCTGTTAGAGTCTAATGGAGAGGAAAGTCAGTGACATACAGTTCTCCACAGAATGTGATAGAAACTGCTGAGTCACTTCCTGTCAGTTAGAACTATCAGGAAGTAATCACAGTAAATTCACTTCCTGATTATTTAAACTGCTATAAATTTTGAATAAAACATCTGACAGCGATGAGAGTGACCTTGTTTTATTCATCAGGAAATGCTCTATAAAAATGTGTTTTCATAAAAAAAAAGTTTACTGCTCCTTTAAGTTAAAAACAATTTATCTGATGATGACAAACCGCCAGGGAAGGAGGAGGGGAGTATCGAATAAAGGAAGAGAGAGAGACCAAAGGGTAAGAGACCCTTTCAGTGAGCATAGATTCCCAATATATCCGCCACTGTGTCCACTGGGGCGGACTGACAGGACCCAGGGTACCTGGTCCAAAAAGAGGTCTGGGCCCCATGCCCAATGACATCATTAGCCCCTCCCCATGACATCATAAGCCCCACCCCATAATTTACAGAACAGAGTATTAACCCTTTGAGTGCCAGATAGGTACGCAACACATTGCAATGCCGGTTGGCTGGAGGCTACTTGGCAGCTGGTTGGATAGCCTGAGGGTGAGCTGGATGTCTGGCCTGGTGGCTGTGCCTGTAGCGAGTACAATGTTTCATATATAATATGCAAAAGTGTGATGGCCTGGGGTACTGGATGGCCTGGGGGGGTACTGAATAGCCTGGGGGGTGCTTAACCAGGTCCAGTACCCCCCAGGCCATTCAGTACCCCCAAGCCATCCAGTATCCCCTGCAGCAACCAGTACCCCCGGCCATCCATTACCCCCCCAGGACATCCATTATCCCCCTAGGTCATCCATTACTCCCAAGGCCATCCATTACCCCCCCAGGCCATCCATTACCCCCTAGGCCATCCATTACCCCCTAGGCCATCCATTACTCCCAAGGCCATCCATTACCCCCTCCAGGCCATCCATTACTCCCAAGGCCATCCATTACCCCCCAAGGCCATCCAGTAACCCCCTCCATGCCATCCATTACCCCCCAAGGCCATCCAGTAACCCCCTCCATGCCATCCATTACCCCCCAAGGCCATCCAGTAACCCCCTCCATGCCATCCATTACCCCCCAAGGCCATCCAGTAGCCCCCCCAGGCCATCCTGTAGCTCCCTCCAGGTAATCCAGTAACCCCTTCCAGGCCATCCAACTACTCCTGCAGGACATCCATTACTACTGGTTTACCTGCTGTGGACTGTGGTGGGTCTTCTGTCACTGCTACAAATTTCTGGCTTCTGGGTCTTCCTGGCGAGTCACTGTATGAGACGAGTCCCAAGTGTCCAGTAGTCCTGACTCCTCTCTTCTGTTGTCCGCATTTCCTCCTTGGTGGGCTACGTGTGTCTGATGTGACTCCCACAGACTCCCACTCTTCCCCCCTCCCCATCATCATGTGACCCTGCGGGCCGTAATGACATCTGACATGTGCAGAACACAGGAAATGAAGCACAGTCTCTGAAGCACTTGCTGCCAGACCGACAGCCAATGAGTCTGGCAGCAAGGGGCAATGTTATGTGACAGCCGCATTGGGCCTAAAATGATGGGCATCATCAGCTTGGGCTGGCTATATTGTGAGGCCTCAGTACACCATGCTCGGCATATTTTATTAGGCACAGTTGGCGGCGGGCCCCTACATGGGAGGCAGGCAGACAAGTGAACCTGGAAATTCAAATTTTCATTGCTGGTGGTGGAGGAAGGCCCCCCTTGTTCGAGGACCCTCGGTCCGTGACTGAATGCCCAACTGGTCAGTCCACCCCTGGTGTCCACGTATCTTCAAAGGACTCAATAGAGTCCGTCGCATAAGAATGCTACCTTTCCAGTTGGTATGTGCCTCCCACTCCGGCCAGCCACACCTCCACCGATGGGGGCGAAGTATATCTCCAGCATCTGGGAATGTTGTGCCTCTCTATGTGTAGCATGTACATCAAAGGAATTTTCAAACGTGAGGGGACCCTGGCAGGGCAAGTGTCATAAGAAAGAGACAGAGAAAAGGATCTGCCGTCAAGATAAGATTAAAAATACAACTGACCCAGGAAATTACCTCCTACCAATATCTCACAATAAGTGCACATAGCAACCAAATGCAGTATAATGTTCCCTCCTCCTCCGAGCATCTCCAGCATGGGGACAATACCATAGGTTCTGGTTAGGATCTGGTTAGGTGGATAGTAACACCTAGTGAAGAGTTTGTAACTGGATTCTTTCATCAAAGCATTTGGATTGCATAAAAGTAAATTTTGTAGCATGTGAAACCAGCGCTGAACTGGATAAGATATTTGTAAGTCAGTTTTCCATTGCCTGATAAAGGAAGGTTTAGTGCTATTAACTTGAGGAAACATAAATGTATACAGCTTGGCCAGAGGGTTAACGTTAAGAGTACCTCTCTGAAATAATTTCTCAAAGACAGTCAAATTCCTGAGAGCATATCCTTGTGCTATGAACGAGTTAAGATAGTGTTTGTCCTGAATGTAGCATCATCTGTGCCAAGGTGGCAAGGTATGAGTGGTCAAAAGAGTCTCAAAAGAGAGTCCACCAGCAGGAGCAATGAATGTCTGCAGTGTGTGTGTACATTGCGGGGTCTCCAGATTTGAAAATTCTACAAGTATATTAATAACAAAAAGTTAAGGTTGATATTGGTTCTCTTAGGACTGAGACAGATATAATAAGGCTATAGCTGACACCCTAATACATTCTTTGCTTCTGTATATACAAAGGAAGCATCAATGACAGGCTATGGGCAAACAGACAAAACCACGGAGTTTCCTCCATGACGTACATAGCTTACTGAGGACAAGGTCCAAAAGAGACTGGAAAGGGTTATGGTGACTAAAGCACCTGGACCTGATGGTATATAGCCAAGGGTACTTAAGGAACTTAGTTCAGTAGTAGCAAGACCTTTATACTTCATATTTATTGATTCACTTTCATCAGGCATAGTGCCCTGTGATTGGAGGAAAGCTGATGTAGTTCTATTGTTTAAAAAGGGAGCAAGATCCAAACCAGGAAATTATAGACCTGTGAGCTTGACTTCCATAGTGGGTAAGATACTATAAGGGTTTTTAACTGACACTATTCAGAACTATGTGAAGACAAACAATATCTTTAGTAGGAATCAGCATGGTTTCATTAAGAATAGATCATGTCAGAATAATTTACTTGCATTTTATAAAAGAGTTAGTAGTAAGTTGGACAAGGGAATTGCTGTAGATGTAGTATACTTGGATTTTGCAAAAGCCTTTTATACAGTGCCTCACAACAGGTTACTGCATAAATTAATAGGCTTTGGTTTGGGCGGTGTTATCTGTACATGGATTGAGAATTGGTTAAATGATAGATGACAGAGGGTTGTTGTAAATGGAACCTTTTCAAATTGGTCTAAAGTTATAAGTGGGGTGCCGTAGGGTTCAGTCCTGGGACCAGTGCTTTTTAATTTGTTTATTAAGTGGGAATTGAAAGTGGCTTCTCAAACTTTGCTGATTACACTAAGCTGTGTAGGGAAGTGCACACAGAGCTGGATGCTTTTTCTATGCAGAAAGATTTAGATAATATTTATATAGCTGCATGTGTACACATTTCTCTAGGATTTTAGATAAAGTGGGAAGTAGTAGGTCTGTAATTTGATACTACATTTTTATCCCCACTGTTGTGGATAGGCACTACTCTAGCCACCTTCCAGGCTTTGGACATATACCCTTATGCTGAAGAGGCATTAATTAAAGATGCAATCGGTTGGGCTGTGACCATGTGTTACGGTTTTTTAGGACTCTCAGACCAATAAGTGAAAATAAAACACACTTTATTAAAGTGAATAATGCACAAGTATGCCCTCTAGAGGCGGTAGGTAATACACAGATAAAGTAAACTGAGATATTACAAGGGTAATAGCACAATAGACATAAATGCAAAACAGTATGCACTAGGATGATATTGACCCCCAAGGGGTTAATGTCCAAATAACAGTCTGTCTCAGATGTGGAGGTTTGACACGCCCTGGATGTTAAAAAGGCTGTGCTGTATAGACAATGTTCATCAAGTGCTGAGGATCGAGCTGCCTTGCCAAGGTGTTGGATAGTAAGCAGAATGGGAAACAACTTAGCCCCCACGGGCGTAGTTACAGGAACTGCTTTCGTTTGTGCAAGTGCAAATAGCCCCTCCGGGCGTAACGGAAACCGGCCGGCAATGCAAGAGCTAACAGCCTCCTCAGGTGTAATCGAATGCAGTAATAATAAAGTAAGAGCCACTAGCCCCCTCGGGCGTAGTACCGGATAAGCAAACACTGAAGCCTTTCTGCCAACACTCTGTGTCAATGATATCGTCGGTAACCAATACCAGCGAGCCTTAAGCGCCCCAACGGCCCAAACTATGTGAACACTCTGCAATGGTAGACTAGAGTTGCCGACGGAGAGTGGCCAACTCAGCAGCAGTATCACGGGTAACGAGGCTCGTACAGGAGATAGAGAGAGTGAATTCGAGGCAGCACTGCAAGAGTTAAAATGCACGTTTACTCGAGGCTTCAGCGTTACTGCAAGGCTCTGCACGGAGAGGAAGGCCCACAGAATACACACAGCTCTGCACAAGTAACGAGGCACAGCACTTAATCGAGGGAAGCACCAGGCAAGGCAGTTACACTGACGCGGGCAGCAGATACTGGAAATGTCGCGGTGGCGACAACTGGAACACAGGTCACTGGAACAAGCTGGAAGTCGATCTTCGGAGCAGGAAGTCAGCCGGGCCGGGTCGGAGCACGTAGGAGGCAGTCATACAAGCCGGGTCATACACAAGCAGGAACGTCAGTCTAGCCGGGTCAGGATCCAAGGGTGGTACGCAGACGAGCCGGGTCATACACAAGCAGGTACACTGGAGAATGGTCAGGACAAGCCGAATCGGTACACAGGAACTCAGAATACAGGAACACAGCAACAGCACTACTGGCTCAGGAACACCACGAAAGGGCAACTGACAGATGTGATGGCCAGGTATAAAAAGGTCATCAGGAGGCGGGTCAAACTCAGTCAGCAATTCAGTGACAGCCACAACTGAGAGTGACAGGAATCACAGGCACTGTGATAGTACTCCCCTCTCAAAGACCCCCTCTCCCAGCCTGAGGTCTGGGTTTCAAAGGATATTTAGAGTGAAAGCTGCGTACTAATCTCGCTGCATGGAGATCCCCCTGATCAACCCAAGAACGTTCTTCAGGGCCATAGCCCTTCCAATGAACCAAATATTGCAGCTTTCCTCTAAATCTCCTGGAATCAATAATACTCTGGACTTCATATTCTTCTTGGCCCTGGACGTCCACCGGCCCAGGAATCACTGGCGTAGTAGTATAACGATTGCACACCAAGGGTTTCTGGAGTGACACATGGAACACATTATGAATGTGCATAGAGGGTGGAAGCTCCAGAGCATAAGAAACCGGATTAATCTTGCGGATAATCTTAAATGGACCAATGAACCTGGGAGCCAGTTTATTGGATGGCACTTGTAAATTGAGGTTTCTGGATGACAGCCATACCCTGTCCCCAACTTGAAATGAGACCGCTGGAAGGCGTCTGCGATTAGCATGCCATTGCTGCCGCCTGAAAGACTGACTGAGGGACCTCTGAACCTGTGCCCAAGTGGAACGAAGTCGTGCCAAATGCTCGTCTAAAGCAGGAATCTGCTGCGCCTGAAAGGAGTCCGGGAGCAGACAAGGCTGGAAACCATAATTCACGAGAAACGGGGAGCTCCCGGACGATGAGTTAACCGCACAGTTTCTGGCAAACTCCGCCCATGGCAACAGGTCAGCCCAATTATCATGATGATCGGTGACAAAGCAGCGCAGGAACTGTTCCAGTCCCTGATTGGCACGCTCAGCGGCCCCATTCGTCTGGGGATGGTAGGCGGAGGAAAACGACAATTGGATGCCCATCTGACCACAAAATGCCCTCCAGAACCTAGAAATGAACTGGCTCCCACGGTCGGAGACAATCACTCTGGGCACTCCGTGCAGACGGAACACCTCTCTGGCAAAAACTAGAGCCAATTCCTGAGCCGATGGAAGGCCAGTCAGAGGCACAAAATGTGCCATCTTAGAGAATCTATCGACCACCATAAGAATGATCGTGTAACCTCTAGATGCCGGTAGTTCTCCCAAGAAGTCAATGGATATATGAGACCACGGACGGTCTCCGTTAGGCACCGGTTGCAATAAGCCCACAGGGAGATGCCTAGGGGTCTTGGCACGGGCACAAGTGGTACAAGCTGCCGTAAAAGCGGCGCAGTCAGCTCTCAACGTAGGCCACCAAAATAGTTGCGAGAGGGACCATACTAGTTGGTCCCTATCAATATGCCCAGCCTCTTTAGAGGCGTGATTAGTCTCCAACAGACGGACACGGAATGACTCATCTACGAAACACTTCCCCACTGGGGTTTCAGGAGGTGCCCGTGATTGTGATGCCAGTATCTCCTCCCCCAGTGGCGAGGTTATGGTGGTACGAATAGTAGCCAGGATCTGATCTGGCTGAATGATGGGTACCGGGACTTCCTCCCTCTCAGTGTCAGAAGCGAACTGACGTGACAACGCATCAGCCCTGATATTCTTTGAACCAGGAAGATAGGATACTAGGAAATTGAACCGGGACAAAAACAGCGCCCACCTGGCCTGTCGAGAAGACAGTCTTTTGGCTTCAGAGAGATAGGTTAGATTCTTATGGTCAGTAAGAATTAGTACTGGAGTCTGAGTGCCCTCCAAGAGGTGTCGCCACTCCTTTAGTGCCAGTATGATGGCCAACAGTTCCCTGTCGCCAATCTCGTAATGACTCTGGGCGCTGGACAATTTCTTCGAGAAGAACCCACAAGGCATTAAAGTGCCACCTCCCACAGGACGTTGGGAGAGCACCGCCCCAACCCCAACCTCTGAAGCGTCAACCTCCAACGTAAACGTCAGGGAGGGATTAGGGTGGGACAGTACAGGAGCAGATGCAAAGGCAGATTTCAGGGTAACAAATGCGTCTTCAGCTGCCTCAGACCACTGAGAGGGAGAAACGCCCTTATGTGTCAAATCTGACAATGGTTTTACAATCGTGGAAAAGTTCTTGATGAACTTCCTATAATAGTTCGCAAAACCTAGGAATCGTTGAATGGCCTTTAACCCCTTAGGCCGAGGCCATTGCAGAACCGCTGCCAACTTTTCCTGATCCATGGCAATGCCACTTTTGGATATTATGAACCCCAGGAATGGTACTTGAGATGTATGGAATTCGCACTTTTCTAGTTTACAGAATAACTTGTGCTTACGAAGTCGGAGCAAGACTTCTGGGACATCTTTAATGTGTTGGGCAAGGTTAGCAGAGTGAATCAATATATCATCTAGATATACTACCACACAGGACTGGAGCAGGTCACGTAAAATATCGTTAATCAATTCCTGAAATACTGCAGGCATCACCAGATATTCATAATGCCCTGTTCTGGTATTAAACGCCGTTTTCCACTCGTCACCCTCTTTAATTCTGACTAGATTATAGGCGGCTCGCAAATCAAGTTTGGTAAAGATCGAAGAGCCCTTTAATCTGTCGAATAATTCTGTAATAAGTGGAATGGGATAGGCGTTCTTGGGCATCAGCTTATTCAGCCCACTGTAGTCAATGCAAGGCCTGAGTTCCCCATTTTTCTTTTTGACAAAAAAAATCCGGCACCAGCCGGAGACGTAGATTTACGAATGATTCCCCTCTCCAGGGCATCTGCGATATACTCCTCCATCGCCTTATTTTCCTCACAAGACAGTGGGTAAGTACGTCCCCTGGGGGGCACGGCACCTGGAGGCAAATCAATGGCGCAATCGTATGGCCTATGGTCAGGTAATGCACTGGCCTCTCCTTTGCTAAACACGTCACTGAATTGCCCATATTCTGTTGGCACAGCTTGAGAGGTACACATAATCTTAACAGGAAGGGAGAGACAATTCTTGTTACAGTACTCAGACCAAGAGTTAACTTCACACCTTTGCCAGTCAAATTGGGGATTGTGTGTTTGTAACCATGGGAACCCCAAAATAACTGAATGATGCGGGGAACGAATGATCTGAAATTGTATCTGCTCCCTGTGACAAGCCCCCACAGTCATTGTCACTGGGATTGTCTCGAACGTAATGAAAGCAGGATCCAGAGGTCTGCCATCAATGGCCTCTATTGCCACAGGAGATTCCTTTTTACATAATGGAATGCCCTGTAACTCAGCAAAGGACTGATCCATGAAGTATCCGGCTGCCCCGGAGTCCACCAACGCTAGGACTTCTATGACCTTATCAGTCCAAGCAAATGCCACCTGGATGGTGGGTTTAGTGGTGCAAGTATCTAGGGACTGTTCAACACCACCTAGGGCCTGTCCCCCAAGGTACCCTAGGTGCATTCGTTTCCCGGCCTTACAGGACAATTGCGTAATAAATGACCCGGTTTGCCACAATATAGGCATAAGCCTTGCCTTCTACGATACAGCTTCTCCTCCTTAGTGAGCCTAGTAAAACCTACTTGCATAGGTTCAGTGCTGTCAGCTGTTCGCTCAGGTAGAACGGGTGGTGTGGGTGGGTTAAGGAACTGGTTCTGGCCATAACTCTTTGATTTGGTCCTCTTAGCCAAGCGTCTCTCCCGGATGCGGGAGTCTATTAACATGACATAGTCAATGTACTCATCCAGCTCGCTGGGTACATCTCGAGCTGCTATCTCATCCTTAATCTGTTCAGCGAGACCCTGAGTAAAGGCAGCAAGTAAGGCCTCATCGTTCCAGCCTACCTCTGCTGCCAAGGTCCGGAATTCGATAGCATATTCGCCCAGAGTGCGTTCGCCCTGCTGAATCTCCATCAGCCTTTTGGCAGCAGAGGCAGACCTGCCAGGAACCTCAAACACATGTCTGAACTTCATCACAAAATCTCTAAAGTTCAGTGTGCAGGGTCTGGCATTCTCCCATAACGGATTTGCCCATGCCAAAGCTTTGCCCGTCAACAGAGATATCATAAAGCCCACCTTGCTACGGTCGTTAGGAAAGGCCTGGGGTGCCAATTCCAAAAATATCTCCAACTGGTTAATAAAACCTCTGCATAGGGAGGGTTCGCCATCATATCTTAGGGGTAATGGTACCGCTGCCGTTAACACTCTTGTGTTAGCACTGGGCGATACAGAGGGATTCCCCGGTGTCACGACTGGGGGGACCACCGGATTAGGACCAGACTTGTCCAAATGTACTGTACGTTCAAGTAACGTTTGTAGAGCCAGTGCCAATTGGTCCAGGCGCTGCTCATGGACATCCATTCTCCAGTGGATGTTCTGAGTATTACTTTCACCCTTACCGTCTGAGGTCATGGCCCTTTCGTACTGTTACGGTTTTTTAGGACTCTCAGACCAATAAGTGAAAATAAAACACACTTTATTAAAGTGAATAATGCACAAGTACGCCCTCTAGAGGCGGTAGGTAATACACAGATTAAGTAAACTGAGATATTACAAGGGTAATAGCACAATAGACATAAATGCAAAACAGTATGCACTAGGATGATATTGACCCCCAAGGGGTTAATGTCCAAATAACAGTCTGTCTCAGATGTGGAGGTTTGACACTCCCTGGATGTTAAAAAGGCTGTGCTGTATAGACAATGTTCATCAAGTGCTGAGGATTGAGCTGCCTTGCCAAGGTGTTGGATAGTAAGCAGAATGGGAAACAACTTAGCCCCCACGGGCGTAGTTACAGGAACTGCTTTCGTTTGTGCAAGTGCAAATAGCCCCTCCGGGCGTAACGGAAACCGGCCGGCAATGCAAGAGCTAACAGTCTCCTCAGGTGTAATCAAATGCAGTAATAATAAAGCAAGAGCCACTAGCCCCCTCGGGCGTAGTACCGGATAAGCAAACACTGAAGCCTTTCTGCCAACACTCTGTGTCAATGATATCGTCGGTAACCAATACCGGAGAGCCTTAAGCGCCCCAACGGCCCAAACTATGTGAATACACTGCAATGGTAGACTAGAGTTGTCGACGGAGAGCGGCCAACTCAGCAGCAGTATCACGGGTAACGAGGCTCGTACAGGAGATAGAGAGAGTGAATTCGAGGCAGCACTGCAAGAGTTAAAATGCACGTTTACTCGAGGCTTCAGCATTACTGCAAGGCTCTGCACTGAGAGGAAGGCCCACAGAATACACACAGCTCTGCACAAGTAATGAGGCACAGCACTTAATCGAGGGAAGCACCAGGCAAGGCAGTTACACTGACGCGGGCAGCAGATACTGGAAATGTTGCGGCGGCGACAACTGGAACGCAGGTCACTGGAACAAGCTGGAAGTCGATCTTCGGAGCAGGAAGTCAGCCAGGCCGGGTCGGAGCACGTAGGAGGCAGTCATACAAGCCGGGTCATACACAAGCAGGAACGTCAGTCTAGCCGGGTCAGGATCCAAGGGTGGTACGCAGACGAGCCGGGTCATACACGAGCAGGTACACTGGAGAATGGTCAGGACAAGCCGAATCGGTACACAGGAACTCAGAATACAGGAACACAGCAACAGCACTACTGGCTCGGGAACACCACGAAAGGGCAACTGACAGATGTGATGGCCAGGTATAAAAAGGTCGTCAGGAGGCGGGTCAAACTCAGTCAGCAAATAAGTGACAGCCACAACTGAGAGTGACAGGAATCACAGGCACTGTGATACCATGGCACTGAGTTTTAATAACATTGCTGGTAGTTTGTCAGGGCTAGATTGGGATTTCATTTTTGGGTTGAGGAGGAGATCATACATTTTGATTTCATTTACTGGCATGAAATGTAATTCATTTGTATGACTGGACCAGGCAACAGGTGCCAGTGACTGTTCTGTACATGACTAAACATTAGAATTACCTTTGGTTTGTGTAATCTGGGTGGTGGCACAGCCAACAAAGTAGCTGTTAAATGCATTGGCCATGGCTATGGGTCACTGTATTGCTTCTTTGTCTATTGTTATAGCTGATAGGTGAGAATGGTTAGGGGGCTGTAGAGGTTTTTAATAACCTTCCAAAAGTTGGCTGGCTTTGATATGTTTCTGTTCAAGTTGTCAGTAAAATATTGTGCTTTTGCTACTTTTGCTTGTTTTGTACATGTATTCATTCCTTAATTGCCTGTATGTAGTGTGATCATAAGCGGAACCGGTTTGTTTAAATTTAGTCCATAAGGAATCTCTGAAACTATATAATTGAATCAAGTCATCTAAGACCCAGGATAGATGTGCCCCCCTAACCCTGACCTTCCTTAGTGGGGCATGGGTATTACAGACCTATAAGAATTCTGAGTTAAAAACTCAATCGCTGAGTCTAGGTCAGGTATTAGGGGTATTCTTTACCACGCGCAATTTCTTAAATCATTTAGGAAGGACTGATGATTAAACTTTCTAAATTATCTTGTGAGTATGACTTTGGAACATGAGTTGACTGGTTTTATTTTGCGGACACAGTAAACTATGGAGCGATCGCTAAACACGTTTGCTAGTACACCTGAATCTTGGATTCTGCTTGTGCAGGATGAAAGGATCCAGTCTAGCAGAGTATGGTTGGATGTTTTAAAATGTATGCGAGTAGGGGAGGATATTAGCTGTGATAAGTTCAATGTTTTAAACAGTGAACAATATTTTTCATTCCTGGACTCTCGCCAATTAATATTAAAGCCTCCAAGAACCATCAGCTCGCTTTTCTTGTTTTGACTCCTTTAGGAGTTGCGCTATGTCTGAAAGGAAATGTGCTGGGGTATTTGGCAGTCTATAGATGCCAACAATTATGATTTGTTTTGAGTATGGAAGACAAATTTTGCCAGCAATGTATTCATAAGAATCAGTGTTATGAGAGTTATTTAGAAGGGTAAAGTTTATTGGCTCCTGTATGTATATGATTACACCTCCTCCTCCTCGCTTTACACTGTCTTTCCTAAAGCATGAATATTAGTGTTGAGCGAGCATGCTCGGCCGATGCTCGGATCGGCTCGAGCATCGCTCTGCTCGGCACATGGCGGTACTCGTACGAGTACCGCATGTGCTCGCCCGCCATGTTCGGGTCTCCTCCCTGCACGTTTTGCGGCTGCTGCGCAGCCAATAAACGTGCAGGAAGGCTCTGACATCGGTGTAATGCCAGCAGCTATGTTGGCTGCTGGCATTACACTGATTGGCTGGCCAGAACCCGTGGTCGGGTGCTGTATAGCACCTGACCATCGAGTTCGGCTCAGTCTGAGCCAGGGAGAGCTGAGGATAGGAAGGGAAAGGCAGTGTAGGGAGGAAAAAAACAAAAATTGTGAAAAAAAAGAACCAAAAGTCCTTTTTAGGACTACTGTGTGTGGGGGCAGCAGGTTATTTTGTGTGGGGGGAAAAAAAAAAAAAAAAATATTCTGTTTAGTGTGAAAAGTTGCAGATTAGAGCACATTCTGTTTAGTGTGCACAGTTGCAGATTAGAGCACATTCTGTTTAGTGTGCAAAGTTGCAGATTAGAGCACATTCTGTTTAGTGTGCAAAGTTGCAGATTAGAGCACATTCTGTTTAGTGTGCAAAGTTGCAGATTAGAGCACATTCTGTTAAGTCTTCAAACTAAAATATCAAAGTCACATATTCCATTCAGTGTGCGTCGCCGCAGTTTAGCAGCACATTCTGTGTACTGTGCAGAGTTGCAGAATAGGAAGAAATACTGTTAAGTCTTCAAACTAAAATATCAAAGTCACATATTCCATTCAGTGTGCTTCGCCGCAGTTTAGCAGCACATTCTGTGTACTGTGCAGAGTTGCAGAATAGGAAGAAATACTGTTAAGTTTTCAAACTCAAATATTAAAGTCACATATTCCATTCAGTGTGCTTCGCCGCAGTTTAGCAGCACATTCTGTGTACTGTGCAGAGTTGCAGAATAGTAAGAAATACTGTTAAGTTTTCAAACTCAAATATTAAAGTCACATATTCCATTCAGTGTGCTTCGCCGCAGTTTAGCAGCACATTCTGTGTACTCTGCAGAGTTGCAGAATAGTAAGAAATAGTGTTAAGTTTTCAAACTCAAATATCAAAGTCACATATTCCATTCAGTGTGTATCACCGCCGTTTAGCAGCCTATTCTGTGTACTCTGCACAGTTGCAGAATAGTAAGAAATACTGTTAAGTTTTCAAACTCAAATATTAAAGTCACATATTCCATTCAGTGTGTATCACCGCCGTTTAGCAGCCTATTCTGTGTACTCTGCAGAGTTGCAGAATAGTAAGAAATAGTGTTAAGTTTTCAAACTCAAATATCAAAGTCACATATTCCATTCAGTGTGTATCACCGCCGTTTAGCAGCCTATTCTGTGTACTCTGCACAGTTGCAGAATAGTAAGAAATACTGTTAAGTTTTCAAACTCAAATATTAAAGTCACATATTCCATTCAGTGTGTTTCACCGCCGTTTAGCAGCCTATTCTGTGTACTCTGCACAGTTGCAGAATAGGAAGAAATACTGTTAAGTTTTCAAACTCAAATATTAAAGTCACTTATTCCATTCAGTGTGTGTCACCGCAGTTTAGCAGCCTATTCTGTGTACTCTGCAGAGTTGCAGAATAGTAAGAAATACTGTTAAGTTTTCAAACTCAAATATTAAAGTCACATATTCTGTGTAAGATGAAGAAGGCGGGTAAAAAGGGACGGGGAAGTGGACGTGATCCTGAAAGTTCAGGGCGCGGGTCAGGACGCGGAGAAACTGTGCCTGGTGCCAGAGCACAAGAAAGAAAGACATCCACCATACCTAGCTTCATGTGTAATTTTACAGGGAGTCGCAGGACATCACTCTCGAGGTCCGACCACTGCGAACAGGTGGTCGGTTGGATGACAGCTGATACTGCTTCCAGTCGGTTAAGCACCACCCTGTCTTCCACCAAGTCCACTCTCAGTAGCCAAGAGTCTGGTCAAAATAATCCTCACTCTGATCATCCTTCCTCCCACCATACACGGTCTGGTCAAAGAAGTGATCCCATACTGGGATATAGTGAGGAGCTCGTCTCATCACCAATCCTTCATTTGACCCTCTCTCCAAGCACGCTTGCAGAGGAACATGACATCTTGTGCCCTGATTCACAACCTCTAGAGGCTACCCAATCACAAGAAGATGACAGATGTGAACGGCATTTAAGGTCAAAGGAAGTAGTGGATGATGATGATGATGATGAGACACAGTTGCCATTAAATCAACCACTATTTCCGTCTCAAGACCTTGTTGAGGAGAATGTTATACAGTTGTCAATGACTGAGTATGTGGTGGGATCAAGACTTGAGGAGGATGATCAGAGTGAGGAAGTGGAGGAGGACTTGGTGGACGATGAGGTGACTGACCCCACCTGGGAAGGTGTAGAGCCGAGCGATGTCAGCAGTCCTGAGGGTGAGCCATCTGCAGCACCGCAACAGGCTGGAAGAGGCAGTGGTGTGGCTACAGAAAGAAGGCGAACCGCACCAAACCGGCCCGCAAATGTTCCACGGAGCACCCCCTTGCGTAAATCTACCTTGCCAAAGGGTAGGTGTTCCGCGGTATGGCGTTTTTTTAAGGAAAGTGCGGACGACAAAAGAATTGTAGTTTGCAACCTGTGCCACACCAGAATGAGCCGAGGCATGAACACTAGAAACCTCACCACCACCAGCATGATCCGACACATGGCATCCAAGCACCGTAGTAAGTGGGAGGAACGCCTGGATCGCCCATCTGTGTCTGCAGGCCACACCACTGCCTCCTCTTCCCCTGTTTTCGGTGTCGGCCAATCGCCTGTCGAAGGCGCAGGCCCGCATACCTCCCGCCCTGCACCTGTACCATCTGAAGCACCATCAGCGACCACATCCACTTCCCTGTCCCAGCACAGCGTCCAAATGTCGTTACCCCAGGCATTTGAGCGCAAGAGAAAGTACCCAGCCACCCACCCACAGGCCATAGCACTAACCTCACACCTTTCCAAATTACTGGCCATCGAAATGCTGCCATTTAGGCTTGTGGACACTGAGTCCTTCCGCAGCCTGATGGCAGCAGCTGTCCCTCGGTACGCGGTCCCCAGCCGCCACTACTTTTCCCGGTGTGCCATCCCCGCATTACACCACCATGTGTCCCGTAACATCACCCGTGCCCTGACCAACGCAGTTACTGGGAAGGTCCACTTAACGACTGACACATGGACAAGTGCTTGTGGCCAGGGACGCTACATTTCCCTGACGGCACACTGGGTGAATGTCGTGGAGGCTGGGAGCGACTCGGACCCTGGGATGGCACGGGTGCTACCCACGCCGAGGATTGCGGGCCCTACCTCCATCAGGGTTTCCACCAGCACCTACGTTATTGGCTCCTCCTCCTCCGTTTCCACCTCCGAATTCTCTACACGCAGCGCCACTCCCCCATCAGCCAGTAGCTGGAAGCAGTGTAGCACTGCAGTGGGGAAGCGTCAACAGGCCGTGCTGAAGCTGATCTGCCTTGGGGACAAACAGCACACGGCCTCAGAGCTGTTGCAGGGGATTAGTCACCAGACCGAGCAGTGGCTCTCGCCACTCAACCTGCAACCAGGCATGGTTGTGTGTGATAATGGGCGTAACTTGGTGGCGGCTTTGGAGCTCGGCAAGCTCACACACGTACCATGCCTAGCGCATGTATTTAATTTAGTGGTGCAGCGATTTCTAAAAACCTACCCCAATGTGCATGATCTCTTGACCAAGGTGCGCCGCGTGTGTGCACATTTCCGTAAGTCATCAACAGCTTCAGCCGGCCTGTTGAAGCTGCAGCAGCGCTTACAATTGCCAGCTCACCGGCTGCTGTGTGACGTGAGCACGCGCTGGAACTCCACCTTCCACATGTTGGCCCGGCTTTGTGAGCAGCAGAGGGCAGTAGTGGAGTACCAGCTGTTACACGGTCGTCGCCTCTCCGTTCAACTTCCTGTAATCAGAAGTGAGGAGTGGGAATGGATGTCAGACCTCTGCGAGGTTTTACGCAATTTTGAGGAATCGACACAGATGGTGAGCGGCGATAACGCTATTATCAGTGTAACCATCCCACTTCTGTGTCTACTGAAACGCTCGCTGCTCACAATTAAAACCGACGCTTTGCATGTGGAAGAGGTGGAAATGGGGGAGGAAGAGCTTACACAAGGTGATAGCCAGAGCACCCTCACTTCGTCTTCTCAGCGACAATTGGAGGAGGCGGAGGAGGAGGAGGAGGAGGAGGAGGAGGAAGACACGGTTGCCTCCGCTACAGAGGGTAGCCATGGAACTATAGTTCCATCTCTTCAGCGTGGGTGGGCAGAAGAGGAGGAAGAGGATGAGGAGATTGAGAGTCATCCTCCTGGTGAGGACAGCGAAATCTTGACTGTTGGTACTCTGGCACACATGGCTGACTTTATGTTAGGCTGCCTTTCCCGTGACCCACGCGTTATACGCATTTTAGACAACACGAATTACTGGGTGTTCACCCTTCTGGACCCCCGCTACAAAGAGAATTTCTCATCTCTCATTCCTCCGGTGGAGAGGACAAGCAAAATGGTGCAATACCAGAAGGTTCTTGTCGAAAAATTGCTCCAAAATTTTCCATCTGACAACGCTGGCGGCAGAGTACGTGCTACCTTGGCCAACCGAGAAGGGGAGAAAAGGGGAGCACACAGCAGTTCCGAGAAAGGCAGGGCAACACTCTCTAGGGCGTGGGACACCTTCATGACACCCCGCCAGCACCCTCACCCTGATGCGCAGCCTAGTGTCACAAGGAGGGAAAAGTTTTGGAAGATGGTGAAGGAGTACGTAGCAGACCGTGTCAGCGTCCTCAATGATCCCTCTGTGCCTTACAACTACTGGGTGTCCAAGCTGGACACGTGGTATGAACTGGCACTCTACGCCTTGGAGGTGCTGGCCTGCCCTGCCGCCAGCGTTCTGTCTGAGCGGGTATTTAGTGCTGCTGGTGGCATCATAACAGATAAGCGTATCCGCCTTTCCACCGACAATGCTGATAGGTTGACACTTATAAAAATGAACAAGGCCTGGATTTCCCCTGACTTCTCCACTCCACTGGAGGAAAGCCCCGGGGGAACATAAACTCACTTTATATATGTTATTTACAATGATGGTAATACTCTGTATTCCCATTCACCCCTTCCACCCAAAAAACGGGTATATGGTTGACTCTTAATCTTCTCATCCTCCTCCTCCTCTTCCATATGCCCTGTGCTATAATTTTTATATAGGGCCAGCTCACCAGCGGGCCCTGTGATATAATTTTTATATAGGGTCAGCTCACCAGCGGGCCCTGTTTGACAATTTTTATATAGGTCAGCTCACCAGCGGGCCTTCTCATATAATGTTTTATTGGGTCAGCTCTCTAGCGGGCCCTCTCATATAATGTTTTATAGCGTCAGCTCACTAGCGGGCCTTCGCATATAATGTTTAGGATGGTCAGCTCTGCAGCAGACCCTCACCCATAATGTTTTAGATGGTCAGCTCAGCGCACGTTTCCCTCTTAATCATGGCCTCAGTTCAATAAAATCAAGGAAATTTTTGGGAGAATTTGCCTCTGTGCACGTTTCCCTCTTAATCATGGCCTCAGTTCTGAAAATCAAGGAAATTTTTGGGAGAATTTGCCTCTGCGCACGTTTCCCTCTTAATCATGGCCTCAGTTCTGAAAATCAAGGAAATTTTTGGGAGAATTTGCCTCTGTGCACGTTTCCCTCTTAATCATGGCCTCAGTTCTGAAAATCAAGGAAATTTTTGGGAGAATTTGCCTCTGCGCACGTTTCCCTCTTAATCATGGCCTCACTTCAGAAAATCAAGGACATTTTTGGGAGAATTTGCCTCTGCGCACGTTTCCCTCTTAATCATGGCCTCACTTCAGAAAATCAAGGAAATTTTTGGGAGAATTTGCAGATGATATACAAGTAAATATACAGCAAATATTGTTTGGTAACAATTTTTCGCCTAAAGTCGTTTTTATTTTCCTTTTTGTGTGTTTTACGGTCAGTCTGTAAAAATGGCGTACTACGGGCGAAAGATCGTTCCCAGCAGCGATGTTGGAGTCCAAGATGCATCCAGACATCCTCCCTATGCTGTCCCTGAACCATTTCTGTGGTGTTTCCATCCTTTTCTGCCCTTTTCCTATGGACCAGGCACCCTCCCCTCATCAGAGCAGGGGGTGCCTGGTGTAATGCTCGAATCCTCCCATTGACTTCAATGGGGCTCGGGTGCTCGGCCGAGCACTCGAGCCTCAGGGGGTGCTCGGTCAGAGCACCCGAACACCCGAGCATTGGGGTGCTCGCTCATCACTAATGAATATCCATCTATGGCTACAGCAGTATTAGGTATTTTTGGGGTTAACCAGGATTCAGTAAGAATAAGAATTTTTGGTTTGTATGTGAAACACCATTCTTTTAGTTCATTCATTTTGGCCAGTATACTGCGTATGTTGCAGTGCACAAAAGAGAGACCTTTATTAAAGGTGAAGTTGCCATTTATTTATTGCTATTTGGGGGCCAGGGTGTCACAAAGTGATCCTGCGGCGGCTGCTGGAGCTGACCGCATCCTTACCTCTGGCGTCTCTGCACTGCTCAGGCAGCTCGACCGCACCCTTTCCCCCTCGTGGCTCCACCGCGTTCTATCTCCTCACGGTCCCAGCTCTGTGTGCTTAGGCGGTCCAGCCGTGCCGGGTGATGTCAGCTTCGAGCACACGCCCAAAGGCATGGACGTGCTCACCATTTAAAGGGACCTGTCAATTTAGTGCTCCTCCTTCCTCTTGGGGCAGGCCTTCTTAAGCTGCCTGGACACAGGGCTCATTCACCCTTTCGTTGGTGTCCAGTGCAGTTCATTCTTTTGTAGCTCTGTATATTACCTGGTTTTGTCTGACTATCTGTTCTGATGCTGACCTGTGGCTCTGTCTGACTACCCGCTCGTGTATGAACTTGGTTTAGTCTGACAACCAATCTGGTGTGGACCTGCGGCTCTGGCTGACTACCCATTGTGTCGTGTCCTTTGGCTCGTCAGACCATCCATTCTGGTGCTGACCTGTGGCTCTGTCTATTTATCACGGTGCCCGTGATTTCAGTGTCTGAGCGACATTGTTACTTCCGGGTTTACCCTGGCCTCATTCTTATTGGCTCTGTGTTGGTGACTCCTCCCAGGGTTTGCCTTTATATACTCCCTCCTGTCATTCTACCGGTGCCCTTTCGTGGTGTACCCATAACTAGCCTTTATGACTACTTGTTCCTGTCTCCGTGTATGACCCAGCTCCCTGACTATGTTTATTCCATTTCTCCTGTGATCCGATTCTGTTGCTGACTTTGGACTGGCTGACTAACTCCGTGTGTACCGACCTGACTTGGCTGAGTATCCGATTCCGTTACCGACTAAGGACTGGCTGACTATATCCGTGTGTACCGACCTGGCTTGGCTGAGTATCCGATTCCTTTACCGACTAAGGATCGGCTGACTTCTCTTTGTGTACCGACCTGGCTGGGCTAGTGTCTGATTGTACTATCTGGACTGGTTGACTATTCCATGTGTGCTGACCTGGCTGAGCATCTGGTTCCGTTGCCAACGGGACTGGCCGACTATCTCCGTGTGTACCGATTAGGGCAACGCTGGCTACTGATCGGTTACATTACGCACACTGCTCACTCCCACTCGCTATACTGCACTGCGCCTGTTAGACCTTCCTGCCGCAGTAGTCTACTGGAGCTTGTGGGAGTCCGGTCACTCGCCAGTGTCTGTGTTGCCTCCGGCAACCCTAGTGTACTAGGGTCCAGTCTAAGCCAGACTCCTGCCCATGTTGCCTACGTTAACCCTAGTGTTCTAGGGTCAGATTACTGTCAGTGTCTGGTCTATGTTGCCTCCGGTAACCCTAGTGTACTAGGGTCCAGTCTGAGCCAGACTCCTGCCCATGTTGCCTATGTTAATCCTAGCGTTCTAGGGTAAGTCGACTGATAGAGTCCTGTTCGTGTTGCCTTCGTTAACCCTAGCGTTCTAGGGTCAGACCACTGCCAGAGTCCTGTCTGTGTTGCCTCAGTTAACCCTAGCCTTCTAGGGTCAGTCCGCTGCCAGAGTCTTTCCTGTGTTGCCTCCATTAACCCTAGAATTCTAGGGTCAGGTATCTACCTGAACACTGCCTGTGTTGCCTCCACTATCCCTAGTCTGCTAGGGAATTGCCCTGCAGTTACCCATCACTTTGTGGCACCTATTGGCAGTGTGGGGCTGTTGAGGTTATTCTTGTTCCTGAACCTGTCCACGGATCAAGCCTATGAAGTCCTAGATCGATATATATATATTATTATTATTGCTACTGTGCTATTCCTCATCCTGACCCGAGTCAGATCTGGGAAGTCCTTGGTACGGACCTCATCTGGACCTGAGTGGGGTGATTGTTCTTTATTTTCAATAAAGCTTTTTAACCTTACCTAACTGTCTGAGTGTTCTTACGAAACCGTGACAGCCTCCAAGTCCCTTCTCAACTGTGAGATTGTTTCAATCGGCAAATTATTCAAACAAAATCCTAAATTGGAGTTTAAAATTTAACACTGGAGCACTGATGATTCTCACTTCCGGTGTCAGTAAGGTAGTAGGCCTCCCAGTCCCTACACAACTGTGAGATTGTCACTCTGCACATTATTCAAACCAAATCCTTAATTGAATTTTTACATTTAATATTGGAGCACTGATTATTCTACCTTGCGGTGAGATTGTGCAACTCTGCAAAGTATTCAAACAAACTCCTAAGTCGAATTTTAAAATTAAACACTGGAGCACTGATTATTCTCACTTGCGGTGGCAGTAAGGTAGTAGACCTCCCAGTCCCTGCAAAACTGTAAGATTCTTTCACTCTGCAAATTATTCAAAAAAACTCCTAATTTTCATTGTCAGATTTTACACAGGAACAAAGGTCACTCTCCCTTACAGTGGCAATAACTGGCACTAATGCTGTCTGCCTGCCTATGCCTATCTGCCTGCCCACACAACACCTGGACAGTCACTCTATCTATCTCTCTATCTGCATCTTCTCTCTCTGAGGTCCAACAGCGCAGTATGCACTAACATGAAATGCAGGAGCTTTCTGGGTGTCTGTGATGTCATTAGTCCAACTCCCATTCATGACTAGAGAGGGATGGAAAGCAGCGTGCACGAGCGGGGAGAAGATCATCTGAATATCGAAATCTTGCCATGAATTTCTGCCCAGTGTTATTCGGATTCGGCTTTTAAAAAATGATTGTTTTCGTCAGGTCTGAATTACTCCGAATGACCCATATTCGTCCGAATTTCGAATGTAGACGAACCAATTTGCACAAGTCTACTATCCATATAACCACACACCCCATCCTCCAGCCTTGTTCTACTGCACTACTATCCATAGAACCTCATATCCCACCTTCCAGCCTTGTTCTACTGCAGTGCTATCCATAGAAGCTCATATCCCTGCCCTCCAGCCTTGTTCTACTGCACTGCTATCCACAGAACCTCACATCCCATCCTCCAGCCTTGTTGTGTTGTACTGCTATTAATAGAGCCTCACATCCAGTGTCCTTCAGCCTCATTCCACTAGACTGCTCTCCATAGAACCACACCTCTCATCCTCCAGCCTAGTTCTACTGCATTGCTCTCCATAGAGCCACACATCTCATCCTCCAGCCTAGTTCTACTGCATTGCTCTCCATAGAACCACACATCTCATCCTCCAGCCTAGTTCTACTGCATTGCTCTCCATAGAACCACACATCTCATCCTCCAGCCTTGTCCTACTCCACTGTTATCTGTAGAACCTCGCATCCCAACCTACAGCCTTGTTCTAAATAAATAAAAATAATATTAAATTAATTTGAGAATTTTACACAATATTAGGTATTGACACGTTACAGTAAAGAATTGATTAAAATAATCAATTACACATATTTGTGCAAAAATATTTATCATTTATTTAAGTAAATATATATATATATATATATATATATATATATATATAAAGTGTAATCAGCAATTATAGAAATGAGTGAACACCAATTGAAATAGATATACAGTAACTCAAACCACAATTATCCCAATTAGCATTACCAGCAATTAAATAGTTAACAACACTTATAAATTGCATTTATTATAGTCAATTATAGATTGTACCAAGAATATACTCAGAATCAAATCTAATAATATATTTCTAGACAGTATAACAAAAATTCATGCAACATATACCATAAACATGACAATAGCCATCCTATATAACACCTATAGGGTACTCCAAGTGTTAACACTGATAGAATAGGATTCCCCACCCAAGATGAAGTGTGAATAAATGAATTCAAAGAATTCCTTATATCAAATATTAGATAAAATAACCTTTCCAGAAACACAATATATTATTCTAGAAATATCAAAACTTATATTAACTAATATATAAACAAGGATATATAGATCTCACTGCTATCAACTATTTTACAATTATCTGGGCACAATATTTAATTAAGTAATTAATTCTGATTAATTTCAGAATACAAGCTAAAGCCAAATATAGCTTATATATGTTTTACTAAATATTTGGAAATATTTGTATGATTCTGAAATTTTGCAGAATGAAAATAACTAAAAATATAGTTACTAGCCAATAAGTGTTTCTTAGGAACACCTTAGCAGCCAGCAGGAACAGAACATGAATCAGGAAGCCAAGACCCCTTTTTCTCCCAAAACCTGAATATTTATAATGTAAAATTCCTCTTGTCAGAAGCCAGCCCCATCTCCTCAGATTGGATAAAGACATCTCATTATACAGTTATGTCAGTCTGATTGGCTTACTCCTTTACATAATCTTGCTATGATGTCATGAATATATTGTTATAATGATCTGAGAAAAATTCAGAACACTAGTAATAATGCTATGTACCCTGAAGATGGCACACTTACTCCATATTAAAATTTTACATATGATCTATTTTATGTCATCAGAGATAGAGCTAAGAGGTCATTAGACGTCAAATAAACATGTCATACTATATAGACTTTCCCATATAAGAGTACATCTCTCTCAGACATATTGTCTGTAATAGAATCATATATTACCATAAAAATGTCATTCAGATATATTAACTCCCATACCTTAAAGCAAAGGCCTATTGTTTTAACATGAGATCATTTACACACATCTTCAAACAAACTTTCAGAGAATTTGTCTTAAAAAAATTAACCATCTCCTTCCAGTCATTGCAATGTCTCTGACATACTGCACAGCTATCCATAGAACCTCACATCCCATCCTCCGGCCTTGTTCTACTGCACTGCTATCCATAGAACGTCACATCCCATCCTCCAGCCTTGTTCTACTGCACTGCTATCCATATAACCTCACAACCCATCCTCCTGTCTTGTTCTACTGCACTGCTATCCATATAACCTCACATCCCATCCTCCAGCCTTGTTCTACTACTCTGCTATCCATATAACCTCACAACCCATCCTCCTGTCTTGTTCTACTGCAATGATATGGTGAATCACCCTTCCCCCCAAACACTCACACACACACATACACACACACACACACACACAGGAACTGGCAAAGTTCCTTTTGAAAAGTTTTGGGTGTTGGTGAAAAGAAGGATATTTTAGTATGTGTTTGTGTGTGTTGGGGGGTCCTAAAGGCTGGAATTTTCACAGAAAAAGAAGAGAATTGTTGTTTTTCTGTGAGACTACCAACAGTCAGAAATGTTCGCCCCCACCCCACCCCTTACCTGTTATCCCATTCTAGTAAATATATCTGTTACAGTGACAACTCTTGTCAGAGAACTTTCAGGCTTCAGGGGTGCAGTGATGGTGTCCTTTGGGACAACTAACACACTACCTTGGTTGGTAGACTAAAGAAGTGAGGGAGAGGCAGGAGTTACTGTTTGGATGAGGAGAAGCGGAAAAAGCTGTCAGGTTGGATTGGGGGGTGAGGAACACGTGACTCTCCAGCCAACTACAGCTTCTATATCAGCTGACCATTGCTGTGATTCGAAGTCCAATAGCATCTGAAGAGCCTCATGTTGGATGTTGTTATGTGTATTTATGTGTAATGATGTATGTACCAGTATTCCTAGCGTGTCTTGTTTACATGACACAGTGTGTGTACAAGGTAACGTGTATTGTATGTGTGCATGTTAGCATTTGCACTGCCTCCTTACCTTTCCCTCACCCACTCATCCTTCTCTTGTTTCTCACATAATGATGTGATTCCCTGTTGGTCTCGTGTAATAATGTAATGTTCTATATGTCTCATTTATTAGATAATCCAATGGTTTTCAGTCTTTTTTATTGTCACACCTTACCCGCTCCCCGTGGCTCGCGACCGCTTCAGGAGTCTCTGCATGTTTTACCGCTCTGCACAGCTCGCGGCAACATGTGGGATCTTACCTGCATTTTCCCCGGCCCTCAGCTGCTTCTTCAGAGCTTGGAGTTTGTCTCTTTCCTTGCTCCTTTCTGCGTTTTGCTTGCCACGAGTCTGCCTACAGCTCCCAGCATCCTCCTGATTCGCGAAGCCATTCTGCGCATGCACAGTTCATTATCACGGTGCCCGTGATTGCCTCCACCGACACTGTGCTTGCAGGCGACATTGCATTACTTCCTGGTTGTCGCTCTGAGGCACATTCGCTCTTATTATTGGCCACTGTTAATTGCCAGAGTGAGTCTCTACCTACATGGTAGGCCTTATAGGCCTCAGCCTGCCTTTACTCCTTTGCCCTTTCGTGGTGTACCTGTGTGCTATAACTCTTATGATTCCAATGCTCCATTTCCATGTATGACTCCTGGCTATGTTTTGACTTTGGCTCTGTTTGATCTCTGACTACTGCCTTCAATTCCGGTCTGACCTTTGGCTCCATCTGACTACCCGCTCCGGTCTGACTCCTGGCTTTGGCTGACTCTACCCACTCCATACAGACCCCTGCTCCGGCTGACTATCCATCATTCTATACTCGTGGCCTACTGTCTCCGCTTGCACTCTCCATGCTCTGTTGTTTCCTCAGGTCAAGTAGTGCTCAATCTGCGTCAATCCGTGCCACTGGCATTCCTACTGTCTGTCGTTCCATTCTGTTCCATTGGGTACCTTAGAGTTCTAGGGATTCTCAGTCACCGTTGCTTGTTGGTTTACCCTAGCGTTCTAGGGAGATCCGTCTCTGAGCTAAACCAACCCAGCATACTAGGGGATTTTCCCTCTGTTCACAGGGGCTTCACAGCTGCTCCTTTACTAATAGCTACTACCATCTTCCCTACTAGTATATTTATTCAGTCAGAGCGGTATTTGCCTCTTTACAGTAGGGGATGCTGTGCCGTCTCCATACCTGGTCCTGTGATGGTTGGGGAAGTGCTTAGGCACTGATTCATATACTTCTGTTCTTATTTAAATAAAGATATTGATTTTACTGTATCTGTACTTGTCAGCGTTGTTATTCCACAGTCACCCCACAACACTCATGGAGATGGCTGCAACTTATTTAATTGGCATGCATTTTAGTGGGCAGTTTTTGAACTAATACTATTTGAGCCTCAGATGAGCCACATCTTCCACACGGCTCCACTGGGTATTTAAACATTTATCCCAGGATGCTTGTTGCCCATTCCAAGAGCTTTCACTGTTCCTTGACCTGAGATTCTCTGCTGTTTGATTCCTGGCTTTGACCTATGCTTCCAATTGACCACAGCTTATACCTGATTCCTGGCTTTGACTTCTGCTTCCAACTGACCATGGCTTACCTGATTCCTGGCTTTGACCTCTGCTTCCAACAGACCACGGCTTATACCTGATTCCTGGCTTTGACTTCTGCTTCCAACTGACCACGGCTTATACCCGATTCCTGGCTTTGACCTCTGCTTTCAACTGACCATGGCTTATACCTGATTCCTGGCTTTTGACTTCTGCTTCCAACTGACCACAGCTTACCTGATTCCTGCTTTTGACCTCTGCTTCCAAGTGACCATGGATTACCTGATTCCTGGCTTGGACCTCTGCTTTCTACTGACCACGACTTCACTAATATCTTGTGCCACTGGTTTCTGACCCGGCTTCTGATCACTCTTTATCTCAGAACTCTATCTGGACTTTGGCTTCCTATTTGTATTCACCTGGTTCTGGTTCCCAATGGACCCCACTGTACTCCCATCCTGGTTGCATCCCGGCTCAACTGGGGTGGAACAATCTGGTTTCATGACCATCACCTAGACCCAGCTTCGGTTGCAGCAAGGGAGTACCTGGCATGCCGTCTCCGAACTCAAGCATCTCCCCCAAGCATCGCTTTTAAGCTACTGAGCCAGCCCTAGGTTTGCCGGGTCCTTACCCCCTAGGAGAGTTACATTTACTCGACACACCTAACACACATTGTGGAATGTTCCCCTTACATCTTAAAGTCAGTTTGCTATGTGTTTATTGTAAGGAAACGTTATATATAAATAGTTATTCTTAGGTCCCACAACCGGAATGAGAATAAAGAGCATATTGCATATAACAATTTCAATAAATAGACAAAATTTGAAGGACTGTCAAAATCTCCATTGGCTTAAACATTGAGCTTGTCTCTTTAGTTGGTGTATTATTCCATTGGTCTCTTATAATGTGATCTCTTGTAATTGTGTATTTCCCTGCTGATCTGATATAAAGGTAGAATTCCTTCCTGGGACATGGGATGTTGTCCTGCCACTCTTATGCGATACTCTCTGCTGGTGTCTGTACATATGCAGGTAAGGAACATTGCTGGATATGTATTAGGACAATAGTGGAATACATCTAGTTTGTGTTGATATTTTTGGTTTCTTTGCTCAGTAACATGGGAAAGATCAATCTTTAAAACTTTAACCCCCCCCCAAAAAAAAAACAAGTTTTGAGACTCACTCCTGTGAGTGAAAGAAGAGATGAACAGGAAACTGGAAGTGAGAGAAGGAAGGGATCACAGGACTGAGTGAGAGAGCGAGCAGGTGATCAGGAGACTGTGAGTGAGAGAGGACATGATCAGGAGAGTGTGAGTGAGAGAGGAGGTGATCAGGAGAGTGTGAGTGAGACAGGAGGTGATCAGGAGAGTGTGAGTGAAAGAGGAGGTGATCTGGAGAATGTGAGTGAGAGAGGAGGTGGTCAGAAGAGTGTGAGTGACAGAGGTGGTGATCAGGAGAGTGTGAGTGAGACATGAGTTGATCAGGAGAGTTTGACTGAAAGAGGAGGTGATCAGGGGAATGTGAGTGAGACATGAGGTGTTCAGGAGAGTGTGAGTGAGAGGGGAGGTGAACAGTGGAGTGTGAGTGAGAGAGGAGGTGGTGACAGGAAGGAGAGATGAGACAGGGGGTTATTACAGGACTGTGAATGGACATGGGTGCAGTAAACGGGAAGAGGGTGAAGGGAACAAATCGTCCCCAGATGTCAGAGATACATAATAATAAAGCAGGTGGTATCTGTGGGTAAGAGTTCCCTCTACACATCTCATGGCCCTTATACACCTTTCTAACTTGGGCCTCTCATTACTGGTATAGTCCTGTCTATCTACATGTTGTAGGATATCATCCTCACTTCCAGCAATCTTTATAGCATCTTCTAGTGTGTAATCCAGATTTTAACGGTCTGTGGCCCTCCAGCTGTTGTTGCTGGACTACAATAACCAAACCCTTCTCTAAACTAGCAGTCTCTTTTTGAGAGCACAAGATACAGTAAACACTAAGAATACAGTAAATCTGCTATATTTTATTTTTATTCACTCTTTGAGATGTTAGATTTGATTTTATAAGTAATGAATACATCTCTCCTTTAAAGGGCACTAAATGAGTCTGCTCAGTGAGGCCAAAATCAGGTCAAAAGCTCTACCCCTGGACTCACGGAGAGTCATCCTTCAGCACTCAGGAGAGGAAAAACCCCCATGTGGAGGAAACCTTCAGGGAACCATGGCTGAAAGGACTGCCCTTCCCTATGGGCTTTAAGAGGTTACTGCAGACAAAAACATTATATTATATAGGGTTTTGAAAAGGGCTAGTGATACAGTTTCTTTGTGTAGCACCTTACAATGTCTTCAGCATCACTCCTCCTTCATCTTTATGGGTCCTAAGGGGAAATGCACTAAGGGGTGATAAAGAGGTGATAAAGTGGAGATGACTTCTCCAGTGATATCAGTTCTCCAGTTCCTATGTTATTGTATGAAGTTTGTGCACTTAGATTTCTCAAGTGGGAGAGATCTTAGTGCATAGACTCCATGGAATAACATAGAAAATAGAGAAGTGGGCGGGATTCACTAAAGGGTGATAATGAGGATATAAAGTGAAGATGACTTCTCCAGTTTATCACATCTCCAATTCCTATGTTTTCATGGAGTCATTATCCTCATGGAGACCTTGTCCTCATGGAGTCCTGGTCAATAGAGTGTCCTTGTCCTCATGGAGTCCTGGTCTTTGAGTGTTCTTCTCCTCACTTAGTCCTGGTCTTTAGAATGTCCTTGTTCTCACGGAGTCCTTGTCCTCATGCAGTCTTGGTCTTTAGAGTATCATTGTCCTCGTAGAGCCTTGCTCTTATGGAATCCTTGTCCTCATGGAGTTCTGGCCTTTAAAGTGTCCTTGTCCTCATGGAGTCCTTCTCCTCATGGAGTCCTGGGGTTTGGAGTGTCCTTTTCCTCATAGAGTCATAGTCTTTAGAGTGTCCTTGTCCTCATGAAGTCATGGTCTTTAGAGTGTCCTTGTCCTTATGGAGTCCTTGTCCTCATGGAGTCCTGGTCTTTAGAGTGTCCTCGTCCTTATGGAGTCCTTGTTCTCATGGAGTCCTGGTTTTTAGAGTGTTCTTATTTTCATGGAGTCTTTATCCTCATGGAGTCCTTGTCCTCATGGAGTCCTGGTTTTAGAGTGTCCTTGTCCTCATGAATTCCTGGTCTTTAGAATTTCCTTGTATGTATGGAGTCCTGGTCCTCATGGAGTCCTGGTCTTTAGTGCATCCTTATCCTCATGCAGTCTTGGTATTTAGAGTGACCTCATCCTTATAGAGTGTCCTCATCCTTTTCCTCACAGAGTCCTTGTTCTCATGGAGTCGTGTTCTTTAGAGTGTCCTTGTCCTCTTGGAGTCCTGGTACTCATGGAGCCATGGTCTTTAGAGTGTCCTTGAACTCCTGGAGTCCTGGTGTTTAGAGTGCCTTGTCCTCATGGAGTCCTGGTCATCAAAGTGTCTTTATCCTCATGGAGACCTTGTCCTCATGGAGTCCTGGTTTTTAGAGTGTTCTTGTTTTCATGGAGTCCTTATCCTCATGGAGTCCTTGTCCTCATGGAGTCCTGGTCTTTAGTGTGTCCATGTCCTCATGGAGTCCTAGTCTTTGAGTGTTCTTGTCCTCACGGAGTCCTAGTCTTTAGAATGTCCTTGTTCTCATGGACTCCATGTCCTCTTGGAGTTTTGGGCTTTAGAGTGTCCTTGTCCTTGTGGAGTCCTTGTTCGTATGGGATCTTTGTCCTCATGGAGTTCTGGTCTTTAAGGTGTCCTTGTCCTCATGGAGTCCTTCTGCTCATGGAGACATGGGGTTTAGAAAATCTTTTTGCACATGGACTCCTCGTGATTAGAGTGTCCTTGTCCTCCTGGAGTCATGGTTTTTAGAGTGCCTTGTCCTCATGGAGTCCTTGTCCACATGGTGTCCTGGTCTTTAGAGTGTCTTTGTCCTCATGAAGTCCTTGTCCTCATGGAGTCCTGATCTTTAGAGTATCCTTCTGCTCATTTAGTCCTTGACCTCTTGGAGTCCTGGTCTTTAGAGTCTCCCTGTCCTCATGGAGTCCTGGTTTTAAAGTGTCATTGTCCTCATGGAGTCCTGGTCCACATGGAGTCCTGGTCTTTAGAGTGTCTTTGTCCTCATGAAGTCCTTGTCCTCATGGAGTCCTGATCTTTAGAGTATCCTTCTGCTCATTGAGTCCTTGACCTCTTGGAGTCCTGGTCTTTAGAGTTTCCTTGTCCTCATGGAGTCCCTTTCCTCATGGAGTCCTGGTCTTTAGTGTGTCCTTGTCTTCATTGAGTCCTTGTCCTCATGGAGTCATTGTTTTTAGAGTGTCCTTGTCCTCATGGATTCCCTTTCCTCATGGAGTCCGGGTCTTTAGTGTGTCCTTGTCTTCATTGAGTCCTTGTCCTCATGGAGTCATTGTTTTTAGAGTGTCCTTGTCCTCAGGGAGTCATTGTCCTCAAAGAGTCCTGGTCTTTAGAGTTTCTTTGACCTCATGGAGTCCTGGTCTTTAGAATTTCCTTGTATTTATGGAGTCCTGGTCCTCATGGAGTCCTGCTCTTTACTGCATCCTTATCCTCATGCAGTCCTGGTAGTTAGAGTGACCTCATCCTTATAGAGTGTCCTAATCCCATTCCTCACAGAGTCTTTGTTCTCATGGAGTCGTGGTCTTTAGAGTGTCCTTGTCCTCATGTTGTCCTGGTCTTTAGAGTGTCCTTGTCCTCATGGAGTCCTTGTCCTCAAGGAGACCTGGTCCTCACGGAGTCCTGATCTTTAGTTTGTCTTTGTCCTCATGGACGCCTTGTCCTCATTGAGTCCTGGTTTTTAGAGTACTCTTGTCCTCATGGAGTCCTGGCCTTTAGAGTGTCCTAGTCCTCATGGAGTCCTTATCCTCATGGAGTCCTGGTCTTTAGAGTGTCCTTTTCTTCATGGAGTCCTTGATCTCACGGAGTCCTGATTTTTAGGGTGTCCTTGTCCTCATTGAGTTCTTGCCTCATGCAGTCCTGGTCTTTAGAGTGTCCTCATTCTTATAGTGTTCTCATCCTTGTTGTCATGGAGTCTTTGTCATCATGGAGTCCTGTTCTTCAGAGTGTCCTTATCCTAATAGAGTTCTAGTCTTTAGTGTGTTCTTGCCCCTATGGAGTCCTGGTATTTAGAGTGTCCTTGTCCTCATGGAGTCTTTATACTCATGGAGTCCTGGTCTTTAGAGTGCTCTTGAACTAATGGAGTATTGGCCCTCATGGAGTCCTTTTCATTAGATTGTCCTCGTCCTCATGGAGTTCAAATCTTTAGTGTGTTCTTGTCCTCAAAGATTCCTGGTATTTAGAGTGTCCTTGCCCTAATGGAGTCCTATAATCATGGATTCCTGGTTTTAGAGTGTCCTTGTTATTATGGAGTCCTTATCCTCATGGAGTCCTGGTCTTTAGATTGTCCTTGAACTAATGGAGTACTGGCCCTCATGGAGTCCTGGTCTTTAAAGTGTTCTTGTCCTCATGGAGTCTTGGTCTTTAGAATATCCTTCTTCTCATGGAGTCCTGGTCCTCATGAAGTCTTGGTGTTTAGAGTGTCCTTGTCCTCGTGGAGTCCTTTTTCATATAGTATCCTTGTCCTTATGGAGTTCCAGTCTTTAAAGTTTCTTTGTTCTCATGGAGTCCTTCTAGTCATGGAGTCCTGGGGTTTAGAGTGTCCTTTTCCTCATGGAGTCCTTGTCTTTAGAGTGTCCTTATCCTCCTGGAATCCTGGTTTTTAGAGTGCCTTGTCCTCATGGAGTCCTTGTCCTCATGGAGTCCTAGTGTTTATAGTGTCCTTGTGCTCATCGAGTCCTTGACCTCATGGAGTCCTGGTCTTTAGAGTGTCCCTGTGTTCATGGAGTCCTGGTGTTTAGAGTGTCCTTGTCCTCATGGAGTCCTGGTCGTTGAGTGTTCTTGTCCTCATGGAGTCTTGGTCTTTAGTGTGTCATTGTCCTCATGGAATCAATGTAAACATGGACTCACAGTTTTTAAAGTGTCCTTATCCTCATGGAGTCCTTGTCCTCACTGAGTCCTTGTCCTCATGGAGTCCTGATCATTAGGGTGTACTTCTTCTCAAGTAGTCCATGTTCTCATGGAGTCCTGGTCATTAGAGTTTCTTTATCCTCATGGAGTCAGTGTTCTCATGGAGTCCTGGATTTTAGAGTGTACTTGTCCCCATGGAGTCCTTGTTATCATGGAGCTCTGGTCATTAGATTGTCCTTGTCCTCATGGAGTACTTGTCCTCATGGAGTAATGGTCTTTAGAGTGTCCTTTTCCTCATGGAGTCCTTGTCCTCATGGAGTCCTGGTCATTAGAGTTTCTTTATCCTCATGGAGTCAGTGTTCTCATGGAGTCCTGGTTTTTAGAGTGTTCTTGTTTTCATGGAGTCCTTATCCTCAAGGAGTCTTTGTCCTCATGGAGTCCTGGTCATTAGAGTATCCTTGTCCTCATGGAGTCTTGGTCTTTGAGTGTTCTTGTCCTCACGGAGTCCTGGTCTTTAGAATGTCCTTGTTCTCATGGATCCTTGTCCTCATGGAGTCTTGGCCTTTAGAGTGTCCTTGTCCTTGTGGAATCCTTGTTTGTATGGGATCCTTGTCCTTATGGCGTTCTGGTCTTTAAAGTGACCTTGTCCTCATGGAGTCCATCTCCTCATGGAGTCCTGGGGATTAGAGTGTGCTTTTCCACATGGAGTCATCGTGTTTAGAGTGTACTTGTCCTCATGGAGTCATGGTCTTTTGAGTGTCCTTGTTCTCCTTGAGTCCTGGTTTTTAGAGTTCCTTATCCTCATGGAGTATTTGTCGTCATGGAGTCCTGGTCTTTACAATGTCTTTATCCTCATGGAGTCCTTGTCTTCACAGAGTCCTGGTTTTTAGAGTGTTCTTGTCCTCATGGAGTTCTTGTCCACATGGAGTCCTGTTTTTTAAAGTGTTCTTGTTCTCATGGACCCTTGTCCTCATGGAACCCTGGTCTTTAGAGTGTCCTTCTAATCATTGAGTTCTTGTCCTCATGCTATCCTGGTATTTAGAGTGTCCTTATCCTTACAGATTGTCCTCATCCTTGTTCTCATGGAGTCCTTGTCCTCATGGAGTCCTGGTCTTTAGAGTGTCCTTCTCCTTATTGAGTCCTTGTCCTCATGGAGTAATGGTCTTTAGAGTGTCCTTGTCCTCATGGAGTCCTGGTCGTTAGAGTGTTCTTGTTTTCATGGAGTCCTTATCCTCATGGAGTCCTTGTCCTCATGGAGTCCTGGTCTTTAGTGTGTCCATGTCCTCATGGAGTCCTAGTATTTGAGTGTTCTTGCCTTCACGGAGTCCTGGTCTTTAGAATGTCCTTGTTCTCATGGACTCCATGTCCTCTTGGAGTTTTGGGCTTTAGAGTGTCCTTGTCCTTGTGGAGTCCTTGTTCGTATGGGATCTTTGTCCTCATGGAGTTCTGGTCTTTAAGGTGTCCTTGTCCTCATGGAGTCCTTCTGCTCATGGAGACATGGGGTTTAGAAAATCTTTTTGCACATGGACTCCTCGTGATTAGAGTGTCCTTGTCCTCCTGGAGTCATGGTTTTTAGAGTGCCTTGTCCTCATGGAGTCCTTGTCCACATGGTGTCCTGGTCTTTAGAGTGTCTTTGTCCTCATGAAGTCCTTGTCCTCATGGAGTCCTGATCTTTAGAGTATCCATCTGCTCATTTAGTCCTTGACCTCTTGGAGTCCTGGTCTTTAGAGTCTCCCTGTCCTCATGGAGTCCTGGTTTTAAAGGGTCATTGTCCTCATGGAGTCCTGGTCCACATGGAGTCCTGGTCTTTAGAGTGTCTTTGTCCTCATGAAGTCCTTGTCCTCATGGAGTCCTGATCTTTAGAGTATCCTTCTGCTCATTGAGTCCTTGACCTCTTGGAGTCCTGGTCTTTAGAGTTTCCCTGTCCTCATGGAGTACCTTTCCTCATGGAGTCCTGGTCTTTAGTGTGTCCTTGTCTTCATTGAGTCCTTGTCCTCATGGAGTCATTGTTTTTAGAGTGTCCTTGTCCTCATGGATTCCCTTTCCTCATGGAGTCCGGGTCTTTAGTGTGTCCTTGTCTTCATTGAGTCCTTGTCCTCATGGAGTCATTGTTTTTAGAGTGTCCTTGTCCTCAGGGAGTCATTGTCCTCAAAGAGTCCTGGTCTTTAGAGTTTCTTTGACCTCATGGAGTCCTGGTCTTTAGAATTTCCTTGTATTTATGGAGTCCTGGTCCTCATGGAGTCCTGCTCTTTACTGCATCCTTATCCTCATGCAGTCCTGGTAGTTAGAGTGACCTCATCCTTATAGAGTGTCCTAATCCCATTCCTCACAGAGTCTTTGTTCTCATGGAGTCGTGGTCTTTAGAGTGTCCTTGTCCTCATGTTGTCCTGGTCTTTAGAGTGTCCTTGTCCTCATGGAGTCCTTGTCCTCAAGGAGACCTGGTCCTCACGGAGTCCTGATCTTTAGTTTGTCCTTGTCCTCATGGACGCCTTGTCCTCATTGAGTCCTGGTTTTTAGAGTACTCTTGTCCTCATGGAGTCCTGGCCTTTAGAGTGTCCTAGTCCTCATGGAGTCCATATCCTCATGGAGTCCTGGTCTTTAGCGTGTCCTTGTCACCATGGAGTCCTGGTACTCATGGAGTCCTGGTCTTTAGAGTGTTTTTATCCTCACAGAATCCTTGTCCTCATTAAGTCCTGGTCTTTAGAGTGCCCTTATCCTCATGGAGTTCAAGTCTTTAGTGTGTTCTTGTCCTCATGGAGTCCTGGTCATGAGTGTGTCCTTGTCCTCATGGAGTCCAGGTCTTTAGAGTGTCCTTGTCCTAAAAGAGTACTGGCCCTCAAGGAGTCCTGGTCTTTAGTGTGTCCTTGTCCTCGTGGAGTCCATGTTCGTATGGGATCCTTGTCCTCATGGAGTCCTGGTCTTTACAGTGTCCTTGTCCTCATGGAGCCTTCTCCTCATGGAGTCCTGGGGTTTAGAGTGTCCTTTTCCTCATGGAGTCCTTATCTTTAGAGTGTCCTTATCCTCCTGGAGTCCTGATTTTTAGAGTGCTTTTATCGTCATGGAGTTCTGGTTTTGTCCTCATGCAGTCCTAGTTTTTAGTGTGTCTTTGTCTTCATGGAGTTCTTGTCTTCATGCAGTCCTGGTCTTTATATTGTCCTTGTCCTCTTGGGGTCCTTGTCCTCATGGAATCCTGAACTTTAGTGTGTCCCTGTTCTTATGGAGTCCTGGTCTTTAGAGTGTCCTTGTCCTTATGGAGTCCTGGTTTTTAGAGTATTCTTATTTTCATGGAGTCCTTATCCTCATGGAGTCCTTGTCCTCATGGAGTCCTTGTTTTAGAGTATCCTTGTCCTCATGAATTCCTGGTCTTTAGAATTTCCTTGTATTTATGGAGTCCTGGTCCTCATGGAGTCCTGGTCTTTAGTGCATCCTAATTCTCATGCAGTCTTGGTATTTAGAGTGACCTCATCCTTATAGAGTGTCCTCATCCTTTTCCTCACAGAGTCCTTGTTCTCATGGAGTCGTGGTCTTTAGAGTGTCCTTGTCCTCTTGGAGTCCTGGTACTCATGGAGTCCTGGTCTTTAGAGTGTCTTTGTCCTCATGAAGTCCTTGTCCTCATGGAGTCCTGATCTTTAGAGTATCCTTCTGCTCATTTAGTCCTTGACCTCTTGGAGTCCTGGTCTTTAGAGTCTCCCTGTCCTCATGAAGTCCTGGTTTTAAAGTGTCCTTGTCCTCATGGAGTCCTGGTCCACATGGAGTCCTGGTCTTTAGAGTGTCTTTGTCCTCATGAAGTCCTTGTCCTCATGGAGTCCTGAGCTTTAGAGTATCCTTCTGCTCATTGAGTCCTTGACCTCTTGGAGTCCTGGCCTTTAGAGTTTCCCTGTCCTCATGGAGTCCCTTTCCTCATGGAGTCCTGGTCTTTAGTGTGTCCTTGTCTTCATTGAGTCCTGGTCCTCATGGAGTCATTGTTTTTAGAGTGTCCTTGTCCTCAGGGAGTCATTGTCCTCAAAGAGTCCTGGTCTTTAGAGTTTCTTTGACCTCATGGAGTCCTGGTCTTTAGAATTTCCTTGTATTTATGGAGTCCTGGTCTTCATGGAGTCCTGGTCTTTAGTGCATCCTTATCCTCATGCAGTTCTGGTAGTTAGAGTGACCTCATCCTTATAGAGTGTCCTAATCCTATTCCTCAGAGTTTTTGTTCTCATGGAGTCATGGTCTTTAGAGTGTCCTTGTCCTCATGGAGTCCTTGTCCTCATGGAGTCCTGGCCTTTAGAGTGTCCTAGTTCTCATGGAGTCCTGGTCTTTAGAGTGTCCTTTTCTTCATGGAGTCATTGATCTCACGGAGTCCTGATTTTTAGGGTGTCCTTGTCCTCATTGAGTTCTTGCCTCATGCAGTCCTGGTCTTTGGCGTGTCCTCATTCTTATAGTGTCCTCATCCTTGTTGTCCTGGAGTCTTTGTCATCATGGAGTCCTGTTCTTTAGAGTGTCCTTATCCTAATAGAGTTCTAGTCTTTAGTGTGTTCTTGTCCTTATGGAGTCCTGGTATTTAGAGTGTCCTTGTACTCATGGAGTCCTTATCCTCATGGAGTCCTGGTCTTTAGAGTGCCCTTGAACTAATGGAGTATTGGCCCTCATGGAGTCCTGGTCTTTAGAGTGTTCTTGTCCTCATGGAGTATTGGTCTTTAGAATATCCTTGTTCTCATGGAGTCCTCGTCCTCATGAAGTCTTGGTCTTTACAGTGTCCTTGTCCTCGAGGAGTCCTTGTTCATATGGGATCATTGTCCTCATGGAGTTCTGGATTTAAAGTGTCCTTTTCCTCATGGAGTCCTTCTCCTGATGGAGTCCTGGGGCTTAGAGTGTCCTTTTCCTCATGGAGTCCTTGTCTTTAGAGTGTCCTTATCCTCCAGAGTCCTGGTTTTTAGAGTGCCTTGTCCTCATGGAGTCCTGGTCTTTACAGTGTCCTTGTCCTCGTGGAGTCCTTGTTCATATGGGATCATTGTCCTTATGGAGTTCTGGTCTTTATAGTGTCCTTGTCCTCATGGAGTCCTTCTCCTGATTGAGTCCTGGGGTTTAGAGTGTCCTTTTCATCATGGAGTCCTTGTCTTTAGAGTGTCCTTATCCTCCGGAGTCCTGGTTTTTAGAGTGCCTTGTCCTCATGGAGTCCTTGTCCTCATGGAGTCCTGGTCTTTAGAGTGTCCTTGTGATCATCGAGTCCTTGACCTCATGGAGTCCTGGTCTTTAGAGTGTCCTTTTCCTCATGGAGTCCTGGTCATTAGTGTGTCCTTGTCCTCATGGAGTCCTGGTCCTCATGGAGTCCTGGTCTTTAGAGTGTCCTTGTCCTAAAAGAGTACTGGCCTTCAAGAAGTCCTGGTCTTTAGAGTGTCCTTGTCCTCGTGGAGTCCATGTTCGTATGGGATCCTTGTCCTCATGGAGTTCTGGTCTTTAAAGTGTCCTTGTCCTCATGGAGTCCTTCTCCTCATGGAGTCCTGGGGTTTAGAGTGTCCTTTTCCTCATGGAGTACTTGTCTTTAGAGTGTCCTTATCCTCCTGGAGTCCTGGTTTTTAGCGTGCCTTGTCCTCATGGAGTCCTGTTCTTTAAAGTGTTTTTGTCCTCATGGAGTCCTTGTCCTCATGGAGTCCTGGTGTTTAGAGTGTCCTTGTGCTCATCGAATCCTTGACCTCATGGAGTCCTTGTCCTAATGGAGTCCTGGTGTTTAGAGTGTCCTTGTGCTCATCGAGTCCTTCACCTCATGGATCCTGGTCCTCATGAAGTCTTGGTCTTTAGAGTGTCCTTGTCCTCATGGAGTTCTTCTCCTCATGGATTCCTGGGGTTTAGAGTGTCCTTTTCCTCATGGAGTCCTTTTCTTTAGAGTGCCTTGTCCTCATGAAGTCCTTGTCCTCATGGAGTCCTGGTCTTTAAAGTGTTTTTATCGTCATGGAGTCTTTGTCATCATGGAGTCCTGGTTTTTAGGGTGTCCTTGCCCTTATGTAGTCCTTGTCCTTATGGAGTCATGGTTTTTAGAGAGTCCTTGTCCTCAGGAAGTCCTTGTTATCATGGAGCCCTGGTCTTTAGAATGTCCCCATCCTTATAGTGTCATCATCCTTGTCCTAATAGAGTACTTCTCCTCATGGAGTCCTGGTCTTTAGAGTGCCCTTCTCCTCATGGAGTCCTGGTCCTCATGCATTCCTGTTCTTTAGTGTGTCCTTGTCCTCATGGAGTCCTTGTCCTCATGAAGTCCAGGTCTTTAGAGTGTACTTGTCCTCATGGAGTCCTTGTTCTCATGGAGTCCTAGTCCTCACGGAGTCCTGATCTTTACTTTGTCATTGTCCTTATGGAGGCCTTGTCCTCACTGAGTCCTGATTTTTAGAGTGCCCTTGTCCTCATGGAGTCCTTCTCTTCATGGAGTACTGGTCTTTAGAGTGTCGTTGTCCTAATGGAGTACTGGCCCATCATGTTGTCCTGGTCTTTAGACTGTCCTTGACCTCATGGAGTCCTGGTCTTTGAGTGTTCTCCTCCACATGGAGTCTTTGTCTTTAGAATATCCTTATTCTCATGGAGTTCTGGTCTTCATGATGTCTTGGTCTTTAGAGTGTCCTTGTCCTCGTGGAGTCCTTGTTCATATGGGATCCTTGTCCTTATGGAATTCTGGTCTTTAAAGTGTCCTTGTCCTCATGGAGTCCTTCTCCTCATGGAGTCCTGGGGTTTAAAATGTCCTTTTCCTCATGGAGTCCTGGTTTTTACAGTGTTTTGTCCTTATGGAATCCTAGTCCTCACGGAGTCCTGATCTTTAGTTTGTCCTTGTCCTCCTGGAGGCCTTGTCCTCACTGAGTCCTGGTTTTTAGAGTGCCCTTGTCCTTATGGAGTCCTCGTGGAGTCCTAGCCTTTAGCGTGTCCTAGTCCTCATGGAGTCCTTGTCCTCATGGAGTACTGGTCTTTAGAGTGTCCTTTTCTTCATGGACTCTTTGTACTCACGGAGTCCTGCTCTTTAGATTTGCTTGTCCTCATTGAGTTCTTGCCACATGTAGTCCTGGTGTTTAGAGTGTCCTCATTCTTATAGACTACATGAGGGCCAGTACTCGTCAAGTCCTGGTTTTTAGAGTGCCTTGTCTTCATAGAGTAATGGTCTTTAGATTGTCCTTGTCCTCATGGACTCCTGGTCTTAAGAGTGTTTTTGTCCTCATGGAGTCCTGGTCTTTAGAGTGTCCTTGTGCTCACTGAGTCCTTAACCTCATGGATTCCTGATCTTTAGAGTGCCTTGTCTTCATGGAGTAATGGTCTTTAGAGTGTCCTTGTCCTCATGGACTCCTGGTCTTAAGAGTGTTTTTGTCATCATGGAGTCCTGGTCTTTAGAGTGTCCTTGTGCTCATTGAGTCCTTAACCTCATGGATTCCTGATCTTTAGAGTGCCCCTGTCCTCATGGCATCCTGGTCTTTAGAGTGTCCTCGTCCTCATGGAGTCATGGTCTTTAGAGTGTCCTTGTCCTTATGGAGTCCTTCTTCCCATGGAGTCCTTGTTATCATGGAGTTCTGATCTTTAGATGTTTAGTGTGTCCTTGTCCTCATGGAGTACTGGTCATTAGAGTATCCTTGTCCTCATGGAGTCCTGGTTTTTGTGCATTCTTGTCCTCATGGAGTCCTGGTCTTTAGAATGTCCGTGTTTTCATGGAGTCCTTGTCCTCATGGAGTCTTGGTCTTTGGAGAGTCCTTGTCCTTGTGGAGTCCATGTTCATATGGGATCCTTGTCTTCATGTAGTTCTGGTCTTTAAAGTGACCTTGTCCTCATGGAGTCCTTCTCCTCATGGTGTCCTGGGGTTTAGAGTATCCTTTCCCGCATGAAGTCCTCGTGTTTAGAGTGTACTTGTCCTCATGGAGTCATGGTCTTTTCAGTGTCCTTGTCCTCTTTGAGTCCTGATTTTTAGAGTGCCTTGTTCTCATGGAGTCCTAGTCGTCATGGATCCTGGTCTTTGGATTGTCTTTATCCTCATGCAGTCCTTGTCCTCATGGAGACATGGTCTTTAGAGTGTCCTTGTGCTTATTGAGTCCTTGACCTCATGGATTCCTGGTCTTTAGAGTCTTCCTGTCCTCATGGAGTCCTTGTCTTTAGAGTGGCCCTGTCCTAATGGAGTCCTTGTCTTTAGAGTGTCCTTCTCCTCATGGACTCCTCGTCCTCATGGAGTTGTGGTCTTTAGTTTGTACATGTCCTCATGGAGTCCCTCTCCACTTGGAGTCCTGGTCTTTAGTGTGTCCTTGTCCTCATTGAGTCCTTGTCCTCATGGATTCATTGTTTTTAGAGTGTCCCTGTCCTCAGGGAGTCCTTGTCCTCAAGGGAGTCCTGGTCTTTAGAGTTTCCTTGTCCTCATGGAGTCCTAGTCTATAGATTGTCTTTGCCCTCATTGAGTTCCTGTCCTCAGCTTTGTACTCATGGAGTCCTTGTTGTCATGGAGTCCTGTTCTTTAGAATGTCCTTGTCCTAATGGAGTACTGGCCCTTATGTAGTCCTCGTCTTTAGAGTGTCATTGTCCTCATGGAGTCCTTGTCTTCATGGATTTCTGGTTTTAGAGTGTCCTTGCTTTCATGGAGTCCTTATCCTCATGGAGTCCTGGTCTTTAGATTGTCCTTGTCCTCATGGAGTACTGGCCCACATGTAGTCCTGGTCTTTAGAGTGTCCTTGTTCATGGAGCCCTTGTTCTCATGGATTCCTGGTTTTAGAGTGTCCTTGCTTTCATGGAGTCCTTATCCTCATGGAGTCCTGGTCTTTAGGTTGTCCTTGTCCTAATGGAGTACTGGCCCTCATGGAGTCCTGGTCTTTACAGTGTCCTTGAACTCATGGAGTTCTGGTAGTGAGTGTCCTTGTCCTCATGGAGTCCTGGTCTTTAGAGTGTCCTTTTCCTCATGTAGTCCTTGTCCTTATGGAGTCCTATCGTTAGAGTTTCTGTATCATCATGGAGTCAGTGTTCTCATGGAGTCTTGGTTTTTAGAGTGTTCTTATTTTCATGGAGTCTTTATCCTCATGGAGTCTTTGTCCTCATGGAGTCCTGGTCATTAGAGTATCCTTGTCCTCATGGAGTATTGGTCTTTGAGTGTTCTTGTCCTCATGGAGTCCTCGTCTTTAGAATGTCCTTGTTCTCATGGATCCTGGTCCTCATGAAGTCTTGGTCTTTAGAGTGTCCTTGTCCTCATGTAGTCCTTCTCCTCATGGAGTCCTGGGGTTTAGAGTGTCCTTTTCCTCATGGAGTCCTGGTCTTTAGAGTGTCCTTGTCCTCGTGGAGTCCTTGTTCATATGGGGTCCTTGTCCTTATGGCGTTCTGATCTTTAAAGTGACCTTGTCCTCATGGAGTCCATCTCCTCATGGACTCATGGGCTTTAGAGTGTCCTTTGCCACATGGAGTCCTCGTGTTTAGAGTGTACTTGTCCTCATGGAGTCATGGTCTTTTGAGTGTCCTTGTTCTCCTTGAGTCCTGATTTTTAGAGTGCCTTATCCTCATGGAGTATTTGTCATCATGGAGTCCTGGTCTTTACATTGTCTTTATCCTCATGGAGTCCTTGTCTTCACTGAGTCCTGGTTTTTAGAGTGTTATTGTCCTCATGGAGTCCTTGTCCACATGGAGACTTGGTCTTTAGAATTTCCTTATCCTCAAGAGTCCTTGTCCTCATGGAGTCCTGGTCTTTAGAGTGTACTTCTCCTCATGGAGTCCTGGTCCTCATGCATTCCTGTTCTTTAGTGTGTCCTTGACCTCATGAAGTCCATGTCCTTATGCTGTCCAGGTCTTTAGAGTGTCCTTGTCCTCATGTAGTCCTGGTCTTTAGTATGTACGTCTCCTCATGGAGTCTTTGTTCTCATGGAGTCCTAGTCTTCACAGAGTCCTGATCTTTAGTTTGTCCTTGTCCTCATGGAGCCCTTGTCCTCACTGATTCTGGTTTTTAGAGAGCCCTAGTCCTCATGGAGTCCTTGACCTTGTGGAGTCCTAGCATTTAGAGTGTCCTAGTCCTCATGGAGTCCTTGTCCTCATGGAGTACTGGTCTTTAGATTTTCTTGTCCTCATTGAGTTCTTGTCCTCATGGACTCCTTGTCCTCATGGAGTCCTTGCCTTCACAGTGTCCTGTTCTTTAGAGTGTCCTTGTCCTCATGGAGTCCTTGTCCTCATGGAGTCCTGCTCTTTAGAGTGTCCTTCTCCTCATGGAGTCCTGGTTCTTATGGAGGCATGGTCTTTACAGTGTCCTTGTCCTCATGGAGTCCTTGTCCTCATGGAGTCCTGGTCTTTAGAGTGTCCTTTTCATAATGGAGTCCTTGTCCTCATGTAGTCCTGATCTTAGAATTTCCTTGTCCTCACTGAGTTCTTGATTCATGCAGTCCTGGTCTTTAGAGTGTCCTCATTCTTATAGTGTCCTCATCCTTGTTGTCATGGAGTCCTTGTCATCATGGAGTCCTGTTCTTTAAAGTGTCCTTATCCTAACAGAGTTCTAGTCTTTAGTGTGTTCTTGTCCTTATGGAGTACTGGTATTTAGAGTGTCTTGTCTTCATGAATTCCTGGTTTTAGAGTGTCCTTGTTTTCATGGAGTCCTTATCCTCATGGAGTCCTGGTCTTAAGAGTACCCTTGAATTAATGGAGTACTGGCCCTCATGCAGTCCTGGTCTTTAGAGTGTTCTTGTCCTCATTGAGTCTTGGTCTTTAGAATATCCTTGTTCTCATGGAGTCCTGGTTCTCATGAAGTCTTGGTCTTTACAGTGTCCTTGTCCTCGTGAAGTCCTTGTTCATATGGGATCCTTGTCCTTATGGAATTCTGGTCTTTACAGTGTCCTTGTCCTCGTGGAGTCCTTGTTCATATGGGATCCTTGTCCTTATGGAGTTCTGGTCTTTAAAGTGTCCTTGTCCTCATAGAGTCCTTCTCCTGATGGAGTCCTGGGGTTTAGAGTGTCCTTTTCCTCATGTAGTCCTTGTCTTTAGAGTGTCCTTATCCTCCGGAGTCCTGGTTTTTAGAGTGCCTAGTCCTCATGGAGTCCTGGTCTTTACAGTGTCCTTGTCCTCGTGGAGTCCTTCTCCTGATGGAGTTCTGGGGTTTAGAGTGTCCTTTTCCTCATGGAGTCTTTGTCTTTAGAGTGTCCTTATCCTCCAGAGTCCTGGTTTTTAGAGTGCCTTGTCCTCATTGAGTCCTGGTCTTTAAAGTGTTTTTATCCTCATCTAGTCCTTGACATCTTGGAGTCCTGGTCTTTAGAGTGTCCCTGTCCTCATGGAGTCCTTGTCCTCATGAGGTCCTGGTGTTTAGAGTGCTTTTATCCTCATGGAGTCCTTGTCCTCATGGAGTCCTAGTCTTTATTGTGTCCTTGTGCTCATCGAGTCCTTGACCTCATGGAGTCCTGGTCTTTAGAGTTTCCCTGTCTTTATGGAGTCCTGGTGTTTAGAGTGTCCTTGTCCTCATGGAGTCCTGGTTGTTGAGCGTTCTTGTCCTCATGGAATCTGGTCTTTACAATATCCTTGTTCTCATGGAGTTCTGGTCCTCATGAAGTCTTGGTCTTTAGAATGCACTTCTCCTCGTTGAGTCCTTGTTCGTATGGGATCCTTGTCCTAATGGAGTTCTGGTCTATAAAGTGTCCTTGTCCTCATGGAGTCCTTCTCCTCATGGAGTCCTGGGGTTTAGAGTGTCCTTTTCCTCATGGAGTACTTGTCTTTAGAGTGTCCTTATCCTCCTGGAGTCCTGGTTTTTAGAGTGCCTTGTCCTCATGGAGTCCATCTCCTCATGGACTCATGGGGTTTAGAGTGTCCTTTGCCACATGGAGTCTTGTGTTTAGAGTGTACTTGTCTTCATGGAGTCATGGTCTTTTGAGTGTCCTTGTCCTTCTTGAGTCCTGATTTTTAGAGTGCCTTATCCTCATGGAGTATTTGTCGTCATGGAGTCCTGGTCTTTACAATGTCTTTATCCTCATGGAGTCCTTGTCTTTACGGAGTACTGGTTTTTAGAGTGTTTTTTTCCTCATGGAGTCCTTGTCTACATGGAGACTTGGTCTTTAGAATTTCCTTATCCTCAGGAGTCCTTGTCCTCATGGAGTCCTGGTCCTCATGCTGTCCAGGTCTTTAGAGTACCTTTGTTCTCATGGAGTCCTAATCTTCACAGAGTCCTGATCTTTAATTTAGTTTGTCCTTGTCCTCATGGAGCCCTTTTCCTCAATGAGTCCTGGTTTTTAGAGTGCCCTTGTCCTCATGGAGTCCTTGTCCTCATGGAGTACTGGTCTTTAGATTTCCTTGTCCTCATTGAGTTCTTGTCCTCATGGACTCATTGTCCTTATGGAGTCCTTGCCATCACAGTGTCCTGTTCTTTAGAGTGTCCTTGTCCTCATGGAGTCCTTGTTCTCATGGAACCCTGGTCTTTAGAGTGTCCTTCTAATCATTGAGTTCTTGTCCTCAAGCTCTCCTGGTATATCCCTATAGAGTGTCCTCATCCTTGTCTTCATGGAGTCCTTGTCCTCATGGAGTCCTGCTCTTTAGAGTGTCCTTGTCCTCATGGAGTCCTTGCCCTCATGGAGTCCTGGTCTTTGGAGTGTCCCTGTTCTCATGGAGTCCTGCTTTTTAGAGTGCCCTTGTCCTCATGGAGTCCTTGTCCTCGTTGAGTCCTCGTCTTTATTGTGTCCTTGTCCTTACTGAATCCTTGTCCTCATGCAGTTATTGTTTTTAGAGTGTCCTTGTCCTCAGGGAGTCCTTGTCTTCAAGGAGTCCTGGTCTTTAGAGTTTTCTTGTCCTCATGGAGTCTTGGTTCTCATGCATTCCTGTTCTTTAGTGTGTACTTGCCCTCATGGAGTCCTTGTCCTCATGGAGTCCTGGTCTTTAGAGTGTCCTTTTCATCATGGAGTCCTTGTCCTCATGTAGTCCTGATCTTTAGGGTGTCCTTGTCCTCATTGAGTTCTTGATTCATGCAGTCCTGGTCTATAGAGTGTCCTCATTCTTATAGTGTCCTCATCCTTGTTGTCATGGAGTCCTTGTCATCATGGAGTCCTGTTCTTTAGAGCGTTCTTATCCTAACAGAGTCCTTGTATTTAGAGTGTCCTTGTCCTCATGGAGTCCTTGTCCTCATGGATTTATGGTTTTAGAGTGTCCTTGTTTTCACGGAGTCCTTATCCTCATGGAGTCCTGATCTTTAGAGCGCCCTTGAACTAATGGAGTACTGGCCCTCATGGAGTCCTGGTCTTTAGAGTGTCCTTGTCCTCATGTAGTCTTGGTCTTTAGAATATCCTTGTTCTCATGGAGTCCTGGTCCTCATAAAGTCTTGGTCTTTACAGTGTCCTTGTCCTCGAGGAGCCCTTGTTCGTATGGGATCATTGTACTTATGGAGTTCTGGTCTTTAAAGTGTCCTTTTCCTCATGGAGTCCTTGTCTTTAGAGTGTCCTTATCCTCCGGAGTCCTGGTTTTTAGAGTGCATTGTCCTCATGGAGTCTTTGTCCTCATGGAGTCCTGGTCTTTAAAGTGTTTTTATCCTCATCGAGTCCTTGACCTCTTGGAGTCCTGGTGTTTAGAGTGTCCCTGTCCTTATGGAGTCCTTGTCCTCATGGGGTCCTAGTCTTTATAGTGTCCTTGTGCCCATCGAGTCCTGGTCTTTAGCATGTCCCTGTCTTCATGGAGTCCTGGTATTTAGAGTGTCCTTGTCCTTATGGAGTCCTGGTCATTGAGTGTTCTTGTCCTCATGGAGTTTGGTCTTTACAATATCCTTGTTCTCATGGAGTTCTGGTCCTCATGAAGTCTTGGTATTTCTAGTGCACTTCTCCTCATGGAGTCCTTGTTCTTATGGGATCCTTGTCCTTATGGAGTTCTGGTCTTTAAAGTGTCCTTGTCCTCATGGACTCCTTCTCCTCATGGAGTCCTGGGGTTTAGAGTTTCCTTATCCTCATGGAGTACTTGTCTTTAGAGTGTTCTTATCCTCATGGAGTCCTTGTCCTCATGGAGTCCTTCTCCTCATGGAGTCCTGGGGTTTAGAGTTTCCTTATCCTCATGGAGTCCTTGTCTTTAGAGTGTCCTTGTCCTCATGGAGTCCTGGTCTTTAGTGTGTCCTTGTCCTATAAGAGTACTGACGCTCAACGAGTCCTGGTCTTTAGAGTGTCCTTGTCCTCGTGCAGTCTTTGTTCGTATGGAATCCTTGTCCTCATGGAGTTCTGGTCTTTACAGTGTCCTTATACTCATGGAGTCCTGGGGATTACAGTGTCCTTTTTCTTATGTAGTCTTTGTCCTTAGAGTGTCCTCATCCTCCTGGAGTCATGATTTTTAGAGTGCCTTGTCCTCATGGAGTCCTTGTCTTTAGTGTGTCCTTGTCCTCACTGAATCCTTGTCCTCATGGAGTCATTGTTTTTAGAGTTTCCTTGTCCTTAGGGAGTCCTTGTCCTCCCGGAGTCCTGGTATTTAGAGTGTTCTTGTCCTCATGGAGTTCTAGTCTTTAGAGTGTCCTAGTCCTCATGGAGTCCTTGTCCTCATGGAGTACTGGTCTTTACAGTGTCCTTGTCCTAATGGAGTACTGGCCCTAATGTTGTCCTGGTCTTTAGAGTTTCCTTGTCCTCATGTAGTCTTGGTCTTTAGAATATCCTTGTTCTCATGAAGTCCTTGTCCTCATGGAGTCCTGGTCTTTAGTGTGTCCTTGTCCTAGAAGAGTACTGACGCTCAAGGAGTCCTGGTCTTTAGATTGTCCTTGTCCTCGTGCAGTCCTTGTTCGTATGGAATCCTTGTCCTTATGGAGTTCTGGTCTTTACAGTGTCCTTATCCTCATGGAGCCTTCTCCTCATGGAGTCTTGGTCTTTAAAGTGTTTTTATCCTCATCGAGTCCTTGACCTCTTGGAGTCCTGGTCTTTAGAGTGTCCCTGTCCTCATGGAGTCCTTGTCCTCATGGGGTCCTGGTGTTTAGAGTGCTTTTATCCTCATGGAGTCCTTGTCCTCATGGAGTCCTAGTCTTTATCGTGTCCTTGTGCCCATCTAGTCCTTGACCTCATGGAGTCCTGGTCTTTAGCGTGTCCCTGTCTTCATGGAGTCCTGGTGTTTAGAGTGTCCTTGTCCTCATGGAGTCCTGGTCATTGAGTGTTCTTGTCCTCATGGAGTCTGGTCTTAACAATATCCTTGTTCTCATGGAGTTCTGGTCCTCATGAAGTCTTGGTCTTTAGAGTGCACTTCTTCTCGTGGAGTCCTTGTTCGTATGGGATCCTTGTCCTTATGGAGTTCTGGTCTTTAAAGTGTCCTTGTCCTCATGGAGTCATTCTCCTCATGGAGTCCTGTGGTTTACAGTGTCCTTATCCTCATGGAGTCCTTGTCTTTAGAGTGTCCTTGTCCTCATGGAGTCCTTGAACTCATGGAGTCCTGGTCTTTAGTGTGTCCTTGTCCTAAAAGAGTACTGACGCTCAAGGAGTCCTGGTCTTTAGAGTGTCCTTGTCCTCGTGCAGTCCTTGTTCGTATGGAATCCTTGTCCTCATGGAGTTCTGGTCTTTACAGTGTCCTTATCCTCATGGAGCCTTCTCCTCATGGAGTCCTGGGGTATACAGTGTCCTTTTTCTTTTGTAGTCCTTGTCTTTAGAGTGTCCTTATCCTCCTGGAGTCCTGATTTTTAGAGTGCCTTGTCCTCATGGAGTCCTTGTCTTTAGTGTGTCCTTGTCCTCACTGAATCCTTGTCCTCATGGAGTCATTGTTTTTAGAGTTTCCTTGTCCTTAGGGAGTCCTTGTCCTCCCGGAGTCCTGGTATTTAGAGTGTTCTTGTCCTCATGGTATTCTAGTCTTTAGAGTGTCCTAGTCCTCATGGAGTACTGGTCTTTAGAGTGTCCTTGTCCTAATGGAGTACTGGCCCTAATGTTGTCCTGGTCTTTAGAGTTTCCTTGTCCTCCTGGAGTCCTGGTATTTAGAGTGTCCTTGTCCTCATGGATTCCTGGTTTTAGAGTGTCCTTGTTTTCATGGAGTCCTTTTCCTCATGGAGTCCTGGTCTTTAGAGTGTCCTTGTCCTCGTGGAGTCCTTATTCATATGGGATCCTTATCCTTATCTAATTCTGGTCTTTAAAGTGTCCTTGTCCTCATGGAGTCCTTCTCCTCATGGAGTCCTGGGGTTTAAAATGTCCTTTTCCTCATGGAGTCTTTGTCTTTAGAGTATCCTTATCCTCCTGGAGTCCTGGTTTTTAGAGTGTCTTGTCCTCATGGAGTCCTTGTCCTCATGAAGTCCTGGTCTTTAGAGTGTTTGTATCCTCATGGAGTCCTTGTCCTCATGGAGTACTGGTCTTTAGAGTGTCCTTGTACTCATCGAGTCCTTGACTTCATGGAATCCTGGTCTTTAGAGTGTCCCTGTCCTCATGGAGTCCTGGTCTTTAGAGTGTACTTGTCCTCATAGAGTCCTTGTCCTCATGGAGTCCTGTCCTCACGGAGTTCTGATCTTTAGTATGTCCTTGTCCTCATGGAGTCCTTCTTTTTAGAGTGCCCTTGTCCTCACTGAATCCTTGTCCTCATGGAGTCATTGTTTTTAGAGTGTCCTTGTCCTGACAGAGTCCTTGTCCTCCCGGAGTCCTGGTATTTAGAGTGTCCATGTCCTCATGGAGTTCTAATCTTTAGTGTGTTCTTGTCCTCATGGAGTCCTGGTATTTTGAGTGTCCTTGTCCACATTGAGTCCTTGTCCTTATGGATTCCTGGTTTTAGAGTGTCCTTGTTTTCATGGAATCCTTATCCTCATGGAGTCCTGGTCTTTAAAGTGCCATTGAACTAATTGAGTACTGGCCCTCATTCAGTCCTGGTTTTTAGTGTGTCCTTGTCTTCATGGAGTCCGTCGTCTAACTCCAGTTGCTCTAGTGGATGGATTTGACATAAGTCTCTTTCAAAACTGATGAAGTTGTGAGTGCATTTTCAATCGGGTGTTTTTTTTGTGACGGCTCAAGACATTACCACATTGATATGCACAAGGGGCGTCCCTTTTGTCTCCCTCTTTCTCCATGAGGAGAAGGGAACTTTAAAGACCAGAATTCCATAAGGACAAGGATCCCATATGAACAAGGACTCCACGAGGACAAGGACACTCTACAGACCAAGACTTCATGAGGACTAGAACTCCATGAGAACAAGGATTCTCTAATGACCAAGACTCCATGAGGACAAGAAAACTCAAAGACCAGAACTCCATGAGGTCAAGGACACTCTAAAGACCAGGACTCCTTGAGGGCCAGTACTCCATTAGGACAAGGACATTCTAAAGACCAGGACTCCATGAGGATAAGGACTCCATGAAAACAAGGACACTCTAAAACCAGGAATCCATGAGGACAAGGAGTCCATGAGGACAAGGACACTCTAAATACCAGGAGTCCATGAGGACAAGAACACACTAAAGACTTGAACTCCATGAGGACAAGGACACTCTAAATACCAGGACACCATGAGGACAAGAAAACACTAAAGACTTGAAATCCAGGAGGACAAGGACACTCTAAAGACCAGGACTCCATGAGGGCCAGTACTCCATTACTTTAAGGGCACTCTAAAGACCAGGACTCCATCAGGATAAGGACTCCATGAAAACAAGAACACTCAAAAACCAGGAATCCATAAGGACAAGGACTCCATGAGGACAAGAACACACTAAAGACTAGAACTTCATTAGGACAAGGATACTCTAAAGACCTGGACTCCATGAGGACTAGGAGTCCATGAGGATAAAAACACTCTAAAGACCAGGACTCCATGAGGACAAGGACTCCATGAGGACAAGGACACTCTAAAGACCAGTACTCCATGAGGACAGGGACACTCTAAAGACCAGGATTCCATGAGGTCAAGTACTCGATGAGTACAAGGACACTCTAAAGACCAGTACTCCATGAGGACAAGGACTCCATGAGGATACAAACACTATAAAGACCAGGACTTCATGAGGACAAGGACTCCATGAGGACAAGGCACACTAAAAACCAGGACTCCAGGAGGATAAGGACACTCTAAAGACAAGGACTCCATGAGGAAAAGGACACTCTAAACCCCAGGACTCCATGAGGACAAGGACACTCTAAAAACAATGACTCCATGAGGACAGGGACAATATAAATACTAGGACTCCATGAGGTCAAGGACTCGATGAGTACAAGGGCACTCTAAACACCAGGACTCCATGAGGACAAGGACTCCATGAGAACAAGGACACTCGAAAGACCAGGACACCATGAGGATAGGGACACTCTAAAGACCAGGACTCCATGAGATGAAGTACTCAATGAGCCCAAGGACACTCTAAAGACCAGGACTCCATGAGGACAAAGACTCCATGAGAATAAAATCACTCTAAAGACAAGAACTCCATGAGGAAAAGGACACTCTAAACCCCAGGACTCCATGAGGAAAAGGACTCAATGAGGACAAGGAAATGTTAGAGACCAGAACTCCATAAGGACAAGGATCCCATATGAATTAGGACTGCACAAGGACAAGGACACTGTAAAGACCAAGACTTCATGAGGACTAGAACTCCATGAGAACAAGGATTTTCTAAAGACCAAGACTCCATGAGGACAAGAACACTCAAAGACCAGAAATCCATGAGGTCAAGGACCTTCTAAAGACCAGGAATCCATGAGGGCCAGTACTCCATTAGTTCAAGGGCACTCTAAACACCAGGACTCCATGAGGATAAGGACTCCATGAAAACAAGGACACTCTAAAACAAGGAATCCATGAGGACAAGGACTCCATGAGGAAAAGGACACTCTAAATACCAGGACTCTATGAGGACAAGAACACACTTAAGACTAGAACTCCATGAGGACAAGGACACTCTAAAGACCAGGACTCCATGAGGGCCAGTACTGCATTAGTTTAAAGGCACTTTAAAGACCAGGACTCCATGAGGATAAGGTCTCCATGAGGAGAAGGACACTCTAAAGGCCAGGACTCCATGAGGACAAGGGCACTCTAAAAACCAGGACTCAGTGAGGACAAGGCCTCCTTGAGGACAAGGACAAATTAAAGATCAGGACTCCATGTGGACGAGGACTCCATGAGGACAGGGACACACTAAAGACCAGGACTCCATGAGGACAAGGACCCCATGAGGACAAGGACAATCTAAAAACCAGGAATGCATGAGGACAAGAACTCCATGAGGACAAGGACACTCTAAAGACCAGGACTCCAGGAGGACAAGGACTCCATGAAGACAAGGACACACTAAAAACAAGGACTGCATGAGGGCCAGTAATCCATTAGTTCAATTGCACTCTAAAGACCAGGACTCCATGAGGACAAGGACTCCATGAAAACAAGGACACTCTAAAACCAGGAATCCATGAGGATAAGGACTCCATGAGGACAAGGAAACTCTAAATACCAGGACTCCATGAGGACGCGGACTCCATGAGGAGAAAGACACTCTAAAGGCCAGGACTCCATGAGGACAAGGGCACTCTAAAAACCAGGACTCAGTGAGGACAAGGCCTCAATGAGGACAAGGACAAACTAAAGATCAGGACTCCGTGTGGACCTGGAATCCATGAGGACAGGGACACACTAAATACCAGGACTCCATGAGGACGCGGACTCCATGAGGAGAAGGACACTCTCAAGGCCAGGACTCCATGAGGACAATGGCACTCTAAAAACCAGGACTCAGTGAGGACAAGGCCTCCATGAGGACAAGGACAAACTAAAGATCAGGACTCCGTGTGGACCTGGAATCCATGAGGACAGGGACACACTAAAGACCAGGACTCCATGAGGACAAGGAACCCATGAGGACAAGGACAATCTAAAGACCAGGAATGCAAGAGGACAAGAACTCCATGAGGACAAGGACACTCTAAAGACCAGGACTCCAGGAGGACAAAGACTCCATGAAGACAAGGACACACTAAAAACAAGGACTGCATGTAGGCCAGTACTCCATTAGTTCAATTGCACTCTAAAGGCCAGGACTCCATGAGGATAAGGACTCGATGAAAACAAGGACACTCTAAAACCAGGAATCCATGTGGACAAGGACTACATGAGGACAAGGACACTCTAAATACTAGGACTCCAGGAGGACAAGGACTCCCTGAGGACAGGGACACTCTAAAAACAATGACTCCATGAGGATAAGGATTGAGTGAGGACAAGGACACACTAAAGATGAGGACTCCATGAGGACCAGGACTCCTTGAGGACAAGGACTCTATGAGGAAAAAAACATTCTAAACACCAGAACTCCATGAGGACATTGACATTCTAAAGATCAGAACTCCATGAGGTCAAGGACTCAGTGAGCACAAGGACACTCTAAAGACCAGGACTCCATGAGGACAAGGACTCCATGATAATAACAACACACTTAAGACCAGGACTCCTTGAGGTCAAGGACACTCAAAGACCAGGACTCCATGAGGTCCAGTACTCCATGAGGACAAGGACACTCTAAAGACCATTACTTCTTGAGGACAAGGCACTCTAAAAACCAGGCCTCCATGAGGACAAGGACATTTTAAAGACCAGAACTCCATGAGGAAAAGGATCACATACGAACAAGGACTCCACGAGGACAAGGACACTCTAAAGGCCAAGAGTTCATGAGGATCAGGACTCCATGAGAACAAGGGCATTCTAAAGACCAAGACTCCATGAGAACAAGACAACTCAATGACCAGGACTCCATGAGGTCAAGGACACTCTAAAGACCAGGACTCCATGAGGAAAAGGACTCCATGAAAACAAGGACACGCTAAAACCAGGACTCCATGAGGAAAAGGACACTCTAAAACGACACTCTAAAACCAGGAATCCATGAGGACAATGGCTCCATGAGAGCAAGGACACTCTAAAACCAGGAATCCATGAGGACAAGGACTCCAAGAGGACAAGTACACTCTAAATACCAGAACTCCATGAGGACAAGAACACACTAAAGACTTGAACTCCATGAGGAGAAGGACACTCTAAAGACCAGGACTCCATGAGGCCAGTACTGCATTAGTTCAAAGGCACTTTAAAGACCAGGACTCCATGAGGATAAGGTCTCCATGAAAACAAGGACACTCTAAAACCAGGAATCCATGAGTAGAATGACTCCATGAGGACAAGGACACTCTAAATACAAGGACTTCATGAGGACAAGAACACACTAAAGACTAGAACTCCTTGAGGAGAAGGACACTTTAAATACCAGGACTCCATGAGGACAAGAACACACTAAAGACTAGAACTCTGTAAGGACAAGGATACTCTAAAGACCAGTACTACATGATTACAACAACTCTATGTGGATAAAAACATTCTAAAGACCACGACCCCATGAGGACAAGGATTCTATGAGGACAAGGACACTTTAAAGACCAGGACTCCATGAGGACAGGGACACTCTAAAGACCAGGACTCCATGAGGACAGGGATAATATAAATACCAGGACTCCATGAGGACAAGGACACTCTAAAGACCGTTACTTCTTAAGGACAAGTCACTCTAAAAACCAGGACTCCAGGAGGAGAAGGACACTTTAAAAACCAGTACTCCAAGAGGACAAGGATCCCATACGAGAAAGGACTCCATGAGGAAAAGGACAATCTAAAGACCAAGACTTCATGAGGACCAGGACTCCATGAGATCAAGGATATACTAAAGGCCAAGACTCCATGAGGACAAGAACACTCAAAGACCAGGACTCAATGAGGTAAAGGACACTCTAAAGACCAGGTCTCCTTGATGTCCAGTACTCCATTAGGACAAGGACACTCTAAAAACCAGGACTTCATGAGGAGGAGGAGTTCATGAGGACAAGGAGAGTTTAAAGACCAGAACTCCATGAGGACAAGGATCACATACGAACAAGGACTCCACGAGGACAAGGACACTCTAAAGACCAAGACTTCAGGAGGATCAGGACTCCATGAGAACAAGGACATTCTAAAGACCAAGACTCCATGAGAACAAGACAACTCAAAGACCAGGACTCCATGAGGTCAAGGACACTCTAAAGACCAGGATTCCATGAGGACAATGGCTCCATGAGAGCGAGGACACTCTAAAACCAGGAATCCATAAGGAAAAGGACTCCAAGAGGACAAGTACACTCTAAATACCAGGACTCCATGAGGACAAGAACACACTAAAGACTTGAACTCCATGAGGACAAGGACACTCTAAAGACCAGGATTCCATGAGGACAAGAACACACTAAAAACTAGAACTCTGTAAGGACAAGGATACTCTAAAGACCATGAGGGCCAGTACTGCATTAGTTCAATGGCACTTTAAAGACCAGGACTCCAAGAGGATAAGGTCTCCATGAAAACAAGGACACTTTAAAACCAGGAATCTATGAGTACAAGGACTCCATGAGGACAAGGACACTCTAAATACCAGGACTTCATGAAGACTAGAACACACTACATACTAGAACTCCTTGAGGAGAAGGACATTTTAAATACCAGGACTACATGAGGACAACAACACACTAAAGACTAGAACTCTGTAAAGACAAGGATACTCTAAAGACCAGGACTCCATGAGTACAAGGACTCTATGTGGATAAAAACACTCTAACGACCACGACCCCATGAGGACAAGGACTCCATGAGGACAAGGACACTTTAAAGACCAGGACTCCATGAGGACAGGGACACTCTAAAGACCAGGACTCCATGAGGACAGGCACAATATAAATACTAGGACTCCATGAGGTCAAGGACTCGATGAGTACAAGGGCACACTAAACACCAGGACTCCATGAGGACAAGGACTGCATGAGGATAAAAACACACTAAAAACTAGGACTCCATGAAAACAAGGACGCTCTAAAGACCAGGACTCCATTAGGAAAGGGACACTCTAAAGACAAGGACTCCATGAGTTCAAAGACTCGGTGAGGACAAGAACACTCAAAGACCAGGACTCCATGAGGTCAAGTACACTCTAAAGACCAGGACTCCTTGAGGGCCAGTACTCTATTAGGACAAGGGCACTCTAAAAACCAGGACTTCATGAGGAGAAGGAGTCCATGAGGACAAGGACACTTTAAAGACCAGAACTCCATGAGGACAAGGGTCCCATACGAGAAAGGACTCCACGAGACAAGGACATTCTAAAGACCAAGACTTCATGAGGACCAGAACTTCATGAGATCAAAACTATTCTAAAGAGCAAGACTCCATGAGGACAAGAACACTCAAAGACGAGGACTCCATGAGGTCAAGGACACCCTAAAGACCAGGACTCCTTGAGGGACAGTACTCCAATATGACAAGGACACTCTAAAAACCAGGACTTCATGAGGAGAAAGAGTCCATGAGGACAAGGACACTTTAAAGACCAGAACTCCATGAGGACAAGGATCACATTCGAACAAGGACTCCACGAGGACAAGGACACTCTAAAGACCAAGACTTTATGAGGGCCAGGACTCCTTGAGAACAAGGATATTCTAAAGACCAAGACTCCATGAGAACAAGAGCACTCAAAGACCAGGACTCCATGAGGTCAAGGACACTCTAAAGACCAAGACTCCATGAGAAAATGGACTCCATGAAAACAAGAACACAGTAAAATCAGGACTCCATGAGGAAATGGACTCCATGAAAACAAGGACACTCTAAAAACCAGGACTCCAGGAGGATAAGGACACTTTAAAAACCAGAACTCCATGAGGACAAGGATCACATTCGAACAAGGACTCCACAAGGACAAGGACACTCTAAAGACCAAGACTTCATGAGGACCAGGACTCCATGAGATCAAGGATATTCTAAAGACCAAGACTCCATGAGGACAAGAACACTCAAAGACCAGGACTCCATGAGGTAAAGAACACTCTAAAGACCAGAACTCCATGAGTACAAGGACACTCTAAAGACCAGTACAACATTAGGGCCAGTACTCCATTAGGACAAGGACATTCTAAAGAACAGGACTCCATGAGGACAAGGACTCCATAAGGACAAGGACACGCTAAAACCAGTAATCAATGAGGGCAAGGACTCCATGAGGACAAGGACACTCTAAATACCAGGACTCCAGGAGGACAAGAACACACTAAAGACTTGAACTCCATGAGGACAAGGACACTCTAAAAAGCAGGACTCCGTGAGGGCCAGTACTCCATTAGTTCAAGGGCACTCTAAAGACCAGGACTCAATGAGGATAAGGACTCCATTAAAACAAGGACACTCTAAAACCACGAATCCATGAGGACAAGGACTCCATGAGGACAAGGACACTCTAAATACCAGGACTTCATGAGGACAAGAACACACTAAAGACTAGAACTCCATGAGGACAAGGACACATTAAATACCAGGACTCCATGAGGACAAGAACACACTAAAGACTAGAACTCTATTAGGACAAGGATACTCTAAAGAACAGGACTCCATGAGTACAAGGACGCTCTAAGGACCAGGACTCCAATAGGACAGGAACACTCTAAATACCAGGACTCCATGAGGTCAAGAACTCGATGAGCATAAGGACACTCTAAAGACCAGGACTCCGTGAGTACAAGGACTCCATGAGGATAAGGCTCTCTAAAACCAGGACTCCAGGAGGATAAGGACACTCTAAAGACAAGGACTCCATGAGGGAAAGGACACTCTAAACCCCAGGACTCCATGAGGAGAAGGACTCCATGAGGAGAAGGACACTTTAAAGACCAGAACTCCATAAGGACAAGGATCCCATATGAACAAGGACTCCACAAGGACAAGGACACTGTAAAGACCAAGACTCATGAGGACTAGGACTTCATGAGAACAAGGATATTCTAAAGACCAAGACTCCATGGGGACAAGAACACTCAAAGACCAGGATTCCATGAGGTCAAGGACACTCTATGGACTAGGACTCCATGAGGGCCAGTACTCAATTAGTTCAAGGGCACTCTAAAGACCAGGACTCCATGAGGATAAGGACTCCATGAAAACAAGGACAATAAAAACCAGGACTCAATGAGCACAAGGCCTCCATGAGGACAAGGACACACTAAAGATCAGAACTCCTTGTGGACCAGGACTCCATGAGGACAGGGACACACTAAAGACAAGGACTCCATAAGGACAGGGACACACTAAAGACCAGGACTCCAAGAGGGCCAGTACTCCATTAGTTCAAGGGCACTCTAAAGACCAGGACTCCATGAGGACAAGGACAATCTAAACACCAGGACTGCATGAGGACAAGAACTTCATGAGGACAAGGACACTTTAAAGACCAGGACTCAAGGAGGATAAGGACACTCTAAAGACAAGGACTCCATGAGGATAAGGACACTCTAAACCCCAGGACTCCATGAGGAGAAGGACTCCATGAGGACAAGGACACTCTAAAAACAATGACTTCATGAGGACAAGGATTCAGTGAGGACAAGGACACGCTAAAGATGAGGACTCCATGAGGACAAGGACTCCATGAGGACAAGGGTACTCTAAAGATCAGAACTCCGTGAGGACCAGGACTCCATGAGGACAAGGACTTTATGAGGACAAGTACACTTTAAAGACCAGGACTCCATGAGGACAGGGACACTCTAAACATGAGGACTCCATGAGGTCAAGGACTCGATGAGCACATGGACACTCTAAAGACCAGGACTCCATAAGGACAAGGACTCCATGAGGATAAAAACACTCTTAAGACCAGGACTCCATGAGGACAAGGCTCTCTAAAAACCCAGACTCCAGGAGGATAAGGACACTTTAAAAACAAGAACTCCATGAGGACAAGGATCCCATACGAGAAAGGACTCCACGAGTACAAGGACAGTCTAAAGACCAAGACTCCATGAGGACAAGAACACTCAAAGACCAGGACTCCATGAGGTCAAGGACACTCTAAAGACCAGGACTCCTTGAGGGCCAGTTGTCCTTGTGCTTATCAAGTCCTTGTCCTCATGGAGTCTTGGTCTTTAGAGTGTGCCTGTCCTCATGGAGTCCTGGAATTTAGAGTGTCCTTGTGCTCATGGAGTCCTTGTCCTCATGGAGTCCTGGTCTTTAGAGTGTTTTTATCCTCATGGAGCCCTTGTCCTCATGGAGTCCTGGTCTTTAGAGTGACCTTGTACTCATTGAGTCCTTGACCTCATGGAGTCCTGGTCTTTAGAATGTCCCTGTCCTCATGTAGTCCAGGTCTTTAGCGTGTCCTTGTCACCATGGAGTCCTGGTACTCATGGAGTCCTGGTCTTTAGAGTGTTTTTATCCTCATAGAATCCTTGTCCTCATTAAGTCCTGGTCTTTAGAGTGCCCTTATCCTCATGAAGTTCAAGTCTTTAGTGTGTTCTTGTCCTCATGCAGTCCTGGTATTTAGAGTGTCCTTGTCCTCATGGAGTCCTTGTCCTTATGAATTCCTAGTTTAAGAGTGTCCTTGTTTTAATGGAGTGCATATCGTCATGGAGACCTGGTCTTTAGAGTGTTCTTGTCCTCATGGAGTCTTGGTCTTCAGAATATCCTTGTTTTCATGTAGCCCTGGTCCTCATGAAGTCTTGGTCTTTAGAGCGTCCTTGTACTTGTGGAGTCCTTGTTCATATGGATCCTTGTCCTTATGGAGTTCTGGTCTTTAAAGTGTCCTTGTCCTCATGGAGTCCTTCTCCTCATGGAGTCCTGGGGTTCAGAGTGTCCTTTTCCTCATGGAGTCCTTGTCTTTAGAGTGTCCTTATCCTCCTGGAGTCCTGGTTTTTAGAGTGCCTTGTCCTCATGGAGTCCTGGTCTTTAAAGTGTTTTTATCCTCATGGAGTCCTTGTCCTCATGGAGTCCTGGTGTTTAGAGTGTCCTTGTGTTCATCGAATCCTTGACCTCATGGAGTCCTTGTCCTAATGGAGTCCTGGTGTTTAGAGTGTCCTTGTGCTCATCGAGTCCTTCACCTCATGGAGTCCTGGTCCTCATGAAGTCTTGGTCTTTAGAGTTTCCTTGTCATCATGGAGTCCTTGTTCATATGGGATCCTTGTCCTTATGGAGTTCTGGTCTTTAAAGTGTCCTTGTCCTCGTGGAGTCCTTCTCCTCATGGAGTCCTGGGGTTTAGAGTGTCCTTTTCCTCATGGAGTACTTGTCTTTAGAGTGTCCTTATCCTCCTGGAGTCCTGGTTTTTAGTGTGCCTTGTCCTCATGGAGACCTTGTCCTCATGAAGTCCTGGTCTTTAGAGTATTTTTATCCTCATGGAGTCCTTGTCCTCATGGAGTCCTGGTCTTTAGAGTGTCCTTGTCCTCATGGAGTCCTTGTCCTCATGAAGTCCTGGTCTTTAGAGTGTTTTTATCCTCATGGAGTCCTTGTCCTCATGGAGTCCTGGTCTTTAGAGTGTCCTTGTGCTCATGAAGTCCTTGACCTCATGGAGTCCTAGTCTTTAGAGTGTCCCTGTCCTCATGAAGTCCTGGGCTTTAGAGTGTCCTTGTCCTCATGGAGTCCTTGACCTCATGGAGTCCTGGCCTTTAGAGTGTCCTTGTCCTCATGGAGTCCGGGTCATTAGTGTGTCCTTGTCCTCATGGAGTTCTTGTCCTCATGGAGTCATGGTCTTTAGAGTGTCCTTGTCCTCGTGAAGTCCATGTTCGTATGGGATCCTTGTCCTCATGGAGTTCTGGTCTTTACAGTGTCCTTGTCCTCATGGAGTCCTTCTTCTCATGGAGTCCTGGGGTTTAGAGTGTCCTTTTCCTCATGAAGTCCTTATCTTTAGAGTGTCCTTATCATCCTGGAGTCCTGATTTTTAGAGTGCTTTTATCTTCATGGAGTCCTGGTCTTGTCCTCATGCAATCCTGGTTTTTAGTGTGTCTTTGTCTTCATGAAGTTCTTGTCTTCATGCAGTCCTGGTCTTTAGAGTGTCCTTGTCCTCATGGAGTCCTTGTCCTCATCGAGTCCTGGTCTTTAGAATTCCCTTGTCCCATGTAGAAAGGCAACTGCAAAAAAAGAACAAAAAAAAAAAAAGGAAAGAACAAAGTGGAATGACGTTCTGGTCCTTGTCCTCATCGAGTCCTGGTCTTTAGAGTTCCCTTGTCCCATGAAGTCTTGGTCCTCATGGAGTGCTGATCTTTAGTGTGTCCTTGTCCTCATGGAGGCCTTGTCCTCATGGAGTCCTGTTCTTGTCCTCATGCAGTCCTTGTCCTCATGGGGTCCTGGTCTTCTCCTCATGCAGTCTGGGTCTTAAGAGTTCCCTTGTCCTCATGGAGTCCTGGTCTTTAGAGTGTCCTTGTCCTCATGAAGTCCTTGTCCTCATCGAGTCCTGGTCTTTAGAGTTCCCTTGTCCCATGTAGAAAGGCAACTGCAAAAAAAGAACAAAAAAAAAAAAGGAAAGAACAAAGTGGAATGACGTTCTGGTCCTTGCAACATCCTTGTCTTCATGTCCTCCTTATCTTTGCCACATGCTTGTCTTTACAAAGTACTCATTTTCATGGTGTTATGGTCTTTAGGGTGTCCTGGTTTTAACAGAGTAAACTTTGTTTTAGTGAAATATAGAATAATGAATGCATATCCAAATAGAAAAAAGAACAAAAAAAGGAAAGAACAAAGTGAAATGTCATCCTGGTCCTTGCAGCATCCTTGTCTTCATGTTGTCCTCATCTTGGCAGCATGCTTGTCTTTACAGAGTCCTTGTTTTCATGGTGTAATGGTTTTTATGGCGTTCTGGTTTTCACAGAGTAAGCTTTGTATTAGTGAAATATAGAATTGCGACTGCATATCCAAAGGGAAAAAAGGGAAGGAACCCTGTGTAGCCCTGTAGCCCTTATTGGACTACAACTCCCATAATCCCCAGTCATAAGGTAGGCTGATGATAATGAGAGTTGTAGTCTGATATGCAGATGTCCTACACTTTATGACATTTTAGACTTTGATTTAAGTATACCTGTTATGTAAATGTCTTTGTTTTTAAGGGGTCCTCCTGGTCCTTAGGTTTGTTCATCATCTATAAGTCATCCTGGTCCTTACTCCACCACCATCGTAGTGTTGTACTGATATTAATGGTGTCTTAGTTTTCACTGCATCCTCATCATTGATTTAGAAACGCAACTGTATATGGAAAGAAAGAAAGAAAGTGAAAGAAAGAAAAACAAAAAAAAGAGAAAAAAGAACAAAAAAAGCAAAGAACAAAGTGAAATGTCATCCTGGTCCTTGCAGCATCCTTGTCCTCATCTTGGCAGCATGCTTGTCTTTACAGAGTCCTCGTTTTCGTGGTTTAATGGTCTTTACGGCATCCTGATTTTCACAGAGTAAGCTTTGTTTTAGTGAAATATAGAATAGCGACTGCATTTCCAAAGGGAAAAAATGGAAGGAACCCTGTGTAGCCCTGTTGAACTACAACTCCCATAATCTTTAGTCATAAGACAGATTTATGATAATGAGAGTTATAATCTGAAATGTAGACGTCCTACACTTTATGACATTTTAGTCTTTGACTTTAAGTATACCTGTTATGTAAATGTCTTTGTCTGTAAGGGGTCCTCCTGATACTTATGTTTGTTCATCATCTATAAGTCATCATCCTGGTCCTTACTCCACCCCCATCGTAGTGTTGTACTGATATTTATGGTGTCTTAGTTTTCACTGCATCCTTATCTTCGATGTAGTAAGGCAACTGTATATGGAAAGAAAGAAAGAAAGAAAGAAAGAAAGAAAGAACAAACTGGAATGATGTCCTGGTCCTTGCAGCATCCTTGTCTTCATGTACTTCTCATTGTTTCCTTATGCTTGCCTTTACAGAGTCCTCATTTTCATGGTGTAATGTTCTTTATGGCCTCCTGGTTTTCACAGAGTAAGCTTGGTTTTAGTGAACCATAGAATAGCAACTCCATAGCCAAAGGGAAAAAAGGGAAGGAACCCTGTGTAGCCTTATTGGACTACAACTCCCCTAATCCTTAGTCATAAGGCAGATTTATGATAATGAGAGTTATAATCTGAAATGTAGACGTTCTACACTTTATGACATTTTAATCTTTGACTTTAAGTATACCTGTTATATAAATATCTTTGTCTTTAAGGGGTCCTCCTAATTCTTATGTTTGTTCATCATCTATAAGTCATCCTAGTCTTAACTTCACCCCCATCGTAGTGTTGTACTGATATTAATGGTGTCTTAGTTTTCACTGCATCCTCATCTTTGATGTAGAAAGTCAACTGTATATGAAAAGAAAGAAAGAAAGAAAGAAAGAGAAAGAAGTGGAATGACGTCCTGGTTCTTGCAGCATCCTTATCTTCATGTTCTTCTCATCGTTGCCTCATGCTTGTCTTTACAGAGTCCTCATTTTCATGGTTTAATGGTGTTTATGGCGTCCTGGTTTTAACAGAGTAAACTTTGTTTTAGTGAAATATAAAATTGCGACTGCATATCCAAAGGGAAAAAAGGGAAGGAACCCTGTGCAGACCCTTTTTGGACTACAACTCCCATAATCCCCAGTCATAAGGTAGGCTGATGATAATGAGAATTGTAGTCTGATATGCAGATGTCCTACACTTTATAACATTTTAGCCTTTGACTTTAAGTATACCTGTTATGTAAATGTCTTTGTCTTGAAGGGTCCTCCTGGTCCTTAGGTTTGTTCATCATCTATAAGTCATCCTGGTCCTTACTACACTCGCATCGTAGTGTTGTACTGATATTAATGGTGTTTTAGTTTTCACTGCATCCTCATCTTTGATTTAGAAAGGCAACTGTATATGGAAAGAAAGTGAAAGAAAGAAAAACAAAAAAAAGAGAAAAAAGAACAAAGAAAAAGGAAAGAACAAAGTGGAATGTCATCCTGGTCCTTGCAGAATCCTTGTCTTCATGTTCTCCTCATCTTTGCCACATGCTTGTCTTTACAGAGTCCTCGTTTTCTTGGTGTAATGGTGTTTATGGCGTCCTGGTTTTCACAGAGTAAGCTTTGTTTTAGGGAAATATAGAATAGCGACTGCATATCCAAAGGGAAAAAAGGGAAGGAACCCTGTGTAGCCCTTATTGGACTACAACTCCCATAATCCATAGTCATAAGGTTGGTTGATGATAATGAGAGCTGTAGTCTTATATCCAGATGTCCTACACTTTATGACATTTTAGCCTTTGATTTTAAGTATACCTGTTATGTAAATGTCTTTGTCTTTAAAGGGATAGTAATACTTCATTTTAACTTTATTTTATTTTGTAGGCATTAAAAAAACATGAAGAATGATATAAGTCTTATCTCTGAAACCTTTATGGTTTAAGAGATATTCACAAACAAAGTATCCCCCCCTCTTCAACCAGATCAGAAGGGAGATGACCAGGTAGACTGCAGAGAGGGACAATCTTCAATTAAGATAATGGAAAAAGCTGAAAAACTTGTCAAGGGGGGAAGGGCTTTCATTGTTTTCATACAAAGAAAATTGTCCCCTTCTGTTATCTGTACTGTCATACAACCAGACTCACATCTGAGAAGAGATGGCTTACACTAGGTAAAAGGGGCGGGGAGGGAAACTTTGCTTGTGAATATCTCATAAACCAGGGTTTGAGAGATAAGACTTATATCATTCTTCATGTTTTTTTAATGCCTACAAAATAAAATAAAGTTAAAATGAAGTATTACTATCCCTTTAAGGGGTCCTCCTCATCCTTAGGTTTGTTCATCATCTATAAGTCATCCTGGTCCTTACTCCACCACCATCGTAGTGTTGTACTGATATTAATGGTGTGTTCGTTTTCACTGCATCCTCATCTTTGATTTAGAAACGCAACTGTATATGGAAAGAAAGAAAGTGAAAGAAAGAAAAACAAAAAAAAGAGAAAAAAGAACAAAAAAAGCACAGAACAAAGTGAAATGTCATCCTGGTCCTTGCAGCATCCTTGTCCTCATCTTGGCAGCATGCTTGTCTTTACAGAGTCCTCGTTTTCATGGTGCAATGGTCTTTACGGCGTTCTGGTTTTCATAGAGTAAGCTTTGTTTTAGTGAAATATAGAATAGCGACTGCATTTCCAAAGGGAAAAAAGGGAAGGAACCCTGTGTAGCCCTATTGGACTACAACTCCCATAATCCTTAGTCATAAGGCAGATTTATGATAATGAGAGTTATAATCTGAAATGTAGACGTCCTACACTTTATGACATTTTAGTCTTTGACTTTAAGTATACCTGTTATATAAATGTCTTTGTCTTTAGGGGGTCCTCCTGGTCCTTAGGTTTCTTCATCATCTATAAGTCATCCTAGTCTTTACTCCACCCCCATTGTAGTGTTGTACTGATATTAATGGTGTCTTAGTTTTCACTGCATCCTCATCTTTGATGTAAAAAGGCAATTGTATATGGAAAGAAAGAAAGTGAAAAAAAAAAAAAAAAGAGAGAGAGAGAAAAGAACAAAAAGAGGAATGAACAAAGTGGATTGACGTCCTGGTCCTTGCAGCATCCTTGTCTTCATGTTCTCCTCTTCTTTGTCGCATGCTTGTCTTTACAGAGTCCTCGTTTTCATGGTGTAATGGTTTTTATGGAATCCTAGTTTTCACAGAGTAAGCTTGGTTTTAGGGAAATATAGAATAGCACCTGCATAGGCAAAGGGAAAAAAGGGAAGGAACCCTGTGTAGCCCTGTAGCCCTTATTGGACTACAACTCCCATAATCCCCAGTCATAAGGTTCCCTTATGATAATGAGAGCTGTAGTCTTATATGCAGATGTCCTACACTTTATGACATTTTAGTCTTTGACTTTAAGTATACCTGTTATGTAAATGTCTTTGTCTGTAAGGGGTCCTCCTGATTCTTATATTTGTTCATCATCTATAAGTCATCATCCTGGTCCTTACTCCACCCCCATCGTAGTGTTGTACTGATATTGATGGTGTCTTAGTTTTCACTGCATCCTTATCTTCGATGTAGTAAGGCAACTGTATATGGAAAGAAAGAAAGAAAGAAAGAAAGAAAGAAAGAAAGAAAGAAAGAAAGAAAGAGAAAGAAAAAGAAGTGGAATGACGTCCTGGTCCTTGCAGCATCCTTATCTTCATGGTCTTCTCATTGTTGCCTCATGCTTGTCTTTACAGAGTCCTCATTTTCATGGTTTAATGGTGTTTATGGCGTCCTGGTTTTAATGGAGTAAACTTTGTTTTAGTGAAATATAGAACTGCGACTGCATATCCAAAGGGAAAAAAGGGAAGGAACCCTGTGCAGACCCTTTTTGGACTACAACTCCCATAATCCCCAGTCATAAGGTAGGCTGATGATAATGAGAGTTGTAGTCTGATTTGCAGATGTCCTACACTTTATAACATTTTAGCCTTTGACTTTAAGTATACCTGTTATGTAAATGTCTTTGTCTTTAAGGGTCCTCCTGGTCCTTATGTTTGTTCATCAGCTATAAGTCATCCTGGTCCTTACTACACTCCCATCGTAGTGTTGTACTGATATTAATGGTGTTTTAGTTTTCACTGCATCCTCATCTTTGATTTAGAAAGGCAACTGTATATGGAAAGAAAGTGAAAGAAAGAGAAACAAAAAAAAAGAGAAAAAAGAACAAAAAAAAAGGAAAGAACAAAGTGGAATGTCATCCTGGTCCTTGCAGAATCCTTGTCTTCAAGTTGTCCTCATCTTTGCAGCATACTTGTCTTTACAGAGTCCTTGTTTTCATGGTGTAATGGTTTTTATGGCGTTCTGGTTTTCACAGAGTAAGCTTTTGTTTTAGTGAAATATAGAATAGCGACTGAATATCCAGAGGGAAAAAAGGGAAGGAACCCTGTGTAGCCCTTATTGGACTACAACTCCCATAATCCCAGTCATAAGGTAGGTTGATGATAATGAGAGCTGTAGTCTTATATCCAGATATCCTACACTTTATGACATTTCAGTCTTTGATTTTAAGTATACCTGTTATGTAAATGTCTTTGTCTTTAAGGGGTCCTCCTCGTCCTTAGGTTTGTTCATCATCTATAAGTCATCCTGGTCCTTACTCCACCCCTATCGTAGTGTTGTACTGATATTAATGGTGTGTTCGTTTTCACTGCATCCTCATCTTTGATTTAGAAATGCAACTGTATATGGAAAGAAAGAAAGTGAAAGAAAGAAAAACAAAAAAAAGAGAAAAAAGAACAAAAAAAGCACAGAACAAAGTGAAATGTCATCCTGGTCCTTGCAGCATCCTTGTCCTCATCTTGGCAGCATGCTTGTCTTTACAGAGTCCTCGTTTTCATGGTGCAATGGTCTTTACGGCGTTCTGGTTTTCATAGAGTAAGCTTTGTTTTAGTGAAATATAGAATAGCGACTGCATTTCCAAAGGGAAAAAATGGAAGGAACCCTGTGTAGCCCTATTGGACTACAACTCCCATAATCCTTAGTCATAAGGCAGATTTATGATAATGAGAGTTATAATCTGAAATGTAGACGTCCTACACTTTATGACATTTTAGTCTTTGACTTTAAGTATACCTGTTATATAAATGTCTTTGTCTTTAGGGGGTCCTCCTGGTCCTTAGGTTTCTTCATCATCTATAAGTCATCCTAGTCTTTACTCCACCCCCATTGTAGTGTTGTATTGATATTAATGGTGTCTTAGTTTTCACTGCATCCTCATCTTTGATGTAAAAAGGCAACTGTATATGGAAAGAAAGAAAGTGAAAAAAAAAAAAAAAAAAAGAGAGAGAAAAGAACAAAAAGAGGAATGAACAAAGTGGATTGACGTCCTGGTCCTTGCAGCATCCTTGTCTTCATGTTCTCCTCATCTTTCTCGCATGCTTGTCTTTACAGAGTCCTCGTTTTCATGGTGTAATGGTTTTTATGGCGTCCTAGTTTTCACAGAGTAAGCTTGGTTTTAGGGAAATATAGAATAGCACCTGCATAGGCAAAGGGAAAAAAGGGAAGGAACCCTGTGTAGCCCTGTAGCCCTTATTGGACTACAACTCCCATAATCCCCAGTCATAAGGTTCCCTTATGATAATGAGAGCTGTAGTCTTATATGCAGATGTCCTACACTTTATGACATTTTAGTCTTTGACTTTAAGTATACCTGTTATGTAAATGTCTTTGTCTGTAAGGGGTCCCCCTGATTCTTATATTTGTTCATCATCTATAAGTCATCATCCTGGTCCTTACTCCACCCCCATCGTAGTGTTGTACTGATATTGATGGTGTCTTAGTTTTCACTGCATCCTTATCTTCGATGTAGTAAGGCAACTGTATATGGAAAGAAAGAAAGAAAGAAAGAAAGAAAGAAAGAAAGAAAGAAAGAAAGAAAGAAAGAAAGAAAGAGAAAGAAGTGGAATGACGTTCTGGTCCTTGCAGCATCCTTATCTTCATTTTCTTCTCATTGTTGCCTCATGCTTGTCTTTACAGAGTCCTCATTTTCATGGTTTAATGGTGTTTATGGCGTCCTGGTTTTAACAGAATAAACTTTGTTTTAGTGAAATATAGAACTGCGACTGAATATCCAGAGGGAAAAAAGGGAAGGTACCCTGTGCAGACCCTTTTTGGACTACAACTCCCATAATCCCCAGTCATAAGGTAGGTTGATGATAATGAGAGCTGTATTCTTATATCCAGATATCCTACACTTTATGACATTTCAGTCTTTGACTTTAAGTATACCTGTTATGTAAATGTCTTTGTCTTTTAGGGTCCTCCTGGTCCTTAGGTTTGTTCATCATCTATAAGTCATCCTGGTCCTTACTCCACCCCCATCGTAGTGTTGTACTGATATTAATGGTGTCTTAGTTTTCACTGCATCCTCATCTTTGATGTAGAAAGGCAACTGTATATGGAAAGAAAGAAAGAGAAAGAAAGAAAAACAAAAAAAGAGAAAAAAGAACAAAAAAGGAAAGAACAAAGTCCTTGCAGCATCGTTGCCTTCATGTTGTCCTCATCTTGGCAGCTTGCTTGTCTCTACAGAGTCCTCGTTTTCATGGTGTAATGGTCTTTATGGCGTCCTGGTTTTCACAGAGTAAGCTTTGTATTAGTGAAATATAGAATAGCGACTGCATATCCAAAGGGAAGGAACGCTGTGTAGCCCTTATTGGACTACAACTCCCTGATATGTAATCTGATATGTAGATGTCCTAATCCTTCTTGCATTTTTGTCTTTACAAAATCCTTCTTTTTGTGACACGTTCACGTCTTTATGGTCCCCTTCCTTTTAACACTTGGAATGCCAGAAAAGTATGCAACGCATTGCAAAGCAATGAGTCATGTACCCTAATGGTATTCAAAGGGTTAAATGGATAGTAATGTCTCTTTTAAATCTAATTTAATATTTTAGATATTACAAAAACAAACTATCTGATCTAAATCCTATCTCTTAAACCTTTATAGTTGGAGAGACATACAATGATAAAGTCCCCCCCCCATCCTTTTAGAGACGTCAGCTGTAAAGTTCACAGTAAGAGATTCGAATCGTGTGACTCAACGGCGGCTCTTCACCAGAGCCGAAATACTGCAATCTAAAAATAAATTCTTCATTGGATCTGTCTATAACGTGCACCTGGTTTGCAAACACACTTTGTAGGCGGTTCCAGTTAAGTATTTCTTTCTGCTGGAGAGCCACAGGCCAGTCCCGGGACCAGGATCTCATGATGTCAGCTAGAGGCTGACGTCTGTGAAAGGGGAGGGAGGAGTAAGTTTAGAATCGTATATCTCTCAAAGTATAATGATTTGAGAGACGGGACTTTGATCAGATACTTTATTTTTGCAATATATACAATATTACATTTTATTTAAAAGAGACATTACTATCCCTTTTCGTGTCATAATATATATATTATATATATATATATATATATATATATATATATATATACCAGTGAATGGTGAATGGAGGTGCCCGTGCTATTGGACACACTGTGTACATCAGGGACCTGGTGGACTAGTGCAGTGGTCAGTCTCACTGCAGAGAATATCACAGGAGTGGGCGGAGTTTAGGCACCTGTCCAGTCGTGGGAAATTCACCTCCCTTGATTCATTGCATGTGGACAGTCTCCGCCCCCACATCGCCCTGGGGTGGGGTGGACACACAAACATATATCTATATATATAAAAGAAGACTTTGTGCCTGCCAAAACACACCCAGGGGTGGTATTAAGGAGGAGTTACTGTTCCCATTGGGTGATTCAATCATGCAGGGAGTTGGCCCGCCCCCACTATGCAGCCCGCCCACCACTATCAAAGTCAGAAAAAAACAATATGGCCGCCACTTGCTCCTACACCACAGACAAACACACATGCCCCACTCACACAGCACCACACACACACACACATGTCCCACTCACACACACAGACCACCACACACACATGCCCCACTCACACAGCACCACACACACACATGCCCCACTCACACAGCACCAAGCAGACATGCCCCCACTCACACACACAGCACCACATACACACACAAAGCCAGAAATACATATGGCTGACACACACACACACACAGTCACTCACCCTGACTCCCAGAGGCCTCAGCAGGACCTGTAGTGCAGCACCAGAGGAACAAAATTGCACTCAAAGGGTTAAGGTAGGTCCTCATTGCTCAATTATTTCTTCACTGTCATCATTTGCCATGCAAGACTCAGGACAGACAGCCATCAGATTCACACTTAACCCACTGACTGCCACAGGGTTGTGTATCAAGTTTTACCCCTCAGGGAGTGTGTTCAAACTCCTCACACTGTAAACTTGCATTTCTCTCCCACTTCTCCTCCTTCCCCAGCCTATTACTAACACTTTTCCATATTTATGTTAAGCCCCGCCCCTACTCGCGATTAAGCCCCGCCCCCTTTTAACCCAGATTGCCCCATTGCTCTCTCCACATCAGCACCACATGAGGGACTCCACAAGTAAAAATTCCCAGGTATAACACATACATGCCTCACTCACACAGCACCACACACAAAGCCAGAAAGAAAGATGGCTGACACACAGTCACTCACCTTGACTCCCAGTGGCCTCAGCAGGACCTGTAGTAAAGCCACTGAACGGTGCTGCATCAGCAGGGGAACAAAATGGCACTCAAAGGGTTAAGGTAGGCCCTCATTGCTGAATTACTTCTTCACTGTCACCATTTGCCATGCAAGACACAGGACAGACAGCCATCAGATTCACACTTAACCCACTGACTGCCACAGGGTTCTGTATCAAGTTTTACCCCTCAGGGAGTGTGTTCAAACCCCTCACACTGTAAACTTGCATTCCCCTCCCACTTCTCCTCCTTCCCCAGCCTATTACTAACACTTTTTCACATTTATGTTAAGCCCCACCCCCTACTCGCGATTAAGCCCCGCCCACTTTTAACCCAGATTGCCCCATTTGTCTCTCCACATCAGCACCACATCAGTCCCCTCTAGGGACTTCACAAGTCAGTGTTCCCAGGTATGAACACACTTCCCACTGCTATTTAACTCTGACATGCCTCTCTATACCTTAACCCTTTGAGTGCCAGAGGGGTACACAACTCATGAGCACATGTGTTTCTGCTCATATATGTTGCGTGTGTGTTTGTGTACATCTCTGTTACATGTGTGTGTCCATGTGTGCATCTCCAGTGTGTCTGTGTGTGTGCGTGTCTTTTGCATGTCTCTGCCGCTCACTGTGTGTATGTGCATACCTCCCAACATTTCACAGGGCCAAAGAGGGACACGTTAGTTTTAGGTAATATTATTGGGGGTGTGGCTGGTGGGCGGGGCATTAGTAAGAATTTTTAGGTTATTTCATGACCTATTACTGGCTATTTATGTAACTGAATAAATGATTTAGTTCAAGACCAAAGTATTTTATTTGCACAGACTAATGTATAAACACATATACTGAAGTTTATTGCTTTATTGCTGTAGAGCAAAGTAATACACACCACACAGTCAGGGCTGGTGCAAGGATTTTTGCCACCCTAGGCAAAACCTAATTTTGCCGCCCATTTCGCTCCGCCCCTTGTGTCTCACCCCTTTATACCCTGCCTACTTATACCCAACCTCTTTTCATGATTGTCCTCTCTCTGCCCCCTGAGCCACTCTGCCCCTGTTCTGGAGATGCCTGTAAGAGATGCCCCCCACCAGCTCCAACTTGCCCCTTATCAGCTTCACTTTGGCCCACCAGCTCCACTTTGCCCCTATCAACTCCAACTTGCCCCCATCAGCTCCAACGTGCCCCCACCAGCTCCATTTTGCCCCCTCAGCTTCACTTTAACCCCTCAGCTCCAACTTACCCCCATCAGCTCCACTTTGCCCCCCATCAGCTCCACTTTGCCCCCTATCCGCTCCAACTTGCCCCCATCCGCTCCACTATGCCCTCTCAGCTCCAACTTTCCACTATCAGCTCCACTATGCCCCCATCCGCTCCAACTTGCCCCCATCCGCTCCAACTTGCCCCCCCATCCACTCCAACTTGCCCCACCAGCTCCACTTTGCCCCCCCTCAGCTCCACTTGCCCCCCCTCAGCTCAACTTGCCCCCCCTCAGCTCCACTTTGACCCTCATCAGCTCAAACTTGCCCCCATCATCTCCAACTTGCCCCCACCAGCTCCACTATGCCCCCTCAGCTCCAGCTTTCCCCTAACAGCTCCAACTTGCCCCCATCATCTCCACTTTGCCCCACATCTGCTCCAACTTGCCCCCTCAGCTCCACTATGCCCCCTCAGCTCCAACTTGCCCCCCATCACATACCTGTATCTCCCGCGCAGTCTTCTCTTCAGTAATGCAGAGCACGGCGGGAGATCATGACTCCCAGCGCGCTCTGCATTACTAAAGATCCGACCAGATGAGGGAGTGCTGTAGCAACACAGACCTGACTGTGTTGTGGTTCCTGGCGTGGTGTGTGGGTGCAGCTCTTCTCCGCTGCATGCCCGCGCCCCCAGTACGTGTGCGCCCAGGCCGGCGCCTACCTCGCCTATAGGTGGAGCCGGCCCTGCACACAGTCTGACCTCCTAAAAAGAGGGACAACAGGGTGGGAAAGAGGGCCAGAGGGATTTGGCCCTCAAAGAGGGACTGTCCCTCCTAAAGAGGGACACTTGGGATGTATGGTATGTGTCTGCCTGTATGCTGCATATGTCTGTGTTTATCAGTGTGTCTGCATTTCAAACACGTGCGCCCAATGGTCATAACATGACGGGCAACGCCGTCCCATGTTGCTAGTATATATATATATATACAACCAAACACACACACACACACATATATATATATATATATATATATATATATATATATATATATATACACAACCAAACACATATATATATATATACATATACTTTAGTGTCTATGTGACCTACTGATGTTTATAGAACAATGTCCCAAACTAAACCAACTGCTCAGTAGGGGACAAATACACATTCCTAAATTCCCCTGTATTTACCTGATCTTGTTACAGACATCCACATTGTATTGTATCACATTGCATTGTACATCTCTACAGCATTCAAGGGGTTAAAACTAAATTTAATAGAAATGTCTATTTGTCCCCAAATGGTGCAGCTGGTTTACTCCAGAATAACCCCAGTTTATCTTTATATAAATATGGTCCAATGTCTGTACTGTGTCCTTAGGGGAGATGCACGGAGGAGTGATAAAGATGTGATAAAGTGGAGATAACTTCTCCAGTGATATCACATATCTAAATCCTATGTTATTATATGGATCCTGTGAACTAGGAATAACATAGGGACTGGAGAAGTGATATCACTAGAGAAGTTATCTCCTCTTTATCACTCTTTGTGCATAACCCCCATTGTCTTTATGGCATCCTGATCTTTAACCCATTGAGTGCCAGAAGGGTACACAACTCATTGCTTTGCCATGTATTGCTTACCCCTCTGGCACTCAAAGGGTTAAGGCATCCTGTAGTGCATATGTACAAAAGTAAAATAAGAAAAGGAAAGAACCAAGTGCAATGACTTTCTCTTACTTGTACTCACTAAGAGGGCAAGTCTCTTCGTCTTTCTCCTGGTCATTCAGAGTGATCTCTGCCCTGAGAGTTCCAAGTCACATCTTATATACCCTGTGGTCACTATGACACGCTGAACATTCCATTGATCCAGAATGACCATTCCGTTGATCTGGGTTGTGGCACTGTGATTGGTTGGTTGATGTGCATTATGACACGTCGAACATTCCGTTGATTGTGGCACTGTGATTGGTTGGTTGATGTGCATTATGACACGTCGAACATTCCGTTGATTGTGGCACTGTGATTGGTTGGTTGATGTGCATTATGACACGTTCATGAAATGGCTGTTGATTGCTTCTGGCCCCAACACAGGTGCTGCTGACCATGGCCAAGATTCATTAGGCAGTGAAAACAGCCCACAGACCTTAAAGGAACAGTAATCTATACAAATATACAGTACACATATAAGATTCACTAGGCAGTGAAAACAGCCCACAGACCTTAAAGGAACAGTAAACTATAAAAATATACAGTACACATGTAAGATTCACTAGGCAGTGAAAACAGCCCGCAGACCTTAAAGGAACAGTAAACTATACAAGTATACAGTTCATATATAAGATTCATTAGGCAGTGAAAAGATCCCACAGACCTTAACCCCTTAACGACCGGGGAATCCAGACGCCGACGCGACTGAACGACCACGGAGCAATTTTTTTTTATTGCTCCGTTGCGTTCCGGACTCCCCGAACGGCGTGCAGCCGCGGGGGAGCCCGGAATTCGGTGACGGTCATAGTACGTCATCGGTCATTAAGTCAAATCGACCCTTGACATACTATGACCGTCAAGGGTCGTTAAGGGGTTAAAGGAATAGTAAACTATACAAATATACTGTACATAAATACTCACACACAAATTGTATCACACATGTACTGTATTTTTAATTTTGCCGTTAATACTGCATGTTACAGGGATAGTTACACTTACACTCACTCTCTCACACCTACTTCTGCTCATTACTGACCTCCTGTTATGAACGGATTCTGAAATGAACCCTTTGAGTGCCAGAGGGGCACGCAACATATTGCTCTGCAATGCGTTGCATACACTTCTGGCACTCAAAGAGTTAAAGGCTCTTAATGTGTTTAACAAATACACTTCGCATCAGTTATATAAATTATATATATATGAGCCATGAGCAGTTTCTTGTAGTAATGTGTCCCTGTCCAGTTAAATACACTACAGTAGAGTTTAAAGGGATAGTAATACTTCAAAATTACTATCCCTTATATTGAAGCTCTTGTAAAACTGAATTAAATGCCACCAGCGGCATCTCTCAGACCTTTATGGTTTGTGAGATAGCCGCTTTTAAACTTCGCTCCCCCCTGCCTCTCCTCTGAAATCAGCGTTTTTGCTGCAGAAGGGAAATCCCTTCTTTGAATCAAGAGGAGGCTCTTCAGCAGCGCCAGATCTCGTTATAGAAGAAACGATTCTTCACTAAAACGGTCTTCTACGTGTGCTTGGTAACCAAGCACACATAGAAGACCGTTTTAGTGAAGGATCTTGTCTTCCATAACGAGATCTCGGCTCTGCCGAAGAGCCTCCGCCGGTCCTGGGACCGAATTTCCCTGCTGCAGCAAAAACAATGACGTCAGGGGAGAGGCAGGGGGAAGCGAAGTTTAAAAGCGGCTATCTCGCAAACCATAAAGGTTTGAGAGATGCCACTGGTGGCATTTTATTCAGTTTTTCAAGGGCTTCAATATAAGGGATAGTAATTTTGAAGTATTACTATCCCTTTAAATGCAAAGGAAAAAGTAAATATATATATAACGTCTGCATGAAAGACACATTCCCAATCAATAGGATGATCACATTTTAATTGTCAAACCAGAAGAATGAGTCTTCTGGCCAAGATGAAATGGTGTCCCTTTCTATGTCCTGCTACAGTCTACCAATGTTATAGGACCCAGGTGTAAGTCTCAGGGTACCAGTATAATGTGTGTGTTAATGGAAGCAATTTGTATAGCGCGCCCCAGTCTGTGTCTTTTGCTTCTTCAGTTTTGTTGTCCCCACACACAAACTCTTTTGTTACACAATTAAATGTTACACTGGGAATGGATTACTTATAGGAGTTAGAAAGACAGTCACACCACATGTCCAGATCTTCATTTACCCCAGATCACTCTGGCATCTCCTTCTGATAGAGGAAGTGGAAGTCAGGACCATATGAGACAGCAGCCAATAGGAAAAGAGAGGAGGTGTGGTCATTTGTTCCCTGCCTGTCTAATTCACTGCCTGCTTTACAAGTAACAGAAAGTGTATAAAATGAAGATGTGGAAGGTCTGCAGCCCACCATGTCGTCAGTTCCCCTAGTGATCACAGCTTCTTCACTTGAATAGCCCAGGTCCTGTGTGTGTGACACTGCCATCTATTACGTATGTGTTATACCTGGGGTTCTCATGGATGTAATAAAAGAGAGTCCAGAAGCTAACCCACAGCTTTCTGGTGAAGCAATGAAACTATCACAACCTGATGACTGGTGTGACTTTTACTCCAGACAGTAATCTGACTGAGATAGAGTATCCCTGCTGGTAAATTCATCAGGAAGCTGCAGGATATCCTCTGTCCTCACTCGCATTGCAAAGCACTGAGTTACACAACTCTCCATCAATGAGTGTGTGAAAGTGCGTGAATATGAGTGCGTGAGAGTGCAAGTGCGTCAGTATGAGTGCCTGAGAGTGCGAGTGCGTGAGTATGAGTGCGATCATGTGTAGTGTGTGTTTTCATTTAGTGTTATGACTTTTGCTTTTTTTCATTTTGCGTTTTACTAACAGCTTTTGTGTTTTGCGTACAGTGTATTACGTTTTGCCTATAGCATATTGTGTTTTTCTTATAGCGTGTTGCATAGTGCATATTGCGTATAGCATTGTCATATAGAGTATTGCACTTTGCGTATAGCGTTGTTCTTGTTGCATATGCATATATCGTATTGTATTGTATTGTATTATGCATACAGAGTATTGTATTGTATTGTACATACAGAGTATTGTATTGTATTGTACATATAGAGTATTGTATTGTATTGTATTGTACATACAGAGTATTGTATTGTATTGTACATATAGAGTATTGTATTATGGATACAGAGTATTGTATTGTATTGTATTGTACATATAGAGTATTGTATTGTATTGTACATATAGAGTATTGTATTGTATTGTACATACAAAGTATTGTATTGTATTGTACATACAGAGTATTGTATTGTATTGTACATATAGAGTATTGTATTGTATTGTACATACAGAGTATTGTATTGTATTGTACATATAGAGTATAGTATTGTATTGTATTGTACATACAGAGTATTGTATTGTATTGTACATATAGAGTATAGTATTGTATTGTGCATACAGAGTATTGCAGTTTGCATGCAGCATTTTGCACATTGCTTTTCTGTATAACTTATTGCATATCGCATATAAAGTTTTGCATATGCTGTATAGATTTTTTGCGTATATCATTTTGCATATTGCCTTTTGCGTATATATCGATTTGCTTATAAAGTTTTGCGCATGGCATTTCGCATGTACTGTTCTTCTTCATTGGATCTGTCTATAACGTGTGCCTGGTTTGCAAACACACTTTGTAGACGGTTCCAGTTAAGTATTTCTTTCTGCTGGAGAGCCACAGGCCAGTCCCGGGACCAGGATCTCATGATGTCAGCGAGAGGCTGACGTCTGTGAAATGGGAGGGAGGGGTAAGTTTAGAATCGTATATCTCTCAAAGTATAATGATTTGAGAGAGGGGACTTGGATCAGATACTTTATTTTTGCAATATCTACAATATTACATTTTATTTAAAAGAGACATTACTATCCCTTTTCGTGTCATAATATATATATTTATATATATATATACCAGTGAATGGTGAATGGAGGTGCCCGTGCTATTGGACACGCTGTTTACATCAGGGACCTGGTGGACTAGCGCAGTGGTCAGTCTCACTGCAGAGAATATCACAGGAGTGGGCGGAGTTTAGGCACCTGTCCAGTCCTGGGAGATTCACCTCCCTTGATTCATTGCATGTGGACAGTCTCCACCCCCACATCGCCCTGGGGTGTATATATATATACAACCAAACACACATATGTATATACTTTAGTGTCTATGTGACCTACTGGTGTTTATCGAACAATGTCCCAAACTAAACCAACTGCTCAGTAGGGGACAAATACACATTCCTAAATTCCCCTGTATTTACCTGATCCTGTTACACTGAATGGTACAGACGTCCCCATTGTATTGTATCACATTGCATTGTACATCTCTACAGCATTCAAGGGGTTAAAACTAAATTTAATAGAAATGTCTATTTGTCCCCAAATGGTGCAGCTGGTTTACTCCAGAATAACCCCATTATATGTATTTATATAAATATGGTCCAATGTCTGTACTGTGTCCTTAGGGGAGATGCACGGAGGAGTGATAAAGATGTGATAAAGTGGAGATAACTTCTCCAGTGATATCACATATCTAAATCCTATGTTATTATATGGATCCTGTGAACTAAGACTAACATAGGGACTGGAGAAGTGATATCACTAGAGAAGTTATCTCCTCTTTATCACTCTTTGTGCATAACCCCCATTGTCTTTATGGCATCCTGATCTTTAACCCATTGAGTGCCAGAAGGGTTCCCAACTCATTGCTTTGCCATGCATTGCTTACCCCTCTGGCACTCAAAGGGTTAAGGCATCCTGCAGTGCATATGTACAAAAGTAAAATAAGGAAAGGAAAGAACCAAGTGCAATGACTTTCTCTTACTAGTACTCACTAAGAGGGCAAGTCTCTTCATCCTTCTCCTGGTCATTCAGCGTTACCTCTGCCCTGAGAGTTCCAAGTCACATCTTATATACCCTGTGGTCACTATGACACGCTGAACATTCCGTTCATCCAGAATGACCATTCCGTTGATCTGGGTTGTGGCACTGTGATTGGTTGGTTGATGTGCATTATGACACGTCGAACATTCCGTTGATTGTGGCACTGTGATTGGTTGGTTGATGTGCATTATGACACGGTCATGAAATGGCTGTTGATTGCTTCTGGCCCCAACACAGGTGCTGCTGACCATGGCCATGATTCATTAGGCAGTGAAAACAGCCCACAGCCCTTAAAGGAACAGTAAACTATACAAATATACAGTACACATGTAAGATTCATTAGGCAGTGAAAACAGCCAGCAGCCCTTAAAGGAACAGTAAACTATACAAACATACAGTTCATATATAAGATTCACTAGGCAGTGAAAAGAGCCCACAGACCTTAAAGGAACAGTAAACTATACAAATATACAGTACATAAATATTCACACACAAATTGTATCACACATGTACTGTATTTTTAATTTTGCAGTTAGTACTACATGTTACAGGGATAGTTACACTTACACTCACTCTCTCACACCTACTGCTCATTACTGACCTCCTGTTATGAACTGATGCTGAAATTAACCCTTTGAGTGCCAGAGGGGTAAGCAGCATATTGGATGCAACGCTTTGCATACACTTCTGGCACTCAAAGAGTTAAAGGGGAATTATGGTATAGGAATAATTGGCTCTTAATGTGTTTAACAAATGCACTTCTCATCAGTTATATAAATTATATATATAGGAGCCATGAGCAGTTTCTTGTAGTAATGTGTCCCTGTCCAGTTATATACACTACAGTAGTGTTTAAAGGGATAGTAATACTTAAAAATTACTATCCCTTATATTGAAGCCCTTGTAAAACTGAATAAAATGCCACCAGCGGCATCTCTCAAATCTTTATGGTTTGTGAGATATCCGCTTTTAAACTTCGCTCCCCCCTGCCTCTCCTCTGACGTCAGCGTTCTTGCTGCAGAAGGGAAATCCCTTTTTTGAATCAAGAGGAGGCTCTTCAGCACAGCCAGATCTCGTTATAGAAGAAATGATCCTTCACTAAAATGGTAGGGAGGGAGATATAAATATAGAGATATAGCGAGAAAGAGAGATAGAGATGTAGAGGCATAGAGATTGAAAGAAATTGATAGAAATATAGAGGTATAGAGAGATCGATATATAGAGATATAGCTCTTTATAGAAATAGAGATATATAGTGATATAGAGATAAATAAATATAGTGATACTTAGAGAGATATATCGTGATAGAGAGATAGATAGATATAGATAGATAGATAGATAGATAGATAGATAGATAGATAGATAGATAGATAGGTAGATAGATAGATATAAATATAGAGATACAGAGAGATAAAGATAGCGATAGAGGTATAGAGAGATAGAGATATAGAGAAATAGATAGATATAGATATAGAGATAAATAGAGATATAGAGACAAATAAATATAGAGATATAAAGAGATAGAGATATATAAATAGAGACAGATATATAGAGATAGAGGTATAGAGATATAGGGATAAAGATATAGAGATCGAAAGATAGAGATGTAGAGAGATCATTAAATAGAGAAATAGATATATATATATAGATATACTGATAAAAAGGGATATAGAGAGAAATAAGTATAGAGATATAAATATAGAGATATAAATATAGCGATATAGAGAGATAGGTATAGCGATTGAGATATAGAAAGATAGAGATATAGAGAGATCGATATACAGAGAAATAGACAGATATAAAGATAGAGATAAATAGAGATATAGAGAGAAACACATATAGAGCTATAGAGAGAGAGATCACGATAGAGATATAACTAGAAATATAAAGATAGTGAGAGATAGAGAGACAGATAGGGATATAGAGAGATCAATATATAGAGAAATAGATATAGATTTAGAGATGAATAGAGAGATATAAGTAAATATAGAGATATAGAGAAAGATCACGACAGAGATATATATATATATATATACAGAGAGAGAGATAATCAGATAGAAAGATAGAGATAGCAATAGAGATGTAGAGTTAGAAAGATAGAGATATAAAGAGATCGATATATAGAGAAATAGATATAGATTTAGAGATGAATAGAGAGATATAAGTAAATATAGAGATATAGAGAAAGATCACGACAGAGATATATATATATATATATATATATATATACAGAGAGAGAGATAAACAGATAGAAAGATAGAGATAGCAATAGAGATGTAGAGTTAGAAATATAGGGATATAAAGAGATCAATATATAGGGAAATAAATATATAGAAATTAATAGTGAGAAAGAGAAATAATTATAGAGATATAAAGTGAGAGATCGCGATAGATAGAGAGATATTGCGAAAGAGAGATAGCGAGATATCGCAATACAGAGATATAAATAGAGATAGGTAGAAAGACAGAGATAGCAACAGATAGAGATATAGAGATAGAAAGATAGAGATATAAAGAGATCAGTATATAGAGAAATATACATAGATATAGAGATAAATAGAGATATATAGAGAAACACATATAGAGATACAGAGAGAGATATCGTAATAGAGAGATATAAATATTGGGATAGCGAAAGATAGAGACATAGAGAGATCAATAAGTAGAGAAATAGAGAGATATAAATATAGAGATAAATAGAGATATAGAGAAATATAGGGAGAGTGATATCGAGATAGTGAGATATAGAGATAAACCGAGATAGAGAGATAATGATAAAGATTGAGATATACAGATCTCAATTTATAGAGAAATAGATAGAAATAGGTATAGAGATGAATAGCGATACAGAGAAATAAATATAGAGATATATAGCGAGAGCGATTGCGATAGAGAGGTATAACAATATGGAGATATAGATATATTGCGAGATAAATAAAGATAGAGATAGAGAGACAGTGATATACAGATATAAATATAGAGATAGAGAGAGAAATACAAATAGTGAGATAGACAGATATAGAGATAAACAGGGATATATCGAGAAATAAATATATAGAGATATAAGTGTAGATATATTGAGAGATAGAGATATAGAAATATAGAGATATAAATATAGAGAGAGATTGGGAGAAAGAGATAGCAATAGTCAGAGACAGAGAGACAGAGATAAAAAGAAATTGATAGAAATATAGAGGTATAGAGAGATCGATATATAGAGAGATCGATATATAGAGAGATAAATAGATATAAAGATAGAGATAAATAGAGATATAGAGAGAAATAAATCTAGAGATATATACAGAGATATACCTCGATAGAGAGATATAAATCTAGAGATATACAGATAGAGATAGAGAGAGACAGAGATATAGAGACAGAGATATAGACCTAGTAAGACAGAGATAAAGATATAGAGAGATTGATATAAACAGAAATAGATCAATACAGATATAGAGATATATAGTGATATAGGGAGAAATAAATACAGTGATATATAGAGAGATATCATGATAGAGAGCTAGATAGATATCAATATAGAGATATAGAGAGAGATATATAAATATAGAGATATAGAGAGTTAGAGATATATAAATATAGAGATATAGAGAGAAAGAAAGATACAGATATAGAGAGATAAAGATAGCGATAGAGATATAGAGAGATCGATATACAGAGAAATAGACAGGTATAGATATAGAGATAAATAGAGATATAGAGAGAAATTAATATAGAGATATACACAGATTGCGATAGAGATAGAACTATAGATATATAGAGAGGTAAAAAGATAGCGAGAGATAGAGCAATACAGATGGAGAGAAAGAGATAGATAGAGATAGCGATATAGAGAGATCGATACATAGAGAAATATATAGATATAGAGATAAATAGAGAGATTAATAAATAAATAGTTATATAGAGAGAGATCACGAAAGAGAGATATTGCAATAGAGAGATATCGCGATAGAGCTATATAAGTATAGAGAGATAAACAGATAGAAAGATAGAGATCGATAGAGATAGAGATAGAGAGCAATCGATAAAGAGAGAAATAGATATAGAGATAAATAGAGATATATAGTGAAATAAATATAGAGAGAGATATCGGTACAGAGAGAGAGAGATATAAATATCGAGATAGCAATAGATAGAAAGATAGAGACATAGAGAGATCGATATGTAGAGAAATAGAGAGATATAGAGATAAATATAGATATATAGAAAAATAAATATAGTGATATAGGGAGAGAGATATCGCAATAGAGAGATATAAAAATTTAGAGATATAGAGAGACAGAGATAGAGATATAGAGAGACAGAGATAGAAAGATAGAGATATAGCGAGAGATCGATATATAAAGAAATAGATAGATATTGATATAGAGATTGAGATACAGAGAGATCAATATACAGAGAAATAGATATAGAGATAAATAGAGATATAGAGAGAAACAAATATAGAGATACAGAGAGAGATATCGCAATAGAGAGATATAAATATTGAGATAGTGAGAGATAGAAAGATAGAGATATATAGAGATATACAGTGATTGGTATGTAGAGAAATAGATATAGAGATAAATAGAGATACAGAGAAAAGCAAATATAGAGATATAGGGAGTTAGTGATTTTGCGATAGAGAGATATAAATATAGAGAGAGACAGAGAGATATAAATATATATATATATATATAGAGAGAGAGAGAGAGAGAGAGAGAGATCAATATATAGAGAAATAGATAGATAGATATAGAGATGAATAGAGATATAGAGAGAAAATTAAATCTATAGAGAGATGTCGCGATAGAGAGATATAGATATATTGTGAGATAAAGACAGCTAGAGATAGAAATATAGAGAGATAGAGATATACAGGTAGAAATATATAGAGATATAGAGAGATCGATTAATAGAGAAATATATAGATATAGAGATAAATAGAGATATAGAGAGAAATAAATATAGAGATATAGATATATAGAGAGATAGAGATATAGAAATATAGAGATATAAATATAGAGAGATAGGATCAGAGATATAGAACTAGGAAGACTAGATATAGATACATAGATCAATATATAGAGAAATAAATAGATATAGATATAGAGATAAATAGGGATATAGAGAGAAATAAATATAGATATATAGAGATAGAGATATAGCAAGACATAGATATAGAGACAGAGCTATAGATATTGCAAGATAGAGATATAGAGAGGTTGATATATAGAGAAATAGATCAATATAGATATAGAAAAACATAAGAGATATAGAGAGAAATAAATATAGTGATATATAGAGAGATATATAGCGATAGAGAGATACAAATATAGAGATATAGAGAGACAGATATAGAGACAGAGAAATAGGGATAGAGATAGAAAGAGAGATCAATATATAGAGAGATAGCTATCAATATAGAGATAAATAGAGATGTAGTGAGAAATAAATATCGAGATATGGAGAGATATAAATATAGAGACATAGAGAGATATAAATATAGAGATATACATATAGAGATATAGAGAGATATAGAGAGAGATATCGCAACAGAGAGATAGAGAAATATTAATATTGAGATATCGATAGATAGAAAGATAGAGACATAGAGAGATATAAATATAGAGATATACATATAGAGATATAGAGAGAGATATCGCAACAGAGAGATAGAGAAATATAAATATTGAGATAGCGATAGATAGAAAGATAGAGACATAGAGAGATCGATATGTAGAGAAACAGAGTTATAGAGATAAATATAGATATAGAGAAAAATAAATATAGTGATATAGGGAGAGAGATATAAAAATTTAAAGATATAGAGAGACATAGATAGAGATATAGAGAGATCGATATATAGAGAAATAGATAGATATAGACATGAATATAGAGAGATATAAATAAATATAGATATATAGAGAGAGAGATAATGTGATAGATATAAATATAGAGCTACAGTGAGATATAAATATAGAGATATAGAGACATAGATAAATATAGAGACAGGGCTATAGAGAGATAGAGATATAAATATAGAGATATAGAGACATAGATAAATATAGAGACAGGGCTATAGAGAGATAGAGATATAAATATAGAGACAGAGCTATAGAGAGATAGATATATATATATATATAGAGACAGAGATATAGACATAGCAAGCTAGAGATACAGAGAGATTGATATAAGAGATATAGATCAATATAGATATAGAGATAAATAAAGATACAGAGAAAAATAAATATAGTGATATATAGAGAGAGATATCGTGATAGATATAAATATAGAGAGATAGAGATATATATATATTGATATATATACATATACATACATAGTCATCTCCACTTTATCACCTCTTTATCACCCCTTAGTGCATTTCCCCTTAGGACCCATAAAGATGAAGGAGGAGTGATGCTGAGGACATTGTAAGGTGCTACACATAGAAACTGTATCACTAGCCCTTTTCAAAACCCTATATAATATAATGTTCTTGTCTGCAGTAACCTCTTAAAGCCCAGAGGGAAGGGCAGTCCTTTCAGCCATGGTTCCCTGGAGGTTTACTCCACATGGGGGTTTTTCCTCTCCTGAGTGCTGAAGGATGACTCTCCGTGAGTCCAGGGGTAGAGCTTTTGGCCTGATTTTGGCCTCACTGAGCAGACGCATTTAATGCCCTTGATAACAGAGATGTATTCATTACTTATAAAATCAAATCTAACATCTCAAAGAGTGAATAAAAACTAAATATAGCAGATTTACTGTATTCTGAGTCTTTACTTCGTCTTGTGCTCTCAAAAAAGAGACTGCTAGTTTAGAGAAGGGTTTGGTTATTGTAGTCCACCAACAACAGCTGGAGGGCCACAGATTGCTAAAATCTAGATTACACACCTGAAGGTGCTGTATGGATTTTAGAGAACTAGTGTCATGAGTAGCTCCTCACTGGCATATCTCAAGCTGCAGTTACTTTTCCAGGATAGTTGTGCTAGATTTATACAAGCAATTGGTTAGCATGGTGGGCAAAGGGGGGCTGCTAAGCTCATACGGAAAGAAATGTGGGCACGTGGGAAGAGCATAGACTATATGACTGGCACTGCTCACTGCTTTTCCTTCCCACCACCAGTGGGCAACACTATCTTGCAGCATCAGGTGACAACCAGTAATCTTACCTCTGGTTCTAGCAGAGTGATTAAAAGACAGCAGCAGTTGCAGCAGGATAGCCCACACAATTGGAAAGCCACCTTATGCATGCAAAGTTTTAAGAGACAGTCGCACAAAACCACAGATATAGTAAATAAACTAGAGCAGGTGATAAAGGAATGGCTTGTACCACACTCCTTGAAAGCTCGTTTTGTGACTGCTGATAATAGCTCCATCACAATAGATGAGAGTTGAGAATAGGTGATATTATGATGCATGTACCCTGCTTTGCCCGTGTGCCAAGTCTAGTCGTGGCCAGATTCCTGGCAGAATGTGTAACCCTCAGAGATATGCAGTATACTGTCCACAAAATCTGTGCCCATTTTAGCTGCTCCTGCTGTGCACAAAATGCATTATATGCCATAGAAGACAATAATATCCTGCACCATCACCAGCTGAAAATAGAGGTCCCTACCAGGTGGAATTCCATACTATACATGATAGAGAGTTTGTTCCAGCAGAGTAAGTCCATTAGCAAGTACACAATGCAAAATTTCTGATGATAGAGAGTTTGTTCCAGCAGAGTAAGTCCATTAGCAAGTACACAATGCAAATTTTCTGATGATAGTGAGTTTGTTCCAGCAGAGTAAGTCCATTAGCAAGTACACAATGCAAAATGTCTGAACACGTCATTGTCATCACATAAAGCAATTAATTGGTTTCAGGAGTGACAAACATTTGTGGTGTGGTGGCAGCACTGGTGGCAACACATCTCTATGGAACTTGCTCTTAGAGTATGTGTTGGTAACTGATACACAGGAACACCGTGTAACTCTGAGGAGTGGTCTCGCTGAATGTGAGATGGTTTCAGAATACTTGCAGGATAGCTATGTTCTCAACAGAAACGATGACTACATGGACTACTGGCAAACCAGACAATGTGTTTGGCCTACACTGTGTGTGTGGTACTGCCATGGAAACCCTTAGTTCCCCTCCAGAAAATATGTAATTTGAACAGGTTTTCAGTGTAACAGGTTATATTACAAATATTTACATTTCTAACCATGAATGAATATCCGAAAATATCTGAGTATCAGGTAGCAGAAGTGGACAAAACCACATGACAGGGAAACCCATGGATCATATACTATTAACAGCAGCACAGAGGAGAAGGAGGAGGGATCTAAAAAGATTGTTACCATATACCACTGTTGTAACCACTGCTATGACCACTGATTAAAGTGTTTCAGTAATATGAAGAAAATGCAAAGATGATAATGGTAATAATTTGGAGTAGGGATCATGCCAAAAACAAGCCCTGAGAATTTTTTTTCCAGGAGTCAGGATTGCCATAAACAAGCAAGATGGTGTTGTTGGCAAATGCCACTTACAACATCCTGGCATTTGCTACTGCTGTAATTGCTGCAACTGATCATCTAAGCAGGAAGGATTTGGCTGCTCCATGGCACTGGGATCTTTCATGAGTACTGTTGCAAGACAGTCAGTGATTCAAGATGTTTCTACTTGCCAATAGCCCTAGTATTACTGAGGCAGCAGCAACACCACAACAAGCCCCCACTCCCCTTCATATGCATCTAGAGAGAAGAGGTTCATGGGTTATACTTCTCCCAATTTCCTTCTGCACCTTCTCTAAAATCATGCGTGCGGTACAATATTTTCCTTTGAGAACTTTTTCTTTCACCAGCAACTGCAATGTGTTCAGTGTGTGTAAGTAAACACTGTGAAATAAGGGATGGACTGGGAATTATCACAATTAACACATCTGCTCTCATATTAAGCAGCTGACACAACTGCAACCAAACACCTTGATGCTTAGGTCAGCAATGTAAGACCATCCTCCAAGAAATCAAATACTGCTGTCATTATGGTCTTTGTCCACTATGCTAAGGACATGTGATGAAATAAAGACTTAATAAAAAAAAATGTCTAATCCCTGCCCCCAGCTTAGCATATTCAGTGGGATGACATGTCCGCAGATGCTCCATGATACCTGCATTCGATACTCTCCACCATGTCATGTGTGGTCAGTGCACCATACAATGTGCAATAGGTGGACACGAACTGCCAGATCCTTGTATCTACAGATTCGCTATCAGCGGATGGGGGAGGAAATATTGGTTAAAGGAGGAGTAGGTAGAGGACCCTAAGGGTGCTGGGTGGGGACAGTGGGAATGTTTTCCTGTGCCCAGACCCTAGCACAAGAAGATGATGATGACACAGGTGTTACACTTGTTATCGACTTGCAGGCTCAGGCTGTGTTTCTCTACTCTTCCTCTGGGATTTTCACCCACATTATTTGTGCCCTTGTGGAGGGACAGGGGGCACGCCGACAGTGGTTCATCTCTATTTATTTTTTGGAGGTTTGGCTTAAACATGCTTAACATAAATGTCAGGGTGTTTGCGCTGCATGTGCTTTATGAGGGCTGTTGTTTCAAGATGTGTGTCTCCTCCTTACCCCTTTTCACTACCTTGTTACACATTGTGTACAGTGTAATCACTGAAGACTGCACTATGTCTGCCACGAGGAAAAAATATTCCCACACCCATGATTTAAGTGAAGGAATAGGTAGAGAAGAATGACCTTCTTCTTCTCCAGAATTCCAATCACTGGCTGGGGCAGGAGATGTTGCTGCTGCCTCAGCATCAGCACTAAGAGCTAGAACCAGGAGTATTTGGTGGCAAGTGGAACCTGTCCTAGTTCCATATCACTACTTTCTGATCCTAGTCCCATGGTGGCAGCCACGGCAGTCTGTAGCATGCTAGCCTACTCATCATCATCATCCTGCTGCTGTGGCAGATGAACCTCTTTCTTTGATGACTCAGCAGAAGGAATTACAGGACCTGCAATCTCTGGTGGTGGTGATATCCATCTGCATCTATACTTTGTGCTATTCCTTTTCGCTTTCCGCCCAAAATGCTCTCATGCTCTTCTCTACAACAGCTGCTTCACCATCACCCTCACTTTCATCACCACCTCCAATCTTTTGCTGCACTATGGTGATAAGTATGACAAAGGGGTCCTTGCTGTCACACTTGCTATCTCCTCAGAAGAAGGTACACTGGCAGCAGTAGAAGCATACACAAGCTGCTGACCTGTGCTACTTACACTGCTAGAGTTCTGCCTTCTTCAGAATTTTCCCTCCGATCTCATTGGACAATGTTGGTGGCCTGGCCATCACTGGTTCTGGGGAATGTGGTTTCCCAGTCCCTTTAGCACTGGTGTTTTAACTTCTGTTGACTTCCTCTTCCTCAGTGTCTCTAATCTCATGGTCCATCTAGCTTCACTGATGGTGGTCATAGTGTCAGCCAACCCTATGAAGCATTAGCCATTTTATTTTTTAATATTTTCTTTAAAAAAATGTTCTCTCTCCAACTCTGCCTCCTTCCACTGCTTTTTTCCTAAAATACCCCACATTACAGCACAGGAAATGATGGGTTTATTTAGTATACGGACTGGAAGTTTTGCCTTATCGAATAACATAGGTGGAAAATTGAACAATTCTCGCGTAATTTTCTGTACTCTTAGTGAAACGCAATGGATTTCTCAAAGTTTGAAATTTCCCACAGGAACAAAACGGTAGTTTTTGCCCATCCCTGCTAATGACTTCTCCTACTCAGAGTCACTAGGGTCCATCAAGCGTCTCTTTTTTTTCTCCACAGTGGTGGCGGTCATTGTGTCAGCCGGTAGTATGAACCACTAAATAACCACTTTATATTTTTTTAATATTTGATTTTAATGTGTTTTTTTCACTCTGTCTCACGCTGTCTCCTTCCACTCTGCTTTTCTTCTAAAATACTCCACACTATAGTGCAGGAAATTATTGGTTTATTAGATATTATACGGGTGGGAATTTTCACGTTATTATATAAGACAGGAATTAGGGTTGCACCGATACCGATACTGGTATTGGTATTGGTGCCGATACCAGCATTTGCGTGAGTACTCGTACTCGCACAAATGCGGCCGATGCCAGCACCGATACCCTGTGTCAGGGTCGGTGCTGCAGAGAGGGAGCCCAGGGAGCTGCTCACAATGCTCCCCGGTCGCCTCTCTTCCTCCTGCAGTGTCAGAGCATTGCCGCGGGTTATCATGGCAACGCTCTGACGCTGACCTCTGCTGGGCTCGTGAGAGAACAGCAAGCAACCGGCAGAGGAAGGTAAGGCAGGAAAAGCGGGATCAACAGAGGCAAGATGGGGCATGAAGGGGGGGTGAAAGAGGCAGAGAGGGGGGTCAAGAGGGAGAAAAAGAGGCAAAAGGGACTAAGGGAGAAAAAAAAAGAGGCAAAAGGAGAAAGGATCAGGAGACAAAAGGAGGGGGGCCAAGAAGAGGCAAAAGGAGGGGGGATCAGGAGGGAGAGAGAGAGGCAAAAGGGTGGGATCAAGAGTCAAGGAGGGGGACAAAGGGGGATCAAAAGGGAGAGAAAAAGCCAAGGCAAACGGAGAGGGCTCAAGAGGAGGAGAATGAAGTAAAAGGTGGGAATCAAGAGGGGGAGAAAGAGGCAAAAGGGGACAATCAAGAGGTGGTGTGTGTGTGTGTATATATATTTCAAGTACTCACCAATACTTCCAAGTACCTAAAGTATGTATATATATATATATATATATAAATATATAAATATATATCCAAAGTTATAACTTTGATTCTTTTCTCCTGAGAGTGCCGTCTATTACTTATAACTCTGGATTTATCTCTTTGTTTTTGGATATGCACCCAGGCATCAATGTGACTACTAACAGTGAGTGCCACCGATCCGAACTTGATTTATATATATATATATATATATATATATATATATATATATATATGCTTTAGGTACTTGGAAAACTAGCAAATGACCGCAAAAAAAAGTATTGGTAATTTGTATCAGTGAGTACTTGAAAAAAGTATCAGTACTCGTACTCGGTCTTAAAAAATTGATATCGGTGCATCTCTAACAGGAATTGGAACAATTTTTGCAGGATTTTCTTGTTATGGTTTTCTGACACTCAGACCACGGTAGAAAGTAAAAACACAGTTTTATTTGAGAAAATGATAAAGAACAGTGCCCCTAGGGGCCAGTACAGGTATAATCAGTATTGGCAAAATACAGACCAAGTAAGGATAATGCAATATATATAGAGTAGTAAAATGCCATACAGGGGTTAAGAGGAGAAACTGAAGTAACAGTCCTTGATTAGCCAATGCCCAGGATATGATAACAGTCTCTAGATGGTGAGAAGCAGGAATAAGTGTCTGCACAGAATCACTCTCAAAGGTAGTAAGATGGAACGCCCCAACAGACCAGAGCTGAGCCGATACCACCACAGTGGGATTCTCGGAGGAGAGCTACTGCAAGAGCTAGCGAGACCAGAACCTGAATCGCCCTTAACATACACTCGCTAGTAACCCTGCGTGTGCCAACGGGATAGCGCCAAATCACCCTTGGGGTGCCAACATAGACTGACACTGCACAAACTATATGAGACCCAGAGCACTGAGTAGTGCGGAGGATAACGTAACACCTTGAGCACAAGGGAACCTGAGCCAGGACACCCTTCCGGTGCTGCACGGAACACACACTGCAAGAGCGGACAGGCTACCAGCGCCAACCGGCGTGGTCACGATGCACACCGAATACCGGAACGCAAGTGTGATAAGTAGGCTAGGTCTTACAGCACAGGCTCAGGACGGTTAAAGGCTCTAAGGAAAACCAGAGGCTTGGCCAGGATAGGCACATAAACGGAGACTACAAGCACTGCACGGGTTAATATAGGTTCAGTCTAGGAGAGAACAGCTCAGCAGTAACCTCAGGCAACAGCTCGGTATAGAGAGATGATTCATCAGCGTGACACAAGACAGTTCAGAATGTCGCCGGGAGCGACCGGAGCTACTCAGGAACACAGGAACAGCACACAGGACTGGAACGTCAACCGGAACAGGATCAATATACGAAGCAGGAGCGTCAGCCGGAATCGGGTCAATCACGGAGCAGGGTCATCAGCCAGAACCGGGTCAATCACGGAGCAGAGTCGTCAGCCAGAACCGGGTCAATCACGGAGCAGGAAGAGTAGAGTAGTCAGACAAGCCGGATCAGTACACAGTATACTCAGGAACTCAGCAACGAGGCGCAGGATCAGGAACACCACGAAAGGGCAACTGACAAGTACCCAAAACCCAGAATATAAAGGAACATCCTGGGCGGGCCAATCAGTTTCCTCCAATGCACAGGTAACACAGCAAAGATTGACAGGGAATCACGGGGACCATGATAGTACCCCCCTCTCAAAGACCCCCTCCCCTGGCAGAGGGTCTCGGTTTCTGAGGATATTTAGAGTGAAAGTTGCGCAGTAATCGTGGAGCATGGAGGTCCTTCTGGTCTACCCAAGAGCGCTCCTCAGGCCCGTAACCTTTCCAGTGGACCAAATATTGCAACTTGCCTCTAAATCTCTTCGAGTCAATAATACTCTGTACTTCGTATTCCTCTTGGCCCTGCACATCCACCGGCCCAGGAACTACCGGAGTGGTAGTATAGCGGTTGCAAACCAAGGGCTTCAATAGTGACACATGGAACACATTGTGAATGCGCATAGTATTTGGAAGCTCCAATGCGTATGCCATGGGGTTAACCTTGCGGATAATTTTGAACGGCCCAATGAACCGGGGAGCCAGTTTGTTTGAAGGCACTTGTAGGTTGAGATTCCTGGAGGAAATCCACACCCTGTCCCCAACCTGGAAGGAAACCGCTGGCAGCCGTCTGAGATTGGCATGCCGCTGATGTCTCTGGAAGGACTGGCTGAGGGACCTTTGTATCTGTGCCCAAGTGGAACGGAGTTGCTCCATATGCTCATCCAGAGCCGGAATCTGTTGTGACTGGAATGAGTCTGGGAGCAGGCAGGGCTGGAACCCATAATTAATGAGAAAAGGGGAGCTCCCAGACGATTAATTAACTGCACAGTTCCTGGCAAACTCTGCCCACGGCAACAGGTCGGCCCAATTATCATGATGATCGGTCACAAAACAATGCAAAAACTGCTCCAGTCCTTGACTGGCACACTCAACGGCCCCGTTGGTCTGGGGATGGTAGGCGGAAGAGAATGATAGTTGTATGCCCATCTGGCCACAGAACGCCCTCCAGAATCTTGACACGAATTGACTCCCTCGGTCCGACACTATCACTCTGGGAACCCCGTGCAAGCGGAATACTTCTCTAGCAAAAACTATTGCCAATTCCTGGGCCGCAGGAAGGCCAGAGAGGGGCACGAAATGAGCCATTTTAGAGAACCTATCTACCACCATCAGGATAAACGTATAGCCCTTGGATACCGGCAACTCTCCCAAAAAGTCAATAGATATGTGGGACCAAGGGCGTTCGCCATTAGGCACTGGTTGGAGCAGCCCCACTGGGAGATGTCTGGGAGTTTTAGCACGGGCACAGGTGGCACAGGCGGCAGTAAAGGCAGAACAGTCAGCTTTCAGAGAGGGCCACCAGAATGTTCGTGATAGTGACCATGCCAGCTGATCCCTGCCAATATGCCCAGCTGCCTTAGATGAGTGATAGGTCTCGAGTAACCGGGTACGGAAAGGCTCATCCACAAAGCACTTGCCAACTGGGGTTTCAGGAGGTGCCCGAGCTCGTGATGCCAATATTTGCTCCCCCAGTGGCAAAGTGATACTGGTGCGAATCGTAGCCAGGATCCTATCTGGCTGAATTATAGGAACCGGGGCCTCATCCTTCTCAATGTCCGTGCAAAACTGTCTAGATAGAGCATCTGCCCTAAAGTTCTTGGACCCAGGCAAGTATGATACTATGAAGTTGAATCTTGACAAGAATAGGGCCCACCTAACCTGGCGAGATGACAGCCTTTTAGCCTCTGACAGGTAAATCAAGTTCTTATGATCCGTAAGAATTAATACCGGGGTTCTTGTGCCCTCCAGAAGATGTTGCCATTCCTTTAATGCCACACGGTCTCAGGTTACCACCCTCCTTGGGGCGCTGGGAGAGAACTGCCCCTACCCCAACCTCAGAGGCATCAACCTCTAACGTAAATGGCAGGGTGGGATTAGGGTGGGATAGTATAGGAGCAGAAGCAAATGCACTTTTGAGGGTTTCAAAGGCCTTCTCAGCTGCCTCAGACCATTGAGAGGGATTCACGCCCTTGTGCGTGAGGTCAGAGAGGGGTTTTACAATGGTGGAAAAGTTCTGAATAAATTTTCTGTAATAATTGGCAAAGCCCAAGAACCGTTGGATAGCTTTTAACCCCTTGGGTCGTGGCCATTGTAGGACTGCAGCCAACTTCTCTTGGTCCATAGCGATGCCATCCTTAGATATAACAAAACCCAAGAAGGGTACTTTGTAACAATGAAATTCACATTTCTCTAGTTTACAGAACAATTTGTTCTTACGTAAACGGAGAAACACCTCAGAAACATCCTGGATGTGCTGAGTTAAATTGGCAGAGTGAATCAATATATTGTCAAGGTACATGACTACACAAGACTGTAACATATAGCGGAGGATATCATTGATGAACTCTTGAAATACGGCAGGTGCATTACATAATACAAATGGCATTACTAGATATTCGTAGTGGCCAGACCTAGTATTGAATACCGTTTTCCACTCATCTCCGGCCCCGATCCTTATTAGGTTGTAGGCGGCACGTAAATCGAGTTTCGTAAAAATAGAAGAGCCTTTCAACCTGTCAAATAACTCTGTAATGAGTGGAATGGGGTACGCATTCTTGGGCATGAGCTTATTAAGTCCACGGTAGTCAATACATGGTCGTAATTCTATTTATATTTCATAAAAGTCGTGTCCACTAATAACATACTTATGAATGCTAAATATGACGCTGTAGTTTTGCTTTTAAAGAGATAACTAATATATCAGGATTATAACAAGCTTGATGACAGATCTAACCAAAACAGTAGCTTTAAGCCTCTTTTTATATTCATTTAGACAATATTTTTTAATGTTTACACCAATTAAAAAAGTGTTTACAAAAATGCTGACTATGAGTGCATAAGATGTAAATGTATATGAAATCCTGAAATTTTTTGGTGAATATATCTTTAATTCTTTGAGAGCCAGCTGGTTGGGCAGCTTTTGCTCTAAAAAGAATTATTCTCAGCGCAAAGATTTAACTTAGCATTGAGAATTATTTACTGTGCTGTGATCTTAAAATATTCCACATGGTGGCAGCAAATGACTGTTCAGCTCTGGAACAGTGCACAGAGCTGCTGCACTCATGGTTTACAGTCTTTAAAAATTACATAAATGTTATTCTGGAAATTTAAAGCAAGAATTAATACATGAAACGCTTTGAGCTCCATAGGAATGCGTTGGATTACTCTCTGGCACTCAGTTGTATAAACTCTATAACTATCAGTTAAAAAATAGCCTAACGCGTTTCATGTTACTTTGTACTTGGACATAGGCTTATGATACTGCTCTGATGACAAGCAAACAAAATTGTGCTTTACTGTAAAATTATTTTGTCATTTGGGTTGTGCCATATAACGGTGATTTCTGAAATCTCACTTGCATTGGAAAAGAAGGGAACCAGTTGATCAAAGAATACTAGCTACAGAACAGAGTTAAATTATAACAACATGTTAAAATACAACTTGCTTTTATATGTCTATTGTCTGTATATCTATACCAAGTGTAGCCCCAGTGTGAGAAAAGCTCCTAACACTGTGAGTGCCTTCATCCTGCCTTCCTATATTATGTGTATATATTATATATTTCTGGTTCACAGTCTGCCCCTCCCTGGTGGTGGTGGTGTGGGGGTGGGGGGCGGAGTGCGCTGGTATCAGCGAATCACCACTGGGCAGTGATTGTGACAGGAGTGGCCGATTGCAGAGCATTTGCAATTTCTTACAAATCATACAGAGAAGTGGACAGAAGAGAACAAATATTATAGACTAGTTGAAGAGCCAGTCGTGGGGCAGTCATGCTCAGTAGAGACTGCCCGTGCCACAGCTGATACAGAGCTGGTACTACTGCGCATGACTTTGTCGTTACACACGTTTTAGCGAATTATTATATAGGATACTTCATCCTGGTAAAGCTGGGTATTATTTTTGTTTGTATAATTCATATTAGCCCTGGAGATTGGCCAGTAAAAAGTTGGAAAAATACTTTTTTGTAGCTCTTTTCTGACTCTTGCCATTCCATTAGTGCCGGTATGTATCCTGAATTTGGCCATTTGGGATCCATACAAAAAAGGCCCAAAAAGTCTTGTATACATCCATTCTTCTATTGCATTGCCCCAGAATGGCTTTTGCAAGGCTGTTCTTTGTGGCCAGACAGACATTCCCAGGCTGGGCAGCTTAGGAAGAGTGAGCCTGGTAAAAAGGCATTTTCAGTTGTAAGAGGCCACGTCCACCACTGCCCTCATAGTTACTTTGTCTTGTGGAGCAGCTGGAGGAGATAAAAATGTGTTATGTGTCAAAAAGGGTGGGGCTTAATCATAAATGGGGTGGGGCTTAACAGGTGTGGAAAAAGTAGGAGGAACAGGGTAGGAAGGAGGAGAAAAGGGCGGGAAGTGGGAGTAACAGGGTGGGAAGGATGAGAATTGAACAGGAAGTGGGAGGAACAGGGTGGGAAGGAGGAGAAGTGAGTGGGAAGAACAGGGTGGGAAGGAGGAGAAGTGAGTGGGAAGAATAGGGTGAGAAGGATGAGAATTGGACAGAAAGTGGGAAGAACAGGGTAGGAAGGAGATGAAATGGGCAGGATGTGGGAGGAGCAGGGTAAGAAGGAGCATAATTGGATAGGAAGTGGGAGGAACAGGGTGAGAAGGATGAGAATTGCACAGGAAGTGGGAGGAACAGGGTGGGAAGGAGGAGGATTGAACAGGAAGTGAGAGGAACAGGGTGGGAAGGATGAGAAGTAGGAGGAACAGGGTTGGAAGGAGGAGAAGTGGAAGGAAGTAAGAGGAACAGGGTGGGAAGGAGGAGAAGTGGGGGGGAAATGGGAAGAACAGGGTGGGAAGGAGGAGAAGTGGAGGGAAGTAAGAGGAACAGTGTGGGAAGGAGGAGAAGTGGAGGGGAAATGGGAAGAACAGGGTGGGAAGGAGGAGAAGTGGAAAGGATGTAGGAGGAACAGGGTGGGAAGGAGGAGAAGAAGGAAGAACAGGGTGGTGAATAGGAGAAGTGGGAAGAACAGGGTGGTGAGAAGGAGGAGAAGTGGGAAGCAAGTGATAAGAACAAGGTGGGAAGGAGGATATGAGGTCTGGAGCTTAGACTTACTCTACCTAAAGGAAAGTATGTTTAAAAAAATGATACACATGATGGGGTCTTGTACCCATATTAATCTATGTAAGACAATAGGAAGGGGTCCAGATCCCGTTCATTTTCCCTCCCTAACGGAAAGGATATATCTTAATTAATATGGGGAATGGAGCCTCCATAGCAATTGTTTTAAAAACCTGATTCCTCCGACCAGGGGTCATACGTATACTGGATGAGTTACCCCTTCTCGTCTGTGATTGGCTTGAAGGTTAAGCTACTCTAGGTTGTAACTCCACCTCCAAGCCACTGGGAGCATGGGAAATGATTAATCAGAGACTGACTGTATATAAGCCCTTCCATTTAAAAAAAAAATATATATATAACAGCTCCATAGCCCAATATAATTTTTTGGGGGCAGGCTCACAGTCTTACATGTAAGAATTTATATGAAGCGACTGGACACCATTTTTTTTTATCAAGAAGGAGAGTTGTGGGGATACTGTTACCTCTCCATTTCTTTAAAAGTTTTTAACACTTTTTATTTATTTCATTGTATTTGCCCCAGCAATTGAGGGGTCAATCGTGTTTTTGCTGGGGTTTTTTTTTTTTTTTTTAAGGGATAGAAATACTTAAGTATTACTAATCCCTATAGTAAAGTCCTTTTAAAAATACATGTATTGCCCCCAGTGTCATCTCTCAAACCTTTATGGTTCGAGAGATAATCGCTCATAAAGTTGCCCTCTCCCTCTCCCTTCCCCGAAGTCAGTGTGGTAGCTGACTGAAGGGAAATCCGGTCATAGATCATCAGGCGGCTCTGCAGCAGAGCAGCGATCGCGATAATAAAAAAAAAATCTTTCACTAAAACGCACGTAGAAGACCATTTCAGTGAAAGTTTTCTTTTTTATTAACGCAATCGCGGCTGTGCTGGAGAGCCACCTGAAAGTCGTACGACTTGCTTCCCTGCAGTCAGCTAGAACTCTGACTACGGGGAAGAGGAAGAGAGAGGGCAACTTTTGGAGCGATTATCTCTCAAACCATAAAGGTTTGAGAGATAAAACTGGGGGCAATACATGTATTTTTAAAAGGACTTTACTACAGGGATTAGTAATACTTAAGTATTACTATCCCTTTAAACATGATCGCTAACCCCTTAGTTGTTGGAGCAGCAAGATTGCTGCGATCGGCATGGAAAGGTTAACAATTTGTATAAATAGGTTGGTTGGGGGTGGCATTTTTTTTTTGGAAATGGCAGTTGTGACTGTTGACCCTTCAGCTTCCCCTTCCCGATCCAGCCCAAGTGTAGAGGCTTCCATCAGGCCACTTCCCTTGGACTTCTTGAGCGTTGATTTTGGGTCGCTTTAGAGCAATTTCTAGATCTCCAACATAATTCCTGAGTGGACTTCTTAGATGGTAAAGAGTGTCCGCTTCCTGAAAACTATCTCTGTGCAGAATGTATGAGCACAGAGGTTAGCAAAAAGCTAGTATGATTTGATAAGAGGGAAGGAACCTGTTGAGAAACTACCGAAGACGAAAAATTGAATGGTCAGATTCAAAGCCAAGGTCAGGGGCTGCCAGATATGGTTCATAAGCGAGTAGAGGAGGCCAAGAGGTCAGCGGCAGACAGACTAGGTTCAAAAATGATATAACAGGCTGAGGTTAGGGGCTGTCAGATTACTGAGCAAAAAACAGAAGGTAAGGCAAGGGTCAAACTGGAATAAACAAGAGGAACTAAGAGTAGAGCTAAAGCAAACATGCCGATAAAGAGCCTGACAAGAGAGCGTAGAGACTCAGGCGGTGCTGTTTATATATAAACATCCTGATATCACAACACGTGACATATGAAACCAGGAAGAGCCGCGATTCGGAACAACACATGCATGACCCGGGCAGCGCACATCAGGTACAAGACCCAGACTGAGATAAAGAGGAACACAATCCGGCAATCCATTTTGCAAAATTAACCAGCAGGAAATATCTGCTAGAACTAAAACAAGCCCATTGGATGGATATTGTGGGATGTGAAGGAATCCAGGTGTAACGGTTTTTAGGACACTCAGACCAGTAGGTGAAATAAAAACACAATTTATTCAGAGAAAAATAATGCAAAATAATGGCGGTAATAATACACAAACAGTGTAGACTGATAGGTTACAAGTGTAAATGCACAATAATATTACATGTACAAATACTAAGCAATAGAATGGGATATAACCCCAAAGGGTTAAGAACTTGATAACAGTCAGTCTCAGATGTGGATGTTTGGCACGCCCTGGGTGTTATAAGGCTGCGCTGGTAGACAAAGTTCACCATGTACTGGAGACAGGACTGCCTCGCCAAAGTGTTCGGGTAATAAGCAGAACAGGAATCCAACTAGCCCCCTCGGGCGTACCTACTAGATCTGCTTCTGCAAGTGAGAATAGCCCCCACGGGCGTAACAGGAACCGGCCTGCAATGCAAGAGCTACTAAGCCTCCTCGGACTTAACCGGATACTGGAGTTTGAAGTGCTAGAGCCAATAGCCCCCACGGGCGTTGTTACCGGATTTGCTAGCGCTGAAGCCTTTTAACTGCCACTACTCTGTATAACGGATATCGCCCAGTAACCGACAATAGGAGAGAGCCTTAGGCGCCCAACCGGCCCAAAAGATGTGACTACTCTGCAATGGAAGAATAGAGTTGCTGACGGTGAGCGGCCAACTCAGCAGGAGTATCACCGAGAACGAAGCTCGTACTGGAGGTAGAGAGAGTGAGAGCAAGGCAGCACTGCTAGGGTTAATAAGCACGTTTACTCGAGGTTTCAGCGAAACAGCAAGGCTCTGCAGTATGAGGGAGGCGTACTGAGACACACACAGCTCTGCACGGGTAGCGATACACTGCGCTGATCATGGGTAACACCAGGCAAGGCAGTCACACGGAAACTGGCAACAGCAGATGATAATGTCGCAGCGGCGACAACTGGAACGCGGGTCACTGGAACAAGCTGGAAGTCGATCTTCGGAGCAGGAAGACAGCCGGGACGGGTCGGAGCACGTAGGAGGTAGTCATACAAGCCGGGTCATACACAAACAGGAACGTCAGCCAAGCCGGGTCAGGATCCAAGGGTGGTACGCAGTCGGGCCGGATCATACACAAACAGGAACACTGGAGAATAGTCAGGACAAGCCGATTTGGTACACAGAAATCCAGAACACAGGAACACAGCAACAGCACTACTGGCTCAGAAACACCACGAAAGGGCATCTGACAGGTGTCTGGGCCAGGCATAAGAAGGTCACCAGGGGCGGGCCAAACTGGCTCAGCAAATCAGAGCGAACCACAGGAAAGAGTGACAAGAATCACAGGCACTGTGATAGTACCCCCCTCTCAAAGACCCCCTCTCCCTGCCGGAGGTCTGGGTTTCAAAGGATATTTAGAGTGAAAGCTGCATACCAATCTAGGCGCATGGGGGTCCCCTTGATTAACCCAAGAACGTTCCTCAGGACCATAGCCCTTCCAATGGACCAAATATTGCAGCTTTCCTCTAAATCTCCTAGAATCAATAATACTCTGGACCTCATACTCTTCTTGGCCCTGGACGTCCAACGGCCCAGGAATCACTGGCGTAGTAGTATAACGATTACACACCAAGGGTTTCAGAAGCGACACATGGAACACATTGTGAATGTGCATTGAGGGTGGAAGTTCCAGTGCATAAGAAACCAGATTAATCTTGCTGATAATCTTAAAGGGACCAATGACCCAGGGAGCCAGTTTGTTGGAGGGCACTTGTAAATTGAGGTTTCTGGATGACAGCCATACCCTGTCCCCAACTTGAAATGAGACCGCTGGGAGACGTCTGTGATTTGCGTGCCGCTGATGACGCCTAAATGACTGATTGAGGGACCTCTGAACCTGTGCCCAAGTGGAACGAAGTTGCGCCAAATGCTCGTCCAGAGCAGGAATCTGCTGCGCCTGAAATGAGTCTGGGAGCAGACAAGGCTGGAACCCATAGTTAATGAGAAATGGAGAGCTCCCGGACGATGAATTAACCGCACAGTTTCTGGCAAACTCTGCCCATGGCAACAGGTCAGCCCAATTATCATGATGATCGGTGACAAAGCAACACAGGAACTGCTCCAGTCCCTGATTGGCACGCTCAGCGGCCCCATTAGTCTGGGGATGGTAGGCGGAGGAAAAGGACAATTGGATGCCCATCTGGCCACAAAATGCCCTCCAAAACCTAGAAACGAACTGGCTTCCACGATCGGAGACAATCACTCTGGGTACTCCGTGCAGGCGGAACACCTCTCTGGCAAAGACTACAGCCAATTCCTGGGCCGATGGAAGGCCAGTCAGAGGCACAAAATGTGCCATCTTAGAGAATCAATCGACCACCATAAGAATGAACGTATAACCCCTAGAGGCTGGTAATTCTCCCAAGAAGTCTATGGATATATGAGATCAAGGACGGTCTCCGTTGGGCACTGGTTGAAGTAAGCCCACAGGGAGATGCCTAAGGGTCTTGGCACGGGCACAGGAGGTACAAGCTGCTGTAAAAGCGGCGTAATCGGCTCTCAGTGTGGGCCACCAAAATAATTGCGAAAGGGACCATACGAGTTGGTCCCTACCAATATGCCCAGCCGCTTTAGAAGCATGATAAGTTTCCAACAGAAGGACACGGAATGGCTCATCCACGAAACACTTCCCCACTGGGGTCTCAGGAGGTGCCCTTGATTGTGATGCCAATATCTCCTCCCCCAGAGGCGAGGTTATGGTGGTACGAATAGTGGCCAGAATGCGGTCTGGCTGAATGATAGGTACAGGTTCTTCCTCCCTCTCAGTGTCAGAAGCGAACTGATGTGATAACGCATCAGCCTTAATATTCTTAGAGCCAGGAAGATAAGACACTAGAAAATTGAATCGAGACGAAAAAAGCGCCCACCTAGCTTGTCGAGAGGACAGTCTTTTGGCTTCGGAGAGATAGGTTAAATCCTTATGGTCAGTAAGGATTAGTACTGGAGTCTGAGTACCTTCCAAAAGGTGGCGCCACTGTTTCAATGCTAGGATAACGGCCAACAGTTCCCTGTCGACAATCTCGTAATGGCTCTGAGCACTAGACAATTTCTTAGAAAAAAAACCGCAAGGCCTCAAGGCGCCACCTCCCACAGGACATTGGGAGAGTACTGCCCCAACCCAACTTCCGAAGCGTCAACTTCCAATGTAAATGGCAGGGAGGGATTAGGGTGGGACAGTACTGGAGCAGATGCAAATGCAGATTTCAGGGTAACAAACGCGTCTTCAGCTGCCTCAGACCACTGAGAGGGAGAAGGGCCTTATGAGTCAAATCTGATAATGGTTTTACAATTGTGGAAAAGTTCTGGATGAACTTCCTATAATAGTTAGCAAAACCTAAGAATCGTTGAATGGCCTTTAACCCCTTAGGACGAGGCCATTGCAGGACTGCTGCCAACCTCTCCTGATCCATGGCAATGCCATTTTTGGAGATTATGAACTCCAGGAATGGTACTTGAGATGTATGGAATTCACACTTTTCTAGTTTACAGAATAACTTGTGCTTACGAAGTCGGAGCAAGACTTCTGAGACATCCTTAATGTGTTGGGAGAGGTTGGCAGAGTGAATTAATATATCATCTAGATATACTACCACACAGGACTGGAGCAGGTCTCGTAAAATATCATTAATAAATTCCTGAAACACTGCAGGTGCATTGCATAAGCCGAATGGCATCACCAGATATTCATAATGCCCTGTTCTGGTATTAAACGCCGTTTTCCACTCGTCACCTTCTTTAATTCTGACCAGATTATAGGCGGCTCGCAAGTCAAGTTTAGTAAAGATCGAAGAGCCCTTTAATCTGTCAAATAATTCTGTAATAAGTGGAATAGGATAGGCGTTCTTAGGCATTAGCTTATTCAGCCCTCGGTAGTCAATGCATGGCCTAAGTTCACCACTTTTCTTTTTCACAAAGAAAAATCCGGCACCAGCCGGGGACGTAGATTTACGAATGATTCCCCTCTCAAGGGCATCCGTAATATAATCCACCATAGCCTTATTCTCCTCACATGACAGTGGGTAAGTGCGTCCCCTGGGGGGCACCACACCTGGAGGCAAATCAATGGCGCAATCATACGGCCTATGCTCAGGTAATGCGCTGGCCTCTCCTTTGCTAAATACATCACTGAATTGCCCATATTCTGTTGGCACAGCCGGAGAGGTATACATAATCTTGACAGGTAAAGAGAGACAATTCTTGTTACAGTACTCAGACCAGGAGTTAAACTCACATCTCTGCCAGTCAAATTGAGGATTATGTATCTGTAACCATGGGAACCCCAAAATAACTGAATGGTGCGGGGAACTAATGATCTGAAATCGTATCTGCTCCCTGTGACAAGCCCCCACAGTCATTGTCACTGGAATTGTCTCAAACGTAATGAATGCAGGCTCCAGGGGTCTGCCATCAATGGCCTCTATTGCCACAGGAGAATCCTTTTTACATAAAGGAATGCCGTGCAAGTCGGCAAAGGACTGGTCCATGAAGTAGCCGGCTGCCCCGGAGTCCACCAATGCCAGGACCTTGATTACCTTGTCCGCCCAAGCAAATACCACCTGGATGGTGGGTTTAGTGGTGCTAGAATCTAGGGACTGTTCTACACCACCTAGGGCCTGTCCCCCAAGGTACCCTAGGTGCGTTCGTTTCCCGGCCTTACTGGACAATTGCGTAATAGATGCCCAGGTTTGCCACAATATAGGCATAAGCCTTGCCTCCTACGATACAATTTTTCCTCCTTAGTGAGCCTAGTGAACCCTAATTGCATAGGTTCAGTACTATCGGTTGGTCGTTCAGGAAGAACGGGTGGTGTGGGTGGGTTAAGGAAACTGGTCTGGCCATAGTTTTTTGCTTTAGCCCTTTTAGCCAACCGTCTCTCACGGATGCGGGAGTCTATTAACATGACATAATCGATGTATTCATCCAGATCGCTGGGTACATCTCGAGCGGCTATCTCATCCTTAATCTGTTCAGAGTGACCCTGGGTAAAGGCTGCAAGTAAGGCCTCATTGTTCCAGCCCACCTCTGCTGCCAAGGTCCGGAACTCGATAGCATAATCGGCCAGCGTGCGTTCACCCTGCTGAATTTCCATCAGCCTTTTGGCAGCAGAGGCAGCCCTGCCAGGAACCTCAAACACTCGTCTGAACTTCATCACGAATTCTCTAAAGTTCAGTGTGCAGGGTCTGGCATTCTCCCACAACGGATTCGCCCATGCCAAAGCTTTGCCCGTCAACAGAGATATCATAAAACAGACCTTACTACGGTCGTTAGGAAATGCCTGGGGTGCCAATTCCAAAAATATCTCCAACTGATTAATGAATCCCCTGCATAGGGAGGGTTCGCCATCATATCTTAACGGTAACGGCGCCGCTGCCGTTAACCCTCTCGAGTTAGCTGAGGGGACTACAGACGGATTCTCCGGTGTCAGGACTGGGGGGACCACCGGATTAGGACTAGGCTTGTCCAAATGTACTGTACCTTCGAGTAACGTCTGTAGAGCCAGTGCCAGTTGGTCCAGGCGCTGCTCATGGACATCCATTCTCCAGTGGATGTTCTGGGTATTACTTTCACCCTTACCGTCTGAGGTCATGGCCCTTTCGTACTGTAACGGTTTTTAGGACACTCAGACCAGTAGGTGAAATAAAAACACAATTTATTTAGAGAAAAATAATGCAAATGTTCGCCCTCTAGTGGCGGTAATAATACACAAACAGTGTAGACTGATAGGTTACAAGTGTAAATGCACAATAATATTACATGTACAAATACTAAGCAATAGAATGGGATATAACCCCAAAGGGTTAAGAACTTGATAACAGTCAGTCTCAGATGTGGATGTTTGGCACGCCCTGGGTGTCATAAGGCTGCGCTGGTAGACAAAGTTCACCATGTACTGGAGACAGGACTGCCTCGCCAAAGTGTTTGGGTAATAAGCAGAACAGGAATCCAACTAGCCCCCTCGGGCGTACCTACTGGATCTGCTTCTGCTAGTGCAAGTGAGAGTAGCCCCCACGGGCGTAACAGGAACCGGCCTGCAATGCAAGAGCTACTAAGCCTCCTCGGACTTAACCGGATACTGGAGTTTGAAGTGCTAGAGCCAATAGCCCCCACGGGCGTTGTTACCGGATTTGCTAGCGCTGAAGCCTTTTAACTGCCACCACTCTGTATAACGGATATCGCCCAGTAACCGACAATAGGAGAGAGCCTTAGGCGCCCAACTGGCCCAAAAGACGTGACTACTCTGCAATGGAAGAATAGAGTTGCCGACGGTGAGCGGCCAACTCAGCAGGAGTATCACCGAGAACGAGGCTCGTACTGGAGGTAGAGAGAGTGAGACCAAGGCAGCACTGCTAGGGTTAATAAGCATGTTTACTCGAGGCTTCAGCGAAACAGCAAGGCTCTGCAGTATGAGGGAGGCGTACTGAGACACACACAGCTCTGCACGGGTAGCGATACACTGCACTGATCGTGGGTAACACCAGGCAAGGCAGTCACACGGAAACTGGCAACAGCAGATGATAATGTCGCGGCGGCGACAACTAGAACGCGGGTCACTGGAACAAGCTGGAAGTCGATCTTCGGAGCAGGAAGTCAGCCGGGCTGGGTCGGAGCACATAGGAGGTAAACCAAGCCGGGTCAGGATCCAAGGGTGGTACGCAGTCGGGCCGGATCATACACAAACAGGAACACTGGAGAATAGTCAGGACAAGCCGATTCGGTACACAGAAATCCAGAACACAGGAACACAGCAACAGTATTACTGGCTCAGAAACACCACGAAAGGGCATCTGACAGGTGTCTGGGCCAGGCATAAGAAGGTCATCAGGGGCGGGCCAAACTGGCTCAGCAAATCAGAGCGAACCACAGGAAAGAGTGACAAGAATCACAGGCACTGTGATACCAGGCTATATGTGATATATTTTGAGATGTACAAAGGCAACAGATCTGTTTCATTCTGACATATAAGGATTTCACAGTGCACAAACAGATAAAATGCCGTGCTGTGATTACACCCTTTGACTGCCATAGAGGTGTTCTCATCTTTGGTCTGTTAGTTACTGCCCTTTTACTTATTGGAAACTAGAGTAGGGTGACCACATGCCCCCGATTGCCCACAACAGTCCCTGAATTTTAGATGTGTGTCCCTTGTCCCGGGCAGCACCTTTCTAGGACAATACAAAGTCCCAGAATGAAGACTCCAGAGCATTAGAAGGAGAACTGTCCATGGCCTACTGTGACAGGAAGGGATGCCTTTGCTGGGCTACAACAAAATGGCTTCCAAACAGAGCTCTAACACCAGAGAGAGAACTGAGCCTTCGTGTTGATAGAACTGCCGTGCAATTGTGTTGGAATGTAAGGCTAGTCTAAGGCTTTAGGCATTATGTACATTACCTTGTAGCCCACAACAGGCATCGCTTTCTGTCACTGAAGTGAATGGGCAGTTGTTCCTGTAGTGTATAGAACTCTATGATGCTCCAGAGAAAGAGTGGGTTATGCTCTGATGTCCAGTGATGTATAGTGACTCCTCCCACATAGCTACAACAGAGCAGCGGACAAGTACTCTACTGCTCTCATCTCCGCAGTTTCCCTGAATGGCAGACTGGAACTGGGGTCACCCCAAACTAGAGATGCTAATGTATTGAGAAGCAATGAGCTTCAGGCGTCTCCAGCCTCTAACAGGTTAACCCCTTAACGGCCAGCCAAGCACGCACGCAGCCGTCACTTAATGTCCACGTAACATTTTTTTTTCTGCTCCTCCGATTCCGGACTCTTCGAACAGCGTTCAGCCATGCGGGGACCCGGCGTTCCATGACGTTCATGTACGTCTTTTGTCCTTTAGGGACATCCACTCGTGACATACATATACATCATGGGTCGTGAAGGGGTTAAAGGTTGTTCCCAGGATTCAGTGGAACTTCTGCTACTTAACCCTTTGAGTGCCAGAGGGATAAGCAAAACTATGTGAATCAATGCATTGCATACCACTCTGGCATTCAAAGGGTTAAACCGTTTGAGTGACAGAGGGCTGTCCAATGCACAAGCACTCACAGGGTTAAACATGGACAGCTCTAGAAATTCTACAACTGGGATCGTACGTGTTCTGTTAAAGGGATAGTAAGCCTATATTTTGTGTCTATGCCTGTGGAGAACATTAATGGAACACTAAGGGGGAGAGTCACTAAGCAGTGATAAAGCGGAGATAACTTCTCCAGTGATATCACTTCTCCAGTTCCTATGTTATTGTATGGAACCAATGCACTAAGATGTCCAAGTCTGAAGAAATCTGACACTGTCACAGTAGAAACTGGAGAAGTCATCTCTGTTGATCACCTCTTTATCACTGCTTACTGAATCTCCCCCTAAGACTTCCTAATAATAAACTCTTAATTACCATCACCCCTTAATGGCCAGGGGGGTGTGCAGCACATTGCAAAGCAATGTTTTACACACCCCTCTGATCCTAAAGGGAGGTTAGTCTAGGAGGAAAATCCTAACGGCCACTGTAAGTCTGTTCTATCCCTGTGTTTAACTGGTATTAGATATCATGTCTATGGATGGGGGCAAAACTTTCCACCTCAAACTGAAATCAGAGAAAAATGGCACCTTCCGCTTGGCAAAACATTTCCAGTGAAAAGTGTTGATTTCCCACTTTTTTCGCCTAGCTCGTTCCATTGAAATCAATGGGAACATAGAAGTTACCCACAACACATAGCAAATATTATTTTATTTCCCGAAGGCATAGTATAAAAGGGGCATGAGGGTGCCTGTGTTGGTGGGGTGTGGGGAAAGAATGAGTTGAACAGGGGATGATTTTTTTTTGGGGGGGTGTTCACTGGGATTGGGGAGAGGTAGATAATAGTCAATATATATATATATATATATATATATAAAAGAAGACTTTGTGCCTGCCAAAACACACCCAGGGGAGGCAGAAAGGAGGAGTTACTGCTCCCATTGGGTGATTCAATCATGCAGGGAGTTGGCCCGCTGCAGCCCGCCCACCACTATCAAAGTCAGAAAAAAACAAAATGGATGCCACTTGCTACTACACTACAGACAAACACACACGCATGCCCCACTCTCACAGCACCAAACACACACACATGCCCCACTCTCACAGCACCAAACACACACACATGCCCCACTCACACAGCACCACAAACACACACACACACGCCCCACTCACACAGCACCACAAACACGCCCCACTCACACACACAGCACCACACACACACACAAATGCCCTACTCACACAGCACCACACACACATGCCCCACTCACACACACACGCCCCACTCACACAAACAGCATCAAACACACAGTCACCCTGGCTCCCAGTGGCCTCAGCAGGGCCTGTAGTATAGCCACTCAAGGGAAGCTGCAGCACCAGGGGAACAAAATGGCACTCAAAAGGGTTAAGGTATGCCCTCATTGATGAATTATTTCTCTTGACTGTCATCATTTGTCATGCAAGACACTGGGCAGATAGCCATCAGGTACACACTTAACCCACTGACTGCCACAGGGTTGTGTATCAAGTTTTACCCCTCAGGGAGTGTGTTCAAACCCCTCACACTGTAAACCTGCATCCCCCCCCCACTTCTCCTCCTTCCCCAGCCTATTACTAACACTTTTTCCACATTTATGTTAAGCCCCGCCCACTTGTAACCCAAATTGCCCCATTGCTCTCTCCACATCAGTCCCCTCCAGGGACTCCAAGTCAAAATTCCCAGGTACGAATATACTTCACACTGCTATTTAACTATGATATGCTTCTCTATACCTTAACCCTTTGAGTGCCAGAGGGGTGCACAACTCACGCGCACATGTGTTTCTGCGCGTATATGTTGCATGTGTACATCTCTGTTACATATGTGTGTCCATGTCTTTTGCATGTTTCTGCCACTCACTGTGTGTTGCATATGTCTGTGTTTATCAGTGTGTCTACATTTCACACACGTGCGCCTAACGGTCATAACATGACGGGCAACGCCGTCCCACATTGCTAGAGTATATATGTAAGAGAGAAAACCTGCGTCCCCTGCCACACACAGGTAGGAGCGGGTGTAAGGAAGAGTTGGCCCACCCCCCAACATTAGGCTGACCAAACCTCACCTTTAACAGGGGACGCATAGGAGAAATGCATACTGCAGGACTGCATTGATTTCGGTGAAGTACTGCAAAATGGCTATTTCCTATGTGTCCCTGGTTAAAGGTGAGATCTGGTCAGCCTACCCAACATCAGTCTTAACCCTTTGAGTGCCAGAGGGGTACGCATAGATTGCAAAGCAATGCGTTGCATACCTCTCTGGCACTCAAAGGGATACTGCTACATCACTTCTCTTGATTTACAACTCCTACAGTAAACAACTCATGGCACAATAATAGAACCCACCAACCAGCAGCTCCCATTTTGCTGGGGAGCCACACATTGATCACTTCTTTCAAAGAGCATAAAAACTTCTGCTTCCACCCCCTGTCCCATAATGCACTGGGACATTCAGAGTCAGATTGGAATCAGGTGAGTGGAGTCAGCTGGGGAATAGGTTAGAACACACAGATCTTCAGTTTCCATGGTAAGAACTGGGGCTGATGGACTCACTTTGTTTCAGTTTAACTCTTTGAGTGCTGTTGCAATGCCTTGGATACTTCTCTGGCACTCAGAGGGTTATGCCCATTAACCCTTGGAGTACCAGAGATGATATGCAGCACATTGCTCTGCATACCTCTGTCACTCAAAGGGTTAATATCTGTTTGGAAAGCTTCCACATTTGGGTATTGTGCAGCCCACTCTTTCCTCACAAGCTGCCCACAGGGATACACTGATTTCTTTGAAAATGTCCATTGATTTCAATGAGACTATTAATCCCATGAATGCTACAGACAATGCAAACACATTGCCAAAGCAACACTGCTTTGGATGAAGGCCTCCGCAGCAACAACTTTTGTCCTGCGTACCAACAAATTTGGTAATTTCATCAACCCATCTGGTCCTTCTTCTTGGGCAAGTAACATCCAGTGGAATCTATTCCAAAATTCATTGGTCCACCTACCATCAGGTCCTCTTACTATGTGGCCTACCCATTTCCATTTTAAGCTATTTACTCTTTCAATTATGTCAAAGACCTTTGTTTGCTGATGAATCCACACACACACATTTTTCTATCTCTTTTTATTAGGTTCGCCATTTGACGCTCCATACTTCTCTGTGTAACAATAATTTTTGTATGACTTTGGCATTCAGTGTCCATGTTTCACAGCCGAATGTGAGGACTAGGAGGTCACACTGGTCAAAAACCTTTCGCTTGAGGCAGAGTGGTAAATTTGTCTTAAAGACAGTACCACTAACATATAAATATAATGGACCTTGGAAGCCACACACGATTCTAAAGGGCAAGGCTTTCTCTATGACTCTAGCCACATCGGTCAAGTAAAATGTCCCCCTGCAGTTACAGAAGACAGCAGAGTTTAAAGGCAAAAAAACAAACATTTAAAGATAAAAGTGACTATTGTATGAAGGACACCTGCCTAGTTATGTCCTCCTGTTTAACAAGTTAAGAGCACTTTAATTCTGTCAAATCAGTATCCCTGTGTATGCAATGTGAACCATTCGTTTCGTTGTGATGAAGCACACGCATGTAGAGGTGCAGTGTAATAAGGCAAAGATACCGGAAGGGAGAGCTCAACGGAGCGACCATTAATGTAAAACCAGCCGATAATTAAAAGTAAAAAAAACGCTTTATTTAGAAACTCATATTAAAATCAAAGTGGGAACAGAGAAAACAGGAGAAAAAAGGATGTTTAACTCTACAAGATCTGCCTTACACATTTCGTGATTATAACTCACTTTTTACTTTTAATACTTGACCATACGTTAACGGTCGCTCTGTAGAGCACTCCCATTGCGGTGTCTTCATGTTTGCTGACACCATGACTGTGGTTATTGGGGACTTCACTGGAGCGTCCAAGGCACTGAGGGCCCCGTAAGTGTACTATATGGCTTCTTTCTTCCGAATTTATACATCATATGTTATATGCTACATTATCTGTGAGTAACTAATAGCGGTGGCAGAGCTCTTTTGTGCACTATCTAGTGTAATAAGGCACCCCTATTTAGTTCATACATGCCTGTATATATTTAAATTGATACTAACACCTAAAAATGAACTGGGGTTATACACACCTAAATAACTTGTGCCACGTTAGTCTTTGTAACATTTCACTTGTCTTTGCCTATGCTCTCTTTCCTGACTCCTCCAGGGCTCATAATACATTCCCAATATCGATAGGGTGCCTAAGAAGTGCTTGTGCTGTGTTGTCTTTAAATGGACTGACATAAGGTAACAATGTTTCTGAATAGAAGATTGGTGGGTACTACCTCAATATATTACAGTATTATCTCTGCAAAATGGCTCCAGAGGATGATGGGAGTTGTAGGCTAAGAAAAGATGGCAGCCTTGTGGGATCCCACTCTTGGCACAGATATATATTCAGTAGCAGAAACCATTTCTTATTGTTGGTGTAATAAAATGTTGCCCCTATCCTATCAGACAGCCGCAAGAGAAGCCAAAGGAGTGTTTCTTGGCTACTGGAAACCCTCTCTCAGTTTGCTATTGGATGGTGCAGGCTAGGTGTGCAATCACACTGAACAATACATATAATTAATGAAGCAGTAAAGTTTTATTTAAAAAAAAAAAAAAAAAAAAAAAAAAGAATTTAATACGGCAGAGTAATCCAAGTTCGGTCCTCAAGAGCTACCAACAGGCCACGATTTCAAATGATAGTAATGTTTAATTTTAAGTTTCTTTGATATTGTAGGCATTAAAAAAAGAATTACATTGATGTCTTATCTCTCAAACATTTATAGTCTGAGAGATATAACGGTCTAAAGTTCCTCCCTCCAGGCTGTTTCAGAGAAGTCAGGGTTCTATCTGACAGCACCAGATTCTGGTCATTTGATGGCAGCTCTTCAGCAGAGCCGAAATCACTCTATCCTATATAATAATTTGCTAAAACGTGTGTAACGACGCAGTTATGCGCAGTAGAGACTGCTGCGAGTGCTGCAGACATAGGCAGTCTCTACTGCGCATGAATGCCCCGCGACCAGGTGGCAGTGGCACTGTGGCCCGTGTAATGGGCTCTTCAACTAGTTTAGAAATAAATACTTAATTGGAATGGTCTACAAAGTGTGCCTGGTTTGCAATGACCAGAATCTGCTGTTGTCAGAGTGCTTACTTCTCTGAAACAGCCTGGAGGGGGGAACTTTAGCTAGTTATATCTCTCAAACCATAAATGCCTACAATATTAAAGAAACTTAAAATTAAACATTACTATCCCTTAAACAATATTCCTGATTGAGAGTAGGCAAGTCGTTCAGTGGCTTATTATCACAGTGCCTGTGATCCTCCTCTGTCACTCTTGCTTGTGGTGTGTGCTGATTTGCTGTACTGGTTTGGCCCGCCCCTGGTGACCTTTTTATGCCTGGCCGTGACACCTGTCAGGTGCCCTTTCGTGGTGTTTCAGAGCCAGTGTTGCTGTTGCTGAGTTCCTGTGTTCCGGATTCCTGTGTACCGATTTGGCCTGTTCTGACTACGTTCCTGTGTTCCTGCTCGTGATTGACCCGGCTTGTCTGAGTACCACCTCCGTGATCAGACCCGGCTTGGCTGACTTCCTGCTACGTGACCAGGAATGGCCTGCTCCAGTGACCTGCTTGTTCCTGCTTTCCTCTCCGGTTGTCGCCGTAGCGACATTCTGACCTCCGCTGCTGCTGCCTGCCAGGCTGGCAGTGTGACCTACTTCTGCCATGTTGTGCTTTGTTCCCAGTGCTGAGTCTCCGTGCCTACTTGCAGAGCTGTGCTCCTGTTACTGAGCCTCCATGATACTTGCAGAGCTATTCCGCTTCTCTGAGCCTTCGATCCGTAAAGCTGTATTTTAACCCTAGCTGTGCCGCATTATATAGTTACATAGTAATTTAGGTTGAAAAAAGACTTGCGTCCATCCAGTTCAACCCTTTTCCTATTCCTGTTTACCATCGCTGACCCAAAAGAAGGCATCCGACTCCAAATGGCAATCAGACTTCTCCCTGGATCAACAAGCCCTAACTAAATATTAATCCCAATACTAACGTACATAGCCCTCTATGTTATGCTCTTTTAAATAAGTATCCAGGCCCCATTTAAAGGCATCTAATGTATTTGATAGCACCACCTCCTCCGGAAGTGCATTCCATACCTTTATTGTCCTTACTGTAAAGAAACCCTTCCGCTGTTGTAGATTAAATTATCCTTAGCTGAGCCTCCTCTCTCCGGTACAGAGCCTAGCCATATTGCACTACATCTGCCGAGTCGGCCGCTTATGTTCTGGTTGGTCGGCGGCTCATTCTACCAAACTGCAGAGTAGTCCTGTTTGGTAACGATCCCGGTAGGGCACCATTGGCTCTTGCTCATACGTTTCCACCCATTGGGGCTTAAAGGCTCAAGCTACTACACCTAAGGGTAGGCTCCAGTGGAAGGCTATTGGCTTCTCCGCTTGCAGCATAGTGTGGTCTCCGTTGTTACGCCCGCGGGGGCTACTGGCTCAAAGCTCTTGCAGGTTGACTTAGGTATACGCCCATGGGGGCTATTGGCTCACTACCTCTGTTCCGTTGGTCTCCGTTAGTACGCCCGTGGGGGCTATTAGCCAGCTCTTGCAGTGCAGCTGTACCGTGGTGACACCCATGGGGGCTACCGACTCACGCACTTGCAGATCCAGTTGTATCCTTGGTTACGCCCGAGGGGGCTATTCTGGGCAACTGTTCTGCTGATTCTACCTCTGGTCACACAGGGCCTAGCAGCATTCCTGCCTCAAGAACGCTAAGTGTTGTTCCATCTACACTTAATACTCCCAATCACCAACTTGGACGTGCCAAACTCCACAACAGAGACTGACTGTTTTTGCATTTAACCCTTAAATGTATCTCTACTATGTGCCTGTCCTGAGACAGTATATGTGATACTCTGATTCTGTATACTGGGCCTGTGGGGGCATCTCTGTCCATATTTTGCTATTATTTTGTGTTGCCTGTAGAAGGCGATCGTTTACCTTATTTTTCTTTTAAATAAAACTGTGTTTTATTTTACTACTGGTCTGAGTGTCTTAAAAAACCGTTACACTTATTCATGTTGACTGACCAGTGCTCAAGTATGGGAAAACCTTAAATCCTGATCTGTTGGTAGTCCTTGACGACCAAACTTGGACACGCCTGTTATAGGGCACTTCATACAGAGCAAAGCACTGGATCCGTTACCAACATTTTATATGGAGCAACGCAGTCCATGGCTCAGCTCTCCCATAGAGATCAACAGGAAAAAATGCTGTATGGACACAAGAGGGTAGATGCACTAAGTGGTGATAAAGAGGTGATAACTTCTCCAGTGATATCACTTCTCCAGTTCCTATGTTATTCTATGGAGCCAGTGCACTAAGATTTCTTCTACTTTAGAGATCCTAGTGCATTGGCTCCAGAGAATAATACAGGAACTGGAGCAGTGATATCACTGGAGAAGTCATGGTCGCTTTATCACACTTCAAAACTTCAAAAAAAAACTTTGAACTTTTCAATTACTCTTGTTTTACTCACAGGAAAAGCCTTACTCTATAGATTTTTTTTTTTTTATGAAAAATAAGATTTTGTGTATTAATTGGCAATTTGCAGCTTGGTAAATTCCAGCCTGTGCAGTGTTGGCTAATGCTGACAATTACTCAGAGCCTGACAGCATATGACAGAAGGGTATGCAATGCATTCCTTTACAATGAATTAAGCACCCGCTCTTATCATCAAAGGGTAAACATATATACAGTAAAATGAATTACCCATGCACACGTGTAAAGTCACATCACTCAGTCTTTATAAAATCAATCCATTTATTGTAAGGAACAAAAAAAAAAAAAAAAAAGATTAAAGAGACCAAGCTGTTATAAAGCTTAAGCACCTTTTACGTGCGAAATGCGTATGTGCAGTTTAAACGGATCACCCCAAAATACCCCCCCAACAATAATTATTCATATAGCAATAAGCTTAGAAATAGTAGGATTATCCAGTGTTATTTAGAAATCCTACTTGATCTGAGACTGACGGGCAGTCTTCTTGCTTTAGAGGCATCAGTGCGCCTGCGCCGTCAGTTCCTTCTGTTACCTTAAGGTACAATGCAGCGCCTCCTAGAGGAGACCAGGACGGACAGTGCAGGTGCACAGGTGTCTCTAAGCCAAGATGTCTGCCTGTTTGTCTCAGAAGAAGTAGGATTTCTTACTAATGCTGTACTTATGCTGGATAATACTACTATTTCTATGCTTATCGCTAATTATCGGGGGGGGGGGGGCTTTATTTGGGGTGACAGTTCCGCTTTAAATGCGAAACGTGTAAAACCTATTGGCTTGGTCTCTTATTTGTTCCTTTTCTTTTTCAGCTCTACTCCATAAATGGATCAGTTTATGAAGACTGAGAGATGTGAAAAATTAGTGTGGAGAAATATTTTATTGTGTAGTTCTCATCTGGAGGTATTGGGGGACCCCCTGTTTCACCCTGCACTCAGATATGGAATTGAACTGGCAGTCCACAGTCATTTAATATTAACCCTTTGAGTGCCGGTGGGGTACACAAGCATTGCTCAGCAATGAGTTGCGTACCCCACTGGGCCAAAAATATACTATATATCATCTAGTGCAGGATAAGAGATTGGATATTCATTATTTGCAATCACGTGTATAAAACGTATATCATACAACAATATAAAAGGCCAGGCGTATGTTTGTGCCGTTGATCTCGTTTGTGAAGAATTGTTTGTCCGATGCAGTCATGCGCAGTAGAGACTGTCCGAATGCACAGAAGCAGTCATGCACAGTAGAGACTGTCCGAATGCACAGAAGCAGTCATGTGCAGAAGAGACTGTCCGAATGCACAGAAGCAGTCATGCGCAGTAGAGACTGTCCGAATGCACAGAAGCAGTCATGCGCAGTAGAGACTGTCCGAATGCACAGAAGCAGTCATGTTGAATGCACGAATGGCAGTCTCTACTGCGCATGACTGTCCGAATGCACAGAAGCAGTCTCTACTGCACAGGACTGCATCGGACAAACAATTCTTCACAAAGGAGATCAACGGCACCAAGCTAGGGAGATACAAATGTTCAACTCAAGCCCAAATACACAAGAAACATTCACCACGCAAACCTCCGGCAGAGGTGCAGATAAGGAGTCCCAATCCTTTATTACAATGTTGCAAGAAGAAAAAGAAATACCGCACACGTCGCCACGTCATGTCTATGATTAAGCACATATGTACAAAACACGTGAGACGTCTATTTCCATGTGGTGTCTGTTTTGATTTACCTCAATAAAAGTTGGCGACAAGTGCGGTATTTCTTTTTCTTCTTGCATCGGACAAACATACATCTGGCCTTTATCACGCACTTTGGCCGTGCTTGGGCTTTTACACTAATATATGTATAAAATGCAAGTTATATAATTGTTATAAATGATCAGACTTCTTTTATTGCATGGTGTGCAGATGTTAAATATGGTATATAAAAAGCAATTCATTTAATACTGTTAACTCCTTGGATGCTAGTGAGGTTTTCGATGCACTGAGACCTCACAGGCATTCAGTGAGTAAAACGTCATTCAGTTCTTCTTTTCTTAAACGCAAGCTGGGATTCCATTAATCAAGTATTTCTAATTGAGTATTTCATGAGACTTCTAAGGGGACAGAGACAGTGTCAGGGTTAAGGTTGATCAGCTTGTTGCTTGCTTGGGCCAGTTCTGAAATGGAGACGCGTCCTCTCTGTCTGATAAACTGGGCGACTGAGGCCATTTCTTCAGGCGTGATGAAGATAAATTTCCCTCGGTCATCGATCACCCCTGAAGAAGAATAAAGAAGAGTATCTGCCTTTAGAAATTTTTTTTTTTAGGAAACAGCAATTTGATCTCTATAGTGCCAGAGGGGTGTGCAGAACATCAATCTGGTACTCATATGGTTAAACAGAAAAAGACATTTAACCTCTTAACGACCAGCGGTCCAGGTAAGTTACCTTCCCTTAAGGACCACTTTGATCGTTGTCGGCTCTCCAGCACCCATGACCTGTTAAGTGTACCGATGCGCCTAACGGGGGTCTGACAGAGACTGCTCCGGTCTTGGAGCGGTCAATTTCAGACACTGATTTTACTTGCAGCACTCTCTCAGGACAGTATGTGATGTACCAGGATCGTCACTGCTCCTTTAAGAAGAAGAAAAAAACAGTGACGGTCCTGGCACATAACCGGTCATTAAGGGGTTAAGCACCAAATGAATTATTGTTAACAAATGAAGGTGATCTATAATTCAAAAATATATAAAAATACTTGGATTTTAAGATTTCAAATTGATTCTCCACCCCTTGGAGTGATGTCGTCAATACTATCTGGCTGGCACTGTATGCAAATGAGTTACTTGGTATACAGTGCCAGGTTTTAGTGACATCATCACAAAGGGGTGGGCACATAGGGTGGAATGCAAGAAGGTGGAGCACTCTCTATGTTTATGAAGGCCATAAATGCATGCAATGTTTGAAGCACAAAACATACCAGCACCTTGGTGCTGAACAGCACATGCTCCTAAATTAATGGCAAAGTTATCCAGACGTATGAAAACGTGTGCCAATTGCTTTGCTAATAAGGTGAACATTTTACCCATGCCCACTTTTAAAAAAATGCTTTCGTTAAATCAGAAAAACAGTGCGAGATTCAGCAACATTTTGCTATTCATTTTGCCATCAAATGTAGACTGTAAATAGCGACTGCACTCGTTTCCTGCATTTCGTCCACAGTTCTATACACTAGAAGAACCGCCCAATGAATTCGGTTTCAGACAGGGACACCTGGGCTATAAGAAACAGACACCAATCCCAGAAATGATGTCATGCTCATGTATATGTACAGATAACTATAGCGAATCTGAAATAATGACTTTAATACAATGACGGTTTAGCAGTTTTACACTACAAGAAAATGGACACCAGTCCACAGGAAGCACCACAAGAAAATGGACACAGTCCACAGGAAGCACTAAAAGAAAATGGACACCAGCCCCAGGAAGCACTAGAAGAAAATGGCTCTACAGCTCCTATTTTGGTGTCAGGAAGTAGGAATCCTTTCTTACTTTGGTGTTTTAAAATGTATGTGTATGGGAGAGGGTGAGAAAAAATATGAAGTAAATATATTTTTTAAAGCTAAGGGCTGTGTGTTCAAAAGAAAGTGGAGGAATTCTGGGGAAAACGAAAAATGTAAAAAATTCACCTGGATTTAAATGGCGATGTTAACCCCTTGAATACTTGTAATCTGTCCAATGAATTGCAAAGCAATGTGTTGGATACCTCTCTAGTATTCAAGGAATTAATATGTCCATTTAAATAACTGGGTATTTTTAGGTCTCCTCTATTGTACAAAATGGTTTGCCCCAGAAATCCTCCACTTCGCTGTTGAACATGAAGCCTTAATTGCAGAGTATTCATTATTGTTTTAGGGTCAGGTACCTGTTATAGAGCCGTCAGCCAGCAAATCTTGTATCCTACTGATGGCGTCCTGTGAACAAAGAACGAAAATCCCAGAAACATTACATAATTACATAGTAATTTAGGTTGAAAAAAAAAAGACTTACGGCCATCAAGTTTAACCCTTTCCCTATTCCTGTTTACCGTTGTTGATCCAAAAGAAGGCAACCCCCCCTCAATACAGCAATTTCAAATTCCGCTTTAAATGGGGGAAAAAATTCCTTCTTGATTGCAAATGGCAATCAGATTTCTCCTTGGATCAACAAGCACTAACTAAATATTAATCCCAATACTAACGTACATAGCCCTCTATGTTCTGCTCTTTTTAGAAAAATATCCAGGGCCCTTTTTAAAGGTATCTAATGTATTTGATAGCACCACCTCTTCAGGCAGTGAATTCCGTACCTTTACTGTCCTTACCGTACAGAATCCCTTCCGCTATTGTAGATGAAATCTCCTTTCCTCAAGTCTAAGCGGGTAACCCCTTATCCTTTGTACTTTTCTGTTAATGAACAGGTCTTTGGAGAGCCCTTTGTATGGGCCCTGAACATAGTTATATAATGTTATCATATCCCCGCTAAGATGCCGTTTCTCTAGTGTGTACAAGTTTAACTTTTCTAGCGTTTCTTCATAACTAAAACTTTCCATTCCCCTGATTAGTTTTATAGACCTCCTCTCCACCTTCTGGAGGGTATTTACTAAAGGGCTGAATTGCTCTCTAAAGAATAAGTAACATTTAATGATGAAAAACCATGTACTGGATAACTTTTCTTGACGCTGAAGACAAGGGTTGCTGGTTTTATTCAAAAGTTATTTCAGCTCAAACTGTCAAGGACACTAGTTGGAATCCCTCTCCTGGCACAGACATATATCTTCTAGTAACAACCATTCATCATTATTGCTGTAATAAAATGTTGTGACTCTCTAATACAATAGCAGCAAGAGAGGCCAAATGAGGGTTTCTGGGCTACTGGAAAAGCCCTATCAGTTTTCTGTTGGATGGCGCAAGCTAGATGCACTATCACACTAAATTATATGAACATTTAAAGCAGCAGTACAGTATTTTTCATAAAAAGAAAAAAAATGAACACCACCACATTATAGGGCAGGATTGTCCAAGTTCAGTCCTTAAGGGATAACAACCAACAGAGAAGGATTTAACGATATCCCTGATTAAACCTTTGAGTGCCAGAGGGGTACACAACACATTGCGTGCCCCACTGGCACACAAAGGGTTAACCCTTTGAGCGCCAGAGGGGTACGGAATGCATTGCAAAGCCATGGCATTCAAAGGGATAACCACAGGTGAGTCAATCAGTGGCTTTTTCATTTTGATTGACTCGCAAATAGAAAACAACCTTCAAACAAGTCTTAACTGTTACCGAAAAGTAATCCAAGGCTCAGCTCTCCCATAGAAAGCAACAGAAAAAAATACTGCAAAATCAAAAAACAGTTTCAACTTTTTGAACTGTTGCAATTTGCAGACACATCTCCAAGCAGTCAGACAAATGTACATGGTACATTATTTTATTGTGTAGTTCTCATCTATAGAGAAATATAGCCAATGGCTCACCTCTCCCATAGATATGAAATAGAATGACTGTCTTGACACCAGGTGGCACTGTTAATAACAGTTGAATATTTAAAAAAACAATGCAGTTTGAACTGTGATACATTTTGAATGAAGTACTTCATAGCTATGGGACTACGAATATTTTAGCCAGTAGTAAAAGCTGTACGGTATAGGTTTTCTTCATAATAAAAGTGAACGATTCTATAATGCAAAATGGGGGTGGATCAATATTTCCATGTCCATTTTCTATTTTGCCCAGTTTACAATTGCACAACTAGTGGGATGATGGATGCTTTTTTCATGGATTTTCTAATATGGCTACGCATGTAAAGCCATGCTGGCCTAAGGAGACATTTTCCTAAAAAAATAACTTTTAAAGGGATACTAATACTTAAAAATGACTATACCCCATGTTGTAGCCAGTAAAAAACTGAGTTAAATGAGACCAGTGGCATCTCTCAAACCTTTATGGTTTGAGACATATCCGCTTTCAGTGTTCCTTCTCCCCTAACATCAGCGTTCTAGCTGACAGCAGGGGAATCCAGTCCCGGGACCAGTCGAGGCTCTGCAGCAGAGCCGAGATCTCGTTAATAAAAAAGAAATCCTTAACTTAAAAGGTCTTCTACGTGTGCTTGCAAACCAAGCACACGTAGAAGACCTTTTTAGTAAAGGATTTCTTTTTTATTAACGCGATCTGAGATTTGCTGCAGAGCCGCCAGCTGATCCCAGGGGAGGATTCTCCTGCTGTCAGCTAGAACACTGACGTTAGGAGAAAAGCCAAAAAGAAGGAACTTTGAAAGCGGATATCTCTCAAACCATACAGGTTTGAGAGATGCCGCTGGTCTCATTTAACTCAGTTTTTTTTACTGGCTACAACATGGGGCATAGTAATTTTTAAGTATTGATATCCCTTTAACAGTATTGCTGATTTCATACTGAGTCCCAAAAAGAAAGGAACAAAGACAAGAGACCAACATGTTTATAAATGACCTGGAAATAACTATAGAAAGCAAAATATCAATATTTGCAGATGACACTAAATGATGCAGGGTAATTAATTCAGAACAGGATAATTACTCTCTACAGAGGGATTTACATAAAATGGCAGATCGGACAACCAAATGGAATATGAAGTTTAATGTGGGGAAGTGTAAAGTCATGCATTTCGGAAGAAAAAACTCCCAATGCTACTTATTAATTTAATGGAATCATTTTAGGGGAGTCGTTGCTAGAGAAAGACCTTAAAGGGATTGTAATACTTCATTTTTACTATCCCTCATGTTGTAGCCCTTACAAATTGTAATTAAACGAGACCAGCGACACCTCTCAAACCTGTATGGTTTGAGAGATATCCGCTTTCAATGTTCCCTCTCCCCTAACGTCAGCATTCTAGCTGACAGCAGGGGAATCCTGTCCCGGGACCGGCGGCGGCTCTGCAGCAGAGCGGAGATCGCTTTAATAAAAAAGAAATCCTTAACTTAAAAGGTCTTCTACATGTGATTGCAAACCAAGCACATGTAGAAGACATTTTTAGTAAAGGATTTCTTTTTTATTATCGTGATCTCTGCTCTGCTGCAGAGCCACCGGCTGATCTCAGGAGAGGATTCCCCTGCTGTCAGCTATAACGCAATCTCAGCACTGCTGCAGAGCCGCTGCCTCTTGCTCACAGACCGGATTCCCCTGCTGTCAGCTAGAAGGAGAGAGAACTTTGAATGCGGATATCTCTCAAACCATAAAAGTTTGAGAGATGCCCCTGGTCTAGTTTAATTCCAATTTTTAAGGGCTACAACATGAGGGATAGTAAAAATGAGGTATTATTATCCCTTTAACTGCATTGTTGCTGTGTTTGATAATGGACAAAAGAGAAATAAAGATTTCAAATGATTTACACCAGAAGTTAGCTTAAAAAAAGTTACAGTAATATATATAGATATCTATATATATTACGCTTCATTACAGCTCAAGCCTACTATTTATAAGACTTTTCTACAGTGACACCTAGTGTCCAAAAGGCACATATTTGTTTTATATGTCCGCCTCTATGGACATTACATTCAGAGTTGACTGAAGCGTTATCTCTTGAATAAAAGCACAAGGACAAAATTCACAGGGCCCATTAGGATTTTCTGGCCATTGTATGGTAAGTGGGAGGTAACTGTCAAGAGTTACTACTTCTCTTTTAACCCATTAGTGACCGGCCATGCGCGCACGCGGCTGGCACTTAATGATGTTTTTTTTTTCCCCCCATTATAGCGAATTACTTCAGGGACTTACCAGGTACGTCCTCTGTCACTAAGTAACATTGTCGAGATGGGGTTAAATCACTGAATATTTTTACTTCTGTAGTGCTGTTGTTTACCTTCCGAACGGCTCCACTTTGTTTGTTTTTTACATAAGGCTCAATGAATGAGCTGCGTTTTTACATTTTAACCCTTACCTGTGCTCTTAGGCCAAAGTGGGCACCCAGGTCTTCCAAGATAACCACCTTCGAACTCTATGAGATAATAAACGTGCAAATTGTCAGGAGGTTTTGAATTAAGAATCCTGTATCTTGTGTGTTTGATGTTCAAAAGAAACCCAACGCATTTCGAGGACAAACTCATAGAACCTTATGGGGGAGATAAAAATTCATCAAATTCCCTGTTCATTTAAATGGGGCTTTTAAGCTCTTTTTAGAGAGACCCCAAACACACTGAAAGTGATGACTTCTCTAGCAGTAAAGTGGGATAAAAGCCCATATAAAATCAACAGTGAATCTGAAAAATGTTTATTTGTCCCTAAAATGCATCAGGTTTCTTTTGAACACAACGGCCCTTGGACCTTATTTATAAAGCTAAACTAACTGCTTCATAGAGGAAACATGAACATTCCCACCTATTTAAATTGGGGTTTTAGAACACTTGAATTCTACAAAGTTAAATGTTCCATCTCAGTCAATGGACTCATTTACAGAATTGTCATTATCAGTCTTACAGAATACATGGCTTGATCAGAAATGCCCCTCCTTAGCTAGCTGAATTAGGCCTATGGAGGACAATTATAAAAATGGATTCTTCATCGTTTTGAAAGAATTGTTGTTAAATGATTGCAATTTGTTATAAAGTTAGTTATTATTTATGAATGAGCAAGGGTAGTGTTATAAATATGGCATTATTTGGTGAATTAACAATTTAATTAATGCTGATAGTTCTCAACCCTTTGAGTGCCAGAGGGGTACGCAACGTATTGCAAAGCAATGCATTGCGTACCCCTCTGTCACTCAAAGGGTTAAGAACAGATTATACCTGACCTTAACGGTCTGTCGAAACATTTTTTTTTTTTTAAGCTAAAATGGAGCATGTAGCGACATTTCTATATCAATTCGCTGCGTTAGGATATTCGCACTAACGTCACTTCTCCAGAAACACAACTACGTAGCGGTTAGACTTAAAAAACTGCCATTCGTTTCTTTTGAACCCTTTGGGTGCCAGAAACGTGCCTAACGCATTGTTTAGCAATGAGATGGATACACCTCTAGCACTCAAATAGTTAAACGCCTAGCTTATGCATAATTCCAGAATTACGTCACATTATGCGTCATTTTTTTTTTATAAATCTTCCCACATATTGTTTAGACAGCAGAATGAGGGGGTAGAGAAATGAAAGTGCCCTCCAAATCAATATTCATATAGTGATACACATATCAATACTTGCATTATACTGAATGAGCCTGGCGTTATTGAGAAATCCAACTTGTTCATTCAATTACTCTTGTACTACAACTCTGACAGTATTGAAATAACACTCTCCATGGCCCATATACTATGAACATTAATCAGAGCTGCTTTTTTTTTTTTTTTTTTAAACATTACTATCCCTTTAAGATGGATTTCACCACATTCACTAAGTCCTGATAGCTGCCTCTACTGTAAGAGTCCCAGCTTCCCTAAATGAGATGGCGAAGTTGGATCCTTTCCATAGTTTTCTATGGAGACAGCATATGTGGCAGCTTTCCTCTCTTATAACTTAACCCTTTGAGTGCCAGATGGGTACGCAACGCATTGCAAAGCTGGCACTCAAAGGGTTAAAGAATCCCCTGTCCCACTTCATAGATCATGTACAGACACAGAGAACAGGCAAATCAGCTGTTACGTGTAAAAGCTTCTCGGTCAATTCTGTCTTTAAAGGGGAACTATCACCCCTATACAAGTTTGCCTCAGTGTGATCTTCGTATAGCAATAAACTGTAATCTTTGTTTTGTTTTTTGTTATAAAATGCATGCTATGGTTACTGTTACAACTCTGAACCACAGCCTGTCAATCTTCTTTTGTTCCCTCCCCCAGTACTGCCCTCCTCCAATGACGGAGGATTTCTGGAGTTCAGGTGCAGAATGGAATTAGTCCTATAGTATGCACATATTTTTGCTAATGAAAATGTAGGCGAGTGCTGATTTCGATCAATGGATTTTGAGAAGATAGGAAGTTTGTCCCTGCTCAAACACTGTTAAATCGGAGACACAGAAGACTAAAGATAGTGGGGGGACCCTGACTTCATCCAATTCCAAAGGCAGATGAAGAGAATGAAGTCAGGGTCCCCCCCACTATCTTTAGTCTTCTATGTCTCCGATTTAACCGTGTTTGAGCAGGGACAAACTTTCCATCTTCTCAAAATCCATTGATCAAAATCAGCAGTCGCCTACATTTCCATTAGCAAAAATATGTGCATACTATAGGACTAATTTCATTCTGCACCTGAGCTCCAGAATTCCCTCCCCGGTCCTGTCAAACTCTCCTCCAGCCTTCAGATGCTCCCTGAAAATGCACCTCTTCAGGGACTCCTATCAACTGCCTCCATAAACATTATGAGTAAGGTCAGACCAACAGCCTGTCCAACCTCTTCTCATTCCCTTCTAAAATCACTCTCCCACCTACAACCTCTTCATAACTTCCTTGTTCACACAGAGTATTGTTCTCCCTAACAGACCCTCTACTTGACTGGACCACTGCACTGAAATGCACTTCTTTCTCCCACCCATTGACCAGCAGTCCATGTGACAGGGGGAACTTACACCCTATAGCACTTACTCCTTCTGTGTCCCACCTACCTTCCTCTAGATCAGAGCTGTCCAAGTTCAGTCCTCAAGCGCCACCAACAGACCAGGATGTAAGGATTCCCATGATGAAGCACAGGTGAGTCAGTCACTATGCATAATCAGCTGATTAACTCGCCTGTGACTAATCAGGGAAATCCTTACATCCTGGCCTGTTGGTGGCCCTTGAGGACTGAACTTGGACATGTCTGCTGTAGACTAAGGTCGTAGTACCGTCTAATGTCTCTCTGTGTCTATACCCTATCTTGCAACACTGGGAATTAAGAGGGCACTGTATAAATAAAGGATGATAACAACACTGTGTGTAAAATCTTAACCCCTTAAGGACTACGTGACGTACTATGACCATCATGGTCCTTAAATACTTAAGGACAGATGACGGTCATAGTACGTCACGTACGTTTTTACTTACAGAGCTCCACCGGGAGCGCTGTAAGTAAAAATGGAGCCTAAAATTGATCGCTCCAAGACTGGAGCGATCTCTTTCAGGCCCCAAAGCGGTGCACCGATACACGCAACAGGTCATGTGTACCGGCACGTTGGCAAAGATCAAATCGGTCCTTATGGGATGGAAACATCCCAGGAACTCTGGTCCTTAAGGGGTTAAAGGATCAGTAAAGTTTTTTTTTAATTCTAGTTCTTGCTACAGTGCATCAAATAAAAAGTATCACAAACTGGAACATAAAATGGTCAAGTCTAGGAAGTGGGCATCATACTTCCTAGAAAGAGAAGCATCAGTGATCATATATTAGTTGTCAGTGGCAGCCAAGCTACAGAATTGAACACTATGGACGGAATACTATTCTGGAACCAGTCCATGGAATTCAGTTCTCAGAGCCGGGATCTGCCCTCGTTCTTCTTAATCTTCTTGTATGTAAAAAGGGCATCTCTTGGAGAGGAAAATACTGAAGAAATCAATGTTGTCTAAAGAAAAAGCTTACTGTTAGATAGGGAAAGGTCACAATTCAGAGAGACAGGTAATAATATTACTATAGATATAGGCTTAAAGTGTTAGTAATGTCCAAAAAAAAGTTTTTTTGCATATAGAACAGCTTAAAAAGCTGAGCTATATGCAAAAAAACGTATCTCTCAAACCACTATGGTTTAAGAGATACAGGCGTTTAAAGTTCGCTGTCTCCTCCTGACAGCTGTAAAGCTGTCAGCAGGAGATTCGTGTCGGTCGACACGGAGGCGCTTGAGAAGTGCCGCGATCTCGTTACTTACAAGGAATCCCGTCATTGGAATGGTCTAAAACGTGTGCCTAGTGTTCAAGCACACGTTTTAGACCATTCCAATGACGGGATTCCTTGTAAGTAACGAGATCGCGGCACTTCTCAAGCACCTCCGTGTTCAAGCACACGTTTTAGACCATTCCAATGACGGGATTCCTTGTAAAGTAACGAGATCGCGGCACTTCTCAAGCGCCAGCGTGTCGACCGACACGAATCTCCTGCTGACAGCTTTACAGCTGTCAGTAGGAGACAGCGAACTTTAAACGCCTGTATCTCTTACACCATAGCGGTTTGAGAGATACGTTTTTTTGCATATAGCTCAGCTTTTTAAGCTCTTCTATATGCAAAAAACTTTTTTTTGGACATTACTAATACTTTAAACCCTTCGTTATGGAAAAAAATTATATATATATATATATATATATATATATATATATATATATATATATATATATATATATATATAATAGGGATTTTCCTGTTGAGTAAAATAAGGGAATTCCTACTGCTGAGAGATGCATTTTCCTGCTTTTTTTCCAGCGTACGCGGCTGTCATCTTAACGCCCGCTAACTTTTTTTTACTAAATGATTCCGGGGTCCCCGAACGGCATGCAGCCGCACGAAGACCCGGACTTCCGGGACTTTCCAGGTATGTCCTCTGTCACTAAGGGACAGTTTTTGCGCAACGTACCTGGTAAATCCATTGTCAGGATGGGGTTAAAGTTTAAAGGGGAACATTCACATCAGAAAAACTTTTTACCAGTTGTTAAATGTAAATAGTATTAGTGAATGTGCTTTTTTTTTTTTTTAAATACTTTTTAGGATCTTTAACCTCCAAGTTATGCACTTCCGCACATTGTGGCACTGTGTATCTGCGGCCCAGCACTATTTCATTCAGTCTCCTCCCACCCAGCTGCCCCAGGGAGTTGTTCACGCTTCACTTCGGTGTGGTGTGAACGGCTCCTATCATTACAGCAAGCTCCGGTTAGCATTAAATGTCAAATAATGGCAAGGTGTGCGGCAATCACTTTGCCATGGAAAATATGACAATACACTATGTCCACTAAGATTTAGGTATGCAAGGGGAGGGTGATAACTTTGATCATTCACATATAAGGCTGGAGTAAGTGTTGGGGAGCTCTGCAATGTGTCACATACCCCTGTGGCACACAAAGAGTTATAATACACATAGGCCCATGCCCTGGCCTCCTAACAGCTGATTCAGGTAAATACAGCAGCTGATCAGCTGTTACAGGAAAACAGAAGACTGGCCACTGGTCAGCTGATTCGTGTAAACACAAGACTCAGACACACTTTCTATGAAATCTAAAGGAAAATAACCAGCTAGCGACTTTTCATAAGACAATTTTTGACACACTAAAAATTAATAAATAAAAAAACTGACCTGAAGTAATTTATGAGCAAAACATCCCATACACAGGGAAGACGCTTGCTTTACCGAGCAGAAAAAGCACCATGGTACGATTGTCCATAAAACATCATTACTATCATTACAAGGACGGAAGGTTGACAGGAAGGAAAGTAACTTTAATCTTACCTTGATGTAGTTAATAAATTCTGTGAGAAAGCTGCGGGACTGAAAATCAAACAGAAAACATTAGATTAAAAAAAACAATATATACTTTTTTTTTTTAATTAACCCTTTGCATGACAAGGGCTATGCATTGCATACCTCTCTGGCACGCAAAGTAATAATACGTAAGAATGGAAATCAACAGTAGCCTGTACATACACTTAACCCTTTGGGCCATATGTTCAAAGAAGTAGCGAAATAGCTTTTGTCGTTTGTAACGACTTTTCAAAGTACAGTGTCGTTGGGATCATTAATATTTTCAGAGAGTGTCGGTTGTGATTGGAAATATGTCGTTTGTCCTGACTGAAATTGTCGTATGGAACGACAAAAAAATGTCTTAACTAACGACAAAAATTCCTTAAAAAATGTCTTAACAACAAAAATTTCTTTAAAAATGTCTTAAATGTCTTAACGACGAACTTCACATTCCCTCCACTTTTCTCTTAACGTACAAATTTTGTCTTTTGAAAGACATTTTTTTTGTAGTTAGTTACAACAAATTTTATTTTCCTTTATATGACACTGGGGAATAGTTTAGCCCCGCCCCTTTTCCTGGCAATTCTGGAGTTGTGTTGTACACAACGGACATTACTATTTTTTTGTTGTACACTATAGAAAATATGTCGTTCATGCATTCAATTACTTATTTTTGTCTTTCATACAACAACTTTTTGTCGTTATCCCTTGAACATACGGCCCTTTGAGTGGCAGAGAGAGGAGTCCAAAGCATTGCGTTGCAATGAGCTAGAAACCTATCAGGCACTCAAAGGTTAAAAGATTTGCTTTGCTAACTTGAGGGCATATTATATTATATATAAAAAATAAAATAAAGCATTTCTGCAACATAGAGGACAAGTACAATTCCTACTATTTTAAATCTTGCTCATTTCCCCTCCCCATGCATAGACAGGGAGCATTCATGCGCTCTGTCCTTTGTAACTAAAAATAGTCACAGAGGCAAGCAGACTGGCACTGATTATAAAGGATGGCGCACATGAAAGCGCTCAGGCTATGTACAAACACTGACCTGGATGCACTTATGCACGAGAGAGCACCAGGTCATATGCAGTCCTCCTCCATCACGGAGGAGGCAAAGAGCCACTGCATGGGGATGGGAAAGTAACAAGATCGACAGGATGCAGGCCGGAGCTCTACCCACAGACTGAGAGAAATGGACGTCATGAAGTGAAGTTTAGCAGCTTATATTTCCGCAACTACTCTATTAAAATGAAAAATAAAAACAGATTACAGTTTCACCAACATTAAGCTATAATAGAAAGTCAAGGCTGAATAACGGGAGAGATCCCCTTTAAAGAAGCAGTAAACATTTTTTTATGAAAACATATTTTACAGAGCATTTCCTGCAGAATAAAACAAGGTCACTCCCACTACTGTCAGATGTTTTATTCAAAATTTATAGCAGTTTAAATAATCATGAAGTGAATTTACTGTGTTTACTTCCTGAGAGTTCTATCTGACAGGAAGTGACTCGGCAGTTTCAGTCACATTCTATGGAGAACTGTTTGTCTCTGACTTTTCTGACTTTCCTCTCCATTAAAAATCATATTACAATTTGACCATTAGAGGGCACTGCTAATGTAAAAAAACATGGGTTTAAACTGTAATAACACTGGAAATATAAATCTCTCAGCAGAGGGAGTGCCCTTATTTTACTCAATAGGAAAATCCCTACAATATATTTTTTTTCATAAAGAAAGTTTACTGCTCCTTTAATGATAGAGACAAAATACATATTGGTGGAGTGGATAGTGTCAAGTGTTCAGGAGTGCATAATGTATTAACCCCTTAAGGACTGGCTCTCAAGCATGTGGCCAGCACTTAAAGACCACGGAGCATTTTTTTTTTTTGGATACGATTCAGGAGCCCTGAAATCCATGATGTACATGTACGTCATTAGTCCTCATCACCATTGACCCATGACTTACATGTACATCTTTGGACGTTAAGGGGTTAAGCATTGCAATGTGATGGAGTGCTGCTAGTTGTGACACTCCATCACATTGCAACGCTAAACAATCAAGGCAAAATACATATTGGTGAAGTGGACAGTGTGCGTCACTGTCCAATTCACCAATATGTATTTCGCCTCTGTCTGCAGTCTGGCACTATGCTAATTAGCTTTTGTGCTGGGCCAATATTTCCACACACGGTGGTATGAATTAATCTAGGCCCTACATTCATCCACAGCACAGAATGTGATAATATCTGCCCAGCACATAAACTAATTAGCATAACGTGCTTGCAAACCAAGCAAATGTTGAAGATTGTTTCAGTGAAAGATTTCTTTTTTATTAACGCGATCGTGGCTCTGCTACAGAGCCGTCTGAAAGTCGTACGACTGGCTTCCCTTCAGTCAGCTAGAATGCAGACTACGGGGAAGGGGAAGGGAGAGGGCAACTTTAGGAGCAATTATCTCTCAAACCATAAAGGTTTGAGAGATGCCGCTGGTGTCATTTAACTCAGTTTATTAAGGGCCACTCTGTTTTTCCCATTTCCCACCCACTTCTCCTCCTTCCCACCCTGTTCCTCCCACGTCCTGCCCATTTCTCCTCCTTCCCACCCTGTTCCTCCCACTTCTCCTCTTTCCCACCCTGTTCCTCCCACTTCCCACCCTGTTTCTCCCACTTCTGCCCACGTCTGTCTTTCGCATCCTGTTCCTCCCACTTCCCACCAACTTCTCCTTCCCACTCTGTTTTTTCCCATTTCCCATCCACTTCTCCTCTTTCCCACCCTGTTCCTCCCACTTCTCCTTCCCACTGTTTTTCCCACTTCTCCTCCTTTCCACCCTGTTCTGCCCAGTTCCCACCCACTTTATGACCATTATGCCCCATCCCACCCATGATTAAGCCCCACCTCTTTGTGTTGCAAATTGTGTCATTTATATCCCCCCAGTGGCAACATTCCCAGGTAGCCTAAATTGCAACAATGGATGATTCGATTTTGATCCAGGATGATCCAATCGCTCCTCAAGGAGCCTTTAATATGCAATAGTTCTGACATATCACTTCTTATACCCTCACAAGACAAACAGGACTTTTCCCTCTGCCTTTCTGGTAGAACGGTCACTAATTTGGACATTAAATAAGTCGGTCGTACATTGGTGTAAATCACATAGTAGGTAACACTGGACTTGACTCACTCTGAGAATTTGGGTCAAAACCCTAAGAGTTCCCAGTTATGGAAATCCATCACATATAATGGGGAATTTATATAAAAAATAAACTGGACCTCATATGGAAGGAGAACGTGCACCCATTCCGGGGAGCTAAAACATTGTTCCTGGTTAAAAATGCCCAAATAAATAAATAAATATACACAGAGGTTCTACAGCTAAGGAAAACATTGTGCAATTCCTGTGCAAAGCAATTTGCACCATAAGGAATAAATACAATTCTGAAGTGTTTTATTGATTTAACCCCTTAATGACCAGCGGTCCAGTAACAAGTACGTGAAGTGCCAGGACCATCAACTGTCCTTAAGGGAAAAAAATGTTGACTGTCCTCGCACGTCACTGATCCTTAAAGGGATAGTAATACCTAAGTATTACTAATCCCTATAGGAAAGTACTACTAAAAAAAAAATCATATTGCCCCCAGTGTCATCTCTCAAACCTTTATGGTTTGAGAGATGAACGCTTCTAAAGTTGCCCTCTCCCTCCCCCTTCCCCGTAGTCAGCATTCTAGCTGACTCAGGGAAATCCAGTCATAGATCATCAGGCGGCTCTGCAGCAGAGCCGTGATCGCATTAACTAAAAAAAAAAAACTTTCACTAAAACGGTCTTCTACGTGTGCTTGCAAACCAAGTACACGTAGAAGACCATTTCAGTGAAAGTTTTCTTTTTAGTAACGCGATCCGGCTGTGCTGGAGAGCCACCTGAAAGTCGTACGACTTTCTTCCCTTCAGTCAGCTAGAACGCTGACTACGGGGAAGGGGGAGGGAGAGGGCAACTTTAGAAGCGTTCATCTCTCAAACCATAAAGGTTTGAGAGGTGACACTGGGGGCAATATGATTTTTTTTAGTAGGGCTTTACTATAGGGATTAGTAATACTTAAGTATTACTATCCCTTTAAGGGGTTAAATAGAGCTTTCAACCCATTGAATGGGTTGGAGACATTTCTTTCATTCCAGAGGTTAAACCCCCCTCCATGGGAATGTTTTTGTCCTGCGGTACGGTTGGTTCATTTCAAAATTGGCACACTTTTTGTCTTCACACATAAGGTAAATATTATTTTGCCATTATACAAATCACTGGTTAGACACCTTGAGTATGCAGTGCAGTTTTGGGCACCAGTTCTGAAAAAGGATATACTAGAACTAGAGAGGGTACAGCAGAGAGCAACTAAGTTAATTAAGGGAATGGAGGACTTGACGTATGGGAAACGACTAGACAAACTTGGTTTATTTACTCTAGAGAAAAGACGACTAAGAGGAGACCTTATCACATTGTACAACTATATGAGAGGTCAATACAAGGATCTCTGCGGTGAGATATTTATTCCAAGGCCTGATCGGATGACCAGGGGACACCCCATGAGATTAGAGGAAAGGAGGTTTTCGACTTCAGCAGAGGAAGGGTTTTTTTTTTTAAGTAAGGTCTATAAGGTTAAATTCTGGAATTTCTTGTCGGAGGATGTGGTAATGTTAGATACAATGGATACATTTAAGAGAAAACTAGATACATTTCTTTCAAAAGGGAACATACAGGGTTATACTGTGTATTAGTAGGCAAATCAGGAAGTTCCTACAAAACACTAACTTATTTCGCAGCAGGAAATCTGTATAATCCTCATTTCTCTGGGTTATGAAGTGAAGGTTGAACTTGATGGACTTGTGTCTTTTTTCAACCTAATTTACTATCTTATTATGTACGGTACAAACAAGTGATGCACATCTGAGGCAAACAAATGACATCATATGGAAACATGTACAAATTCAATTGATGTCAATGAGCCTTTTAATCCCCTGAATGCTAGAAAAGGTCCCCCAACTCACTGCTTCACCTTTAAATCGATGGGGGACAAATGGGAATTCTCAATGTCCCCCATCGATTTAAAGGTGAAGCAGTGAGTTAGGGGACCTTTTCTAGCATTTAGGGGATTAAAAGGCTCATTGACATCAATTGAATTTGTACATTTTTCCATGTGATGTCATTGGTTTGCCCCAGATTTGTATCACGTGTTTGCACCGTACATAGTAACATAGTAAATTAGGTTGAAAAAAGACAAGTCCATCAAGTTCAACCTTTCCCTTATAACCCAGAGAAATGAGGATTATATAACTTTCTCTCTCGTCCAATATAGGTTACTGGTAACTTTGAGTAGACGACCGTCCCTTTAAGTAGGCAGGAACAATTCTTGAAGAGAATGCTGGATGGAGCCTACCTCCTCTCCTTAGCTGCATGTAGCCACTTCCCTCCAGTTGATTTGCACTGGAACCGTTACTCCAGTGTTTGGCTGAACAGAGGGACATGTTTTTCTAATATTTTGAAGCTTATGCACCTAACAAATATTTTTACAGGATAGAAACACATCCAGCATATTTACAAGCATAGAAACCCAAGTCATTTTAGGGTGGTGCCTTTAACTCCTTAAGTCAGCGCTGTCCAAGTTTGATCCTCGAGGGCCACCAACAGGCCAGGATGTAAGGATTTCCCTGATGAAGCACAGGTGATCAGTGGATCATTCATTTTGATTGGCCCACCTGTGCTTAGACAGGGAAATCCTTAACCCTTTGAGTGCCAGAAGAGTATCCAATGCAATGCGTTGGATACCCCTCTGGCACTGAAAAGGTTAAATCCTGGATTACTGGTAGCTCTTAAAGCGGGAGTGTCCAAGTTTGGTCTTCAGGTGCTAGATCTCCCTAGCATTCAAAGAGGTTAATGTACCCCTTAACAACCCTTGACATGCTAGGTCTGTCACGGTCTTTGTTATGGCTTAAAGGGATAGTAATGTGTCAAAATAAAAGCAGCTCCAATTAATCTTCATAGTATTTGGGCCATGGAGAGTGTTATTTCAATTATGTCAGAGTTGTAGTACAAGAGTAATTGAATGATAAAGAATCCCCCTCCCGCCCCTTTTACTGATGTAACACTGCTCACCTCAGAGCAGCAAGACTGTCCGGATGGAACACAGAGAGGGACAATCTTCAATGACCATAAGAAAAAACCTGAAAAACCTGTCAAGGGGGGCAGGGTATGATCACAGTAAGAAGATTGTCCCTTGCTGTGACCTGTCCGGTCAAGAGACCAGATTCCACATCTGAGGGGAGGTGACTTACACTAGGTAAAAGGGGCGGGAGGGGGATACTTTATCATTCAATTACTCTTGTACTACAACTCTGACAGTACTGAAATAACACTCTCCATGACCCAAATAATATGAAGATTAATTGGAGCTGTTGTTTTTGTGAAACATTACCATCAGTTTAAGTTAACATATATTCTAATGTGAGTCACAGAACACACATTTAAAGGGGAAGAGACAACTCCTGATAGCAACTAGATGAGAAATGTACCGTGAGTTCCGCATAACAGGAGACACTAGAGAGGGTTTCTGTATTAGACAGAGAGACGATTAAATGGGTCCTACGCTGAAATAGGAGACACTAGAACGTAGTTCTTTATCAGATTAAAGGAGAACTAACACCTCCTATTAATAATACCCACTTACCTTACTATGGCCAGAAAAATCCTAATGGCCCCTAAGAATTTAGCCCTTGTGCCTTTGTTTAAGAGACATCTCCTCCAATCAGTTCTGTAGGTCAGGTCCATGGGGGCGGACATGACTGGTGCTGACAGTTATTTCACAGTGAAGCAGGCAGGGTGCTGGAAACATTTTTAGCATCCAATTGGTTCAATAATAGCAGATATATGGTATTAGAGCTGTTGCAGGGATATGAAGATTGAGCTGGCAACACTGACAATTCAACATGTGGGACATGCCCAGCACAGCTGAGGTGACCCTCAATATATGGCTCTCTACGCAGCTGCCTACTTTGTCTAATGGGAAAGCTGGCTCTGATGATTCCCACAGCCAACTAGTCATTTAACCCTTTGAGTGCCAGAGAGGTACATATTGCGGACCCCTCTGGCACTCAAAGGGTTAAGGAAAAATTTATGTTTTTTCCCAGAACAAGTTCTGCTTTTCTCTGATGCCTCTCGTGAAGTAAATTTGTATAGTGAGAGCTATGATATACAATATTTATATTTTTAATGACTTATTTTGCTATCATCGTACAATATATTATATATAAACATTTTCGTTGTTTGTGAAAGTTTCTGTTAAAGGGATAGTAATACTTAACCCTTTAAGGACCGGGAAAATCTGAGGTGGATTTCACTTAAGGATCGGAGCAATTCTGACATTTTTGACTATGTCTTTGTTCAACAGTGTTTTCCCTCTAAGTCTTTTATTCCACCACCATAAATTATATACTGTTTATTTAAGCACAAATAGGGCTCTCTTTTGATACCACACATATATGGATAACCCACCATTCACTTTATAAAAATAAAAAAATAAAAAAAGGGTAAAAAAACCCCATCATTTTTGTTTTTTCTCTTGAGATAAATTGGGCAAAAAGGGTTACATTTTTATGGAGGCTGCATGAAAAGTATGACCGGTCAGTCATACCTACAAAATACGCAGTTTAAAGTGGCCACTGTCCCCCCGGGTGAAAATCCCCATGTCCCTTTTTCCCACCCTATTTTCCCACTTTTTTATCTATGACATTTGGATGTGTATAAGTGTATTACATGGCTCCACAACAATCACACTCCCAGTTTTGTTTATTGACATGTTTTTTTTTAAATAAAATATTCTTTTGTAAAAAAAAAAAAAAGTTTTTTTTTTTTTTTTAAACACAAGTGTATCTTGACCTGCATTTAGCCAGCCTCCAGCACCAGAAGTGAAGGGGTTAATACCCCCAGCTGCTGTATTTTCTTTTTCCACTAGGTGTCTCCTCTCTGCTTCTCTCTCCCTTACTTTAATAGTAAGGGAGACAGAGGTAGAGGAGAGACATAGAGGTAGTATGCTTTGCGTACTGCCGCTATCACTCAGAATGCTGGTACATGTGATCGCTGCTACGGCAATCACATGACCCGGCACAAGCAAGAAGGGCTGAGACTGAATGCCCCGGTCTCGGAGCTTTCAGTCTCAGCTTGGAATTAATGATAGCAGCGTGCACGGAGGCACACTCCTATAATTTAAGCAATGACGGTCCAGGACCATCCTGGGTCCTTAAGGGTATAACAACCCATGACGGTCCAGGACCGGGTCACAGACACCCAATCATCCTTAGTCTTAGGCCAAGCCCCAAGTTCCAACGGAGTTCACATCCTCACAGGGTCAAAACATCTGAAAGTATAAGGTATACCCAAATACAGTGTCTAAGATTAAGTATTTCACCCCAGAAATAGCTAAAATGCACTTATCTGGCAGGCAAAGGGTTCATCTGCTGAGGAGAGAAGGAACCCTGTGTAGAATACTCAGGAAGGGAAGGCAGAAAATGGCATCCGCGATGGGAGAAAATCAGAAACGAGCGCACAAAGCAAGCTCTCATGGGAAACGAAGTTTCTCTTGAAAAGTACCCCAAACAGTGCTCAAAGCCCCCTGACGCCCCCAAAACACTCAGAACATTAACTGGATTGGATGATAGAGCAAGGGCAGACAAACAAAATGAGCCATCTCTGAAGTTGATACGTGGAGCGGTTGCAGAGATATGTCCCAAACTGTAAAGTCCCATAGAGGTGAATGGAGCAATGGCGTCTATGCGGTAAAGAGCGCCTTTAAATAAACCAAAAATTACATAGAGTGTGTAAACAGTGCAAAAAGCATCAGCAACTAATAGAAGATGAAAAACACTGGACCCAGTGGGGAAAGTGCCATAAACCCCTCAAAAGTGCCCAAACCAGCAATTAAAGGGTAAATTTACCACAGAAACTCATTGTTACAAACCCCACAGACATACAGATAAACCCAGTGAGTGCAGGAATATGCAGTAGGAACTCCAAAAGAGACCCCTGTGCGGAGGGGAAGCATGGGACACGTGGACCTCGGCAGTGGTGTAATTAGAAGCCTCCGGGCCCTGCTGCAGAAATTGCCATGGGCTCGGTGGCCCCCCCATCTTCACACTGCCCCATGTCCATCTGCTACCTCCATAACCCGCTCCCACGCGGTTCTCAGTAATGCAGAGCGCTGGGAGATGATGTCATCTCCCAGCGCTCTGCATTGCTAGAACGCTGGGAGATCAGCTGAGCTGATGCGGGAATGGGCTGCGGGTGAGTGGAGATGGGTTCGCAGGGGGCGGCCGGGCCCCTGGATTGATGGGCCCGGTTGCAGGTGTGCCCCCTATTGCTACACCACTGGACCTCCGTGCTCACCTTTTTAGCAGGTCTTCTGTCTTCAGATTACCATTGCAAAAGAAAAAGCTTCAGTGGGCAACTCTTACTTTACAGCATTTTTTCACACCTGCCTAAGACTTTTGCACAGTACTATATATTAAAAGGATAGTAATGTTTCAAAATAAATGCAGCTCCTTCAAGGGGGCCAGGGTTTTCCTTATGCTCACAGCCAGAAGATTGTCCCTCACTGTGAGCTGTCTGGTCAAGAGACCAGATTCCACATCTGAGGGGAGGCGGCTTACACTAGGTAAAAGGGGAGGGAGGGGGATACTTTATCATTCAATTACTCTTGAACTAAGCTTTGTAGAGAATGATAATACCGCTCTACATGACAAAAACTATAAAGAATAGTTGGAGCTGCATTTATTTTGAAACATTACTGTCCTTTCAAAGCATATATTTCCTGAAATGAGACTAACTTATGAATCAGAAAATGGCTGAAGTTTCTTCCTACAGCAAATGAAGAAAGGAAATTTTGTTAAAAATAGAATTTCTCAGAAAGGTTTCAGAAATTTACACTAAAGGTCACAATTTACTGTACAACATTTCAAGCAAGCAGAGAGCAACAACTAAAAAAAAAAAAAGTATGAATATATATATATATATATATATATATATATATATATATATATATATATATATATATATATATATATTGTATATCTCCAGTGTGGCACCACCCTGGTAAAAGCACATAAAACAGAATTTAATCTGACATTTTCATGGTGTTAACCAAAACACATTAAACATTGTCTGAAGGCAGAATTACCCTATACAATTAAAAATATCCTAAAAGGATAATATATAGTCCACTGCATCTAATGAGGGGTCACTTGATTTTCTCCCTTTCTAAAATTGTGTAAAAATGTCTCTAGAACAGTGGTTCTCAACCTGTGCTCTCAGTTGCTACTAACAGGCCAGGATTTTAGAATTTCCTTTTAAGAGCACAGGTGAGTTAATCTATACGACTGAGCCTCTGATCAACACACTTGTGTTCTAGCAGAGAAATTCCTAAGTCCTGGCCTGTTAGTGGCCACTGAGGGCACGGGTTGAGAACCGCTGCTCTAGAAGATGGCACTAAATGAAAAAATTAGCTTTTTTAAATTCACACTCCTTCAAAAGGTACTGACATCTTTGGAAACAATGGAACTTCCTGCTGTATACATTAACTAGCTAGCTTTTGAAAAAAAAATGCCACTCTACTGGTATGACATGGAATACTTGTAAGGGCTTTCAGAAGCACAAAGCTACAGCAACTTCAAGGATTCACTTGCTTCCTGAAGATGGATCCAATGTTTAAAAAAAAGGAAAAAAATAAAAAAAGCTTTTACAGTAAAACTATTTCAAAGGAACTGAAATCTCTGGAAATTATGCAATTTTCTACTGTATTCATTATCTACTGCTCTTATGAGAAAAATGGCACTCCACTTGTAACTCCTGATATACTTTAGGGGTGCCAGAAGCACAAAACTACAACAGGAATAATCTAATTTTTCTTAAAAAAAAAAAAAAAAGAAAAAGAAAAGAATTGACTGTACTAATATAGTTGTAACGACTACAGAAATGAAAAGGTACACAAAGAATACTATTTTGTAAAGTAGACAACAAGCAGAACACCATATTAAATTACCGGACTGGAGTATTTTCTTTTAAAGAGGCAAGGTAAGGATGATGGGAGTTGTATGTGGTTAAAGGGATAGTAATATTTAAAATTTACTAATCCCCATATTGTAGGCATTAAAAAAAATTAATTGCCCCCAGTGCAATCTCTCAAACCTTTATTGAGAGATAATCGCTCGCAAAGTCCGCCCTCGTTCTAGCTGACTGAAGGGGAATCCGGTCTTACGTGCATAAGGCGGCTCTGCAGATCGCGTTAATAAAAAAATAAATCCTTCACTGAAACGGTCTTCTACGTTTGCTTGGTTTGCAAGCAGAAGTAGAAGACCGTTTCAGTGAAGGATTTCTTTTTTATTAACGCGATCTCGGCTCTGCTGCAGAGCCGCTTGATCGTCCTATGACAGGATTCCCGTGCAGTCATCTAGAATGCTGACTTCAGGGAAAGGGGGGGGGGGGTGGACTTTATTTTTTTAATGCCTACAATATGGGGATTAGTAAATTTTAAGTATTTCTATCCCTTTAATGCGACCACGAAGGTAGCAATGTTTACAGAGGCAACATGAGAACCTTGCGCTTTTATGCAGGGAGAGATTCCATTTCAACACGGTGACATGGTTAATGTGGCTACTAGCCACACTACATTTTACGTGCAACTTTTTAAAAGTGAATCATCCCTTCTTATGGCCAAGAGCTGACTCAAGTGGTTCCCAGCAGTAACAATTTTTAAGGGCATTTATCATGTTCTGCTAAGTGTGCTCCTCTGTCAGGTATTTGGGGAAACAGAAGACCGACCCTTTCCAGCCAGCATTGCGTCTCAGCAGCACAGGAATATGGGGAATACCATTTGCATTGTAGGGGAGAGCTAACAATTCTGGGGATTTTAACCCCTTGAATGATAGGTATCCAATGCATTAGACCTCTCTAGCATTCAAGAGGTTAAATCCCTATTTAAATTAATGGGCTTTAGGGAATTTTTAATTATTTCCTATAGTATAAATGGCCTGTCCCAGAATGCCTCCACTTTTCTTTTGAATATAAGGCCCATAGTGTCAGGTTTGAAAGCTCTTCAACTTTGATCTATGAAGGGCTTTCAAGCCAAAGAGACTTTACTGAGAGACTTCCGTCTTATAGGTCAGCCTATTCTTGTAGGACCAATGAGATTGCACGGGGCTCTCTTGTCAGATCCTTTTTCTGCCACCTATTGGTCCTCTGAAGCTCTCAAAGCAGCTGGTCTGTTCTTCTAATTGGACGCTATCGGAGTCACAGCTGCTCTTTAAACTCAGTGCAAACCACTGTGGCAGATCATAATGGAAATGCACATTTACATGGCCCTTATTCGCTAAAGAAATCAGAACGAAACCAAAAGTACAAAGTAGAAAAATAAATATCCCTGAAACTCCCGATACCATAAATGGAGATTTTAACCCCATGACTGCTAGAGAGGTCCCCAAGGCATTGTTTCACAATGTTTTAGAGACCTGTCTAGTATTAAAGAAGTGAATAGCTCTGGCCCCCATTTCAATGACTTCCGTACCCCTCTGGCACTCAGTGGGTTAATGGCAAAAGTTTCATTTCTCAAGCATGGTGCAGCTGGATTGCTCCAGAAACGCTCCTCATTTATTTAGTGAAAAAGACCCTTAAAGATTTGTTGCGAAAAGAAAATATAGTAACATAGCTGACGAGGCTGAAAAAAGACATGTGTCCATCAAGTCCAGCCCATGCCAAATCACCCCTGTTGATCCAGAAGAAGGCACAAAAATAACAAACCCTGAAGCCATTTCCAATTAATCCACAAGTGGGTAAAAAAATTCCTTCCTGACTCAAATGGCAGTCAGATATTTCCCTGGATCAATATCCTATCTGCATTGAAGCCATCTGTTATCATTTTCAATATTGTTCTGTGCCAGATAGGCATCCATTGATATATTGAAAGCAGTTACAACATCCTGAGGCAAAGAATTCCATAGCTTTACCACTCTTACTTTAAAAAAAACCCTGCCTTTGTTTTAATCGAAAGTGCCTTTCTTAATGGGTGACCTCTTGTTCTTAGCTAAGCTCTTTGTGTAAATAATTAACTGGATATTTCTTTGTACTGACCTTGAATGTATGTGTAAATGTTAATCATATCACCCCTTAGATGTCTCTTCTCTAATGTAAACAAACCCAGTTTGGCTAGTCTCTCTTTATAATTCAGATCCTCCAATCACTATGAGTTTTGTTGCACGTTCCTGCATGAGGAATTCTGGGTCATAGCAACTCCAGCTGCACTACAGGGAACAGATAATGGTTCCTTATTGATTTAAATGGGACTTCTAATATTTTGAATATTTGAGATATCTCCAAAGTAATTCTCTGCAGTGCTTTGCTGATCTCTCTAGCACTGGGTTAAAATTCCTATTAAAATCAACAGGAAATCTTATTGTTTCCCAAAAGTGTGGCCGGTTTGAATATAACAACTTTTTCATTCAAGCGCTCAAATACATTGGTCAATTATCAAAGCAAAACATTTAAACTGTGGAAACAAGTAATTCAATTTCAATCATCCAGTTTATAAGTCAAAACAACCACTGGTGTTAGTAGATAACCTTATTTTCCGTTAATGGGCTGGGGTTAATAAGCTTCTTCTTATTCCAGAACGGATCACCAATACTTGCAAGACGTCCTTATAAAGGCTGCTGCTCAGTCCCGTGGGCTGTTAGAAAAACCCTCCAACGGAGAATATTGCCCCGAAGTAATATGCAAAAAAGAAACAAAAAAGGAGGACAGCGCAAAATGTCCCTCTAAGTGTGATCCGTTTTTTCACAATTCAATCTCTCCCAAAGAGGTGGGAATAGGTTTGAAGCACCGTTTTCCAATAAGGGATCAGGTGTACTATCTTAATTTAAATATTTATTGCAAAATAATACATATAAAATCGTGACAAAGTCATAGACTTAAAATAAAACAAAGCTAATATTGAAATCTCTAACACCCTTATTGGAAAACGGTGCTTCAAACCTATTCCCACCTCTTTGTATAACGCCTGAAGCCCAGGAATGGGTAACTAATAAAGACATGTGGGAAAGGTAAGAAGTTGATAAGGAAGGATCAAGAGGAGCTACTACAAGGGTTGACCGCAACTGGAGGTCTGATCCAGTTAAAACCTGTGACCTAGAGGCAGAAGAGGCCTCTTTATGAAGTGAGCACCCATTGGGAAGGGGGGAGATTGAATTGTGAAAAAACGGATCACACTTAGAGGGACATTTTGCGCTGTCCTCCTTTTTTGCATCTGAATATAGCTCAGATTGCTCTCCTATGCGTGCTGCCAGTGTGCTCTCTCGTGCGTGCTGCAATTGAGCTCTGCAGTGTGCTCTCTCATGATTGATGCCAGTGTGCTCTCTCATTCATGCTGCAAGTGCTGCATGCTCACGCGTGCTGCCGGAGAACAGAACCTGTTTGTCACTGCTAGGAACTAACTCTTGCCAGGATTACATTGCAGTAGCGAACTTTATCAAGCGTTTTAGCTACAACTTCCTTCATAAACTTCAAATGGAATAGGTTAGACAAAACAAGTGGTAAGACTTATCAACTGCAACGTAATCTTGGCCTCAGTCTGTTCCCAGCAATAAGACATACTGCAAAAATATAAACGAGATAGGGTATGCTCCTACTCATGCCCTGATATTTTTAACAAAAATATTTGACAGGGTCGGTGCTGCATAGAGGGAGCCCGGGGAGCTGCTCACAATGCTCCCCGGTCGCCTATCTCCCTCCTGCAGCATCGGAGCTTTGCCGCGGGTTACCATGGCAACGCTTGACTCTGACCTCTGCCGGGGCTCGCGAGAGAACAGAGAGCACCGGCAGAGGAGGGTAAGGCAGTCAAAGAGATGGCAAGATGGGGCGGTGGTGAAAGAGGCAGAGAGGGGGGTCAAGAGGGAGAAAAAGAGGCAAAAGGGGGAAGGATCAGGAGACAAAAGGAGGGGAGCCAAGAAGAGGCAAAAGGAGGGGGTATCAGGAGAGAGAGGCAAAAGGGTGAGATCAAGGGTCAAGGAGGGGGACAAAGGGGAATCAAAAGGGAGAGAAAAAGCCAAGGCAAAAGGAGGGAGCTCAAGAGGGGGAGAATGAAGTAAAAGGTGGGAATCAAGAGAGGAAGAAAGGGGAGAATCAAGAGGTGGCGTGTGTATGTATGTGTGTGTGTGTATATATTTCAAGTACTCACCGATACTTCCAAGTAACTAAAGTGTGTATATATATATCTTTAGGTACTTGGAAAACTAACAAATGACCGCAAAAAAAGTATCGGTAATTGGCATTGGTGAGTACCTGAGAAAAGTATCGGTACTCGTACTCTGTCTTAAAAAATTGGTATCGGTGCATCCCTAAATAAAGAAATTCTCCGTGGTCATTACCTACGGGCCACGTGGCTAGTCATTAATAAACTATTTTGTATTGTACAATTCTCACCTTACATGTAAATGTTATCTGTACCATTTTTTTCCCCATTGCCAATTCGCACTTTACTTCTTTTAACCCCTTAGCATCAAATGACGTGCCAGGACCGCCGCGCTGCTCCTGACGTTAAGGAACAGTGATGGTCCTAGCAAATCATGGAATTCTGGGATGGCAGTGTGGCTGCACACTGCTCGGTCAACCCAGAATTTATTGCAAAAAAAAAAACAAACAAAAAAAAAACCAAAAACATGAATTTATACTCCGTGTTTTCGATAAAATCCTAATAAAAACGTTTAATAATAATAATAATAAAAAATCTAGTCTTATATATGCTCTGAGTGAGCAGCAGTTCTTTTCTTTAACAGGGCACCAAGCACCAAAGTAATCTGTTGTGTTTGTCTAGGATTGTCTGTAAATGGGCTGAGGTAAGAGAATATTTTTTCAGACTACAAAATCAGTGGGCACTAATCAGTGGTGTAGTCATTGTGGGCCCATGGCGCAAACAATTATATCAATCTATTTCATTTGTACGCATTAATGTTCATTTAACTGCAAAAGAATCCAACCCGTAATTTCACATTTTAGGTCAGTGTGCCTTTTAATTATTGATAGATACAATTTGTCAGTTTTTAGAAACATAAAATCAATAAATCAAAATGACCATTACCAATATACATCATAGGCAAGGAGAGAACATACATTTACTATAATATTGTTGTATGCAGATGGGGGGACTTGTAGTTGAGGTTCACTGAAATTAAAGGGACATGACTACCAAAACTGTAATATGGTTCTTTTCCATTTAAATGTTATATTAATAGCTAGTATGAGATTTTATATATATATATATATATATATATATATATATATATATATATATATATATATTAATGCATAATTTTTGTTGTAAAACGGTTATTGTTTTTTGTTTTCCTTGTTGTTATTGTGATTGCCACTGAAGCCTTGTTGTAATGTTAAATTGACAGACGTTGGGATGTATTGTAAGTGTTTAAGTGGCAGGCAGTGCACAACGCATTGTTTCTGAATGCGTAGCATTGCTCTCCGTCACTCAAAAGTGTTAACGTTTTGAGCGGTAGAAGGGTATGCAGTGCATTGAAAAACAATGTGCTGTGCAGCGGCCGGCCGTAAAATGTGCGTGTAGAACGTATTGTTTGTGAATGTGTTGCACTGCCCTCTGTCACTGAAAGGGTTAACCTTTTTAAGTGGACTGGACTTGTTAAAGAGGCAAAAAACTTGCAAATCAATTGTTTATTATTACAATTATTACAATTGATTTGCAACAGTGTTTCCTCTTTAATAAGTCAAGTGTGTGGTTTACGGACTATATACCCCCCCCCTTTGTCATGAAAGTACATAAAGGTTAATTTAATAAGAATAACTGGCACTGGAGTAAACCAACTGCTCCATAGGGGGCAAATATGAATTCCCCAAAAATACCCTATGAAATAAAATGGGACCTCTGAATGATAGGAAGGACTCCAACACATTCAGAGTGTTAAGAGACTCTTTTAAAATAATGGTCATTTTTGTGGCCCCCAAATACTCCGTTGGTTTGCCCCAGAATCAATCCAGTTATTTTTATTACATCAACTGTAGATTTACGGTAGATAAATGAGAAAACAGGCTCAAGGCTACAGTTTGACTACATTTGTTTATACGTGCTATAAAATCTGATAACCAGATAATTACTTTGAGATCAGAACCCTTCCCTTTCAGTTCTCAGAACTGTGTAACTCAAACATGGCACTGTACTTATCATTATGAGCTAGTGCAACAAAAAAGGGGTCATTTGGTCAGGCAGAGCTGACTACATATGAATAGGGAAAGCACATTGATCACATAATTTGTGGTTTATGTGAGAAAATTATTATATATATATATATATATATATATATATTTTTTTTAACAAATGCTGGATGGGAGTACAATATTTAAAAAGATATGAATCAGACTGATTTAGGCAATAATGTACCATTAAAGGAGCAGTAAACTTTTTTTTATGAAAAAATATATATTGTAGGATGTTTCCTGTTGAGTAAAATAAGTGTACTCCCACTGCTGAGAGATGCAAATTTCCAGAGTTATTACCATTCAAACTTGTGTTTGTTGTTTTTTTTTGTTTTGTTTTGTTTTTTTACATTAGCAGTGCCCTCTCGTGGTCAAATTTCAGTTAGTTATCCTGTTACATTCTAATGGAGAGGAAAGTCAGAGACATACAGTTATCCATAGAATGTGATAGAAACTGCTGAGTCACTTCCTGTCAGTTAGAACAATCAGGAAGTAAATGCACAGTAAATTCACTTCCTGATTATCTGAATGGATATACCCTATATTATAATTTGCTAGGATGTTTGTCAGAAGCCGTCATGCGCAGTACTGACTGCCCTAACGCACCACAGCTGATACAGAGTGGGTGCTCCGAATTCAGACCGGAGTCCTCTCTGCGCGGAAAGGCCGGGAGAGGGAGTGGTCGCTTTCCCAGCCGTGCAGGGCAGAGTAGCTCTAGATTTCAAGGCCCCAATGCCTCTATGTTCAGGGGCCAGTCATTTCAGGAGAACAGATATTCAGGTCCGTTTTTCCCGCAACGCGGTAGATCATGGAGATCTAGGAGTTCCAGGGGCCAATTCAGATCCCATCCCTACCAAGGTAAGTGTTTTACAGAATACCCTTTCCTTTCCAGAGAAAGTGGGAGGCAGACTCTCCCATTTTTTCCATCAGTTGTTGGATATAACTTCGGATCACTGGGTGTTCCAGACTATCCAGGGGTATCAAATATAATTTTATTCAACCCCAAATCCTGCCAACCCCCTTCCAGTATTCAGCAGGGGATGCTTATTTAGTAGATACGGAAGTCAGAGAACTTCTTCAGAAAGGTGCCATAAAACAGGTGGCCTTAAGCGCACCAGGATTTCTAAGCAATATCTTTCTGGTGCAAAAGAAAGGGTCAGGTCTCAGGCCTGTCATAGATCTGTGAAAGTTGAACGAGATTATTTTATATCGTCACTTCAAGATGGAGGGAATTCATTACCTCAGATATCTTTTGCTTCAGTTAGATTGGACGGTCAAGATAGATTTGAAAGATGCATACTTGACCGTTCCAATGTCCCAACTGTCACAGGAACTTCTGCAGTTCATGTGGAACGGGAGGAAATGGCAATTCGTCTGTCTTCCCTTTGGCCTATCCTCAGCGCCATGGTGTTTTACAAAATTGATGAAACCTATAGTGAATTTTTTAAGACAAAGGGGGTTTGGATGATTATCTATCTGGACGACATGTTGATCATGTCACAGGATTGGAACTTAGTCTGGTCATTTTGTCTATTGACAGACCTGGGGTTTCTGATAAACTGGGAAAAATCAGAATTGACACCATCCAGGAAAATAGAATTTCTGGGATTTGTTGTAGATTCAGTGAACGAACTACTATTCTTACCCAGGGCGAATATAAAATCAATTTGGAAGGAAATTTGGGGTGTGTTGAACAAAGATCAGGTCTCCTTAAGGATGCTGGCTTGCATTGTCAGTCTGTTGTCAGCCTCAATTCAGGCGATTTTTCCGGGGCCGCTTCATTATGGTGCTCTGCAAAGAATGAAGGCGCAAGGGTTTGCCATATACGGCTCTTGTAACCCCTGTTGTCAGACGCAAGGGAAGAGTTAATTTGGTGGCTCAAACAATTGGACACATGGAACGGAAGATCCATATCTGGAATGTCTCCAGATATCATCATCGAATCAGATGCCAGTCTATTAGGTTGGGGAGCAAGATTAGGAGACATGATGACAGGAGGCAAATGGTCTGCTCTGGAGGTGGATCTGCACATCAATCGCCTGGAACTTTTGGAGGGATCATTTGCGCTAAAGAGTTTGGCAAAGGCCAGAGTGAATTTTTGTATCTTGCTAAAGATGGACAACATATTGGCGTTACTGTATATAAATCATCTTGGGGGAACCAAGTCGAAACAATGGATTTAGCTAATGAGTTTTGGCATTTTTGCCTAGACAGGAATTTGTCTGTTCAGGCAGAATATCTTCCGGGTTTTTCCAATGTGGTGGTCGACTGGAATTCAAAATACCTTTCAGACCGCAGCGATTGTATGTTACACAGGGACATATTCTCCAAAATTTTGGAAATGTGGGGCCCTTTGGAAATAGACCTCTTTGCTTCCAGGCTAAATCGGCAGTTGATGAGGTTTTTCAGTTGGAGACCAGATCCAGAAGCAACAGCGCTGGATGCGTTCCTTCAATCTTGGACGCCGGGGAGGAATTATGCATTTCCGCTCATTTCGAGAACTATCATTCATATCAGGCAACAGTAGTTGGGGTGATGCCATATTGGCCAACACAGCCATGGTTCCCTCCTTTTCTAGAGTTGTTGATCAACTCTCCTCGGTTACTTCCGTCTTTTCCTCTACTTCTCACAGACCCTCAGGGCCATCCACACGACTTACTCGTCAACGGGAATCTGTGCATGGTGGTGTGGCTTATTTCGGGAGATTTGCTGCTTCCAGTGCAATTTCACAATCAGCTCAGAGACTTCTGGCAGAATCTTGGGCTTCGGGCACCAGAGCTATGTACAGATCAGCTTGGTCTATCTGGACTAATTGGTGCATGGGACGAAATTTGGATCATCAGATAAAGTAGAGGTAGTTAATTTTCTTTCTTGGTTGTTTGATCAGGGGAAAGCTTATCGCACTATCAATACTTATAGGTCTGCTATTTCGGAGGGTCATGTGTTAGTGTATGGCTTGCCTGTAGGTCAACATACCTTGGTGTGCAGATTGTTAGGAGGTGTTCATTTTTCTAGACTTCCACAACCTCGGTATTCATCGTTGTGGAAAGTTAATGAGGTTCTGCATTTTTGGGATACTTGGCTGAGCAATGATTGCTTATCTTTGAAACAACTATCGGCTAACATAACTATGCTTTTGTGTTTGATCTCTTTTAAGAGAGTTTCTGATGTTAGAGTGCTGGATTTACGTTTTCGTTCATTCGTTCGTGCGGGGGTTCAGTTTTCCCATTTATGTTACAACTAAGACAGGTACGCCATTGTGCCTTATCCTGCTTTCCCAGATAAACCTCAATTATGTGTAGTTCAATGCTTGCAGATTTATGAGTCCCGGACGGCTCAGCTTCTTCAGAGATCAGGTCAGTTGCTAATTTCTTTTAGGAAGCCTCATTTGCCGGTTTCTTCTGTTACTCTAGCTAGATGGGTTAGGTGGATAATGCAGATGGTAGGAATTGATATTGGTTTGTTTGGAGCCCATTCCTCAAAGGGATCCATGGCCTTACATGTGGGAGGATGGTTGGAGGATAGCCTTAGGGCAGCTGATTGGACTAGGGAGTCTACGTTTAGGGATTTTTATTATAAACCTATTGAACATGTTTCTATGCATATTGTTGATCAGCTTTAAACTAGCATAATATGAAGCCTCCGTACTTGCCATAAAATTCATGGATTTTCCTAGCAGTTATTATTAAAGGGGAACATTCACATACAGAAAACTTTTTAGCATGTGTTTAATGATATAAGAAACATTAGGAAAGGTGCTCTCTTTTTTTTTAACTTAATTATTAAGATATCACACTTCAAAGTACTCAACTTCCGCATACTGCAGCACGCTCCCACCCCTCCCAGCTGCCCCCAGGAGCGCGTCCAAGCTTCACTTCGATGTCCTGAGAGCTGTGCCGCAGCTACAGCATGCCGCAGTATGCGGAAGTTGAGAATTTTGAAGTGTAATTTCTTAATAATTACGTTAAAAAAAAAAAAAAAAGAACACCTTTCCTAATGTTTCTTATGTAATTAATCAAATGCTAAAAAGTTTTCTGTATGTGAATTTCCCCTTTAATAAAATTCTGAATTTCCTTCATAACTGCTAGGAAAATCCATGAATTTTATGGCAAGCACGGAGGCTTCATATTATGCTAGTTTAAAGCTGATCAACAATATGCATAGAAACATGTTCAATAGGTTTAAAATAAAAATCCCTAAAATTCCCTTTGAGTGCCAGTGAGATTAAACTATTATCTTGTAATAGCCATACTTTTTAAAAAATGTATTAATTGCTGCAAATGTTGTAACATTTGCCCAAATAAAGGGAACATGGCTTCAACATTTGGGTGCCAGAGTCGTATCCAAGACATTGCGTTGCAATGCGCTGGATACCTATATGGCACTCAAAAGGTTAACCGTGGCTTCAGCTGCCAGATATTGTTAGAAAGAAAAAAAATAAAGAAACCCCAAAACATAAGCAGAGATAATTGTTTTGAGATCATAACCAATCCTGTCCAATACACCGAAAGTCCTAGGACATATATTGCACGTATCACATTTTGGGAGATAAAGGTAAATAAATAAATAAGATTAGAATAGTGAAACCTAGCTTCCTTCAAATGAATAGGAATAACAAGTTCATAATGTATTTTGGGGCTTTCGTACACATAAATATTTTTGTTACAATTGATGGATAGAAACACATATATAAAAGGGAACAAACCACTATTAATTTTAGGTGATCATGTCCCTTTAATGCAGAGTAGATATGTTTACATAGCAAAATGTAAAGCAGTTTATTAGCTTAAAGGGATAGTAATGCTCGTTTATAACCAATTTTAATATTGTAGACATTAAAAATATTAGTACAATGAGATATGTCCCATCTCTCAAACATGTATAGTTTGAGAGATGGAAGCATCTAAAATTCCCCCCTCCCAGCCATTTCGCAGAAGTCTACCCTCTAGCTGAGAGAAGCAGATTCTGGCCCCAGGATCATCCTGCAGCTCTTCAGCAGAGCCAAAATAGCGTGATATAGAAATGAACACTTCATTGGAGTGGTCTACAAAGCGTGCTTGTAAACCAGGCACACTTTGTACTCCATTTCAATGAAGTATTTATTTCTATATCAAGCTATGTCTGCTCTGCTAAAGAGCCGCAGGATGGACCCGGGACCAGTATCTGCTTCTCTCAGCTAGAGGGCACACTTCTGTGAAACGGCTGGGAGGGGGAAGTTTACATGCATCAATCTCTCAAACTATACATGTTTGAGAGATGGGACAGAGCTCATTGTACCAATATTTTTAAAGTGTACAATAGTAAAATTGGTTATAAACAAGAATTACAATCCCTTTAACCCTTTGAGTGCCAGATGGTTACGCAATACATTTCTCTGCAACGTGCTGCATACCCCCCCCCCCCCGTCATTTAAAGGGTTAAGCGGACAGCATCCAATAGGCCAGAGACAGGCGACAAGGCTAACACTTAGGGCCACCAAAGGATGGCACATTACAGGGAGAAACATTAAATACGAGATCAACCCCTAGGGTGCTGCACAGATCTCCAAAGCATTGCAAACGCTCTCCAGCACCCAAAGGGTTAAGGTGGAAACGTTTACAGGGAGGCAAAAGAAAGAGGACATGCTTTTTTTGTGGGTTGTCTGTGTAATGAGGTAAAGAGGAATTATTTCCTTTTCCCTGTGTACCACAAAACAAACTGGGCCTGCAGGAAATGCTATTGAGGGCCACATCCGGCCCAAGGGCCATTTTTTGGTTACCACTGCAATAATTGGTTTAAACTCTTTGCATGCCAGAGGGATTCACAATGTATTGTTTTGCAATGCGTTGTGTGCCCCTTTCGCATTCAAAGGGTTAAAGGGATAGTAATACTTAACCCTTTGAGTGCCAGAGGGGTACGCAACACATTGCACTGCAACGTTTTGTGTATTCCTCTGGCACGCAAATGGTTAATATGTTTAAAAATAAATATATATAAGGTGACAGCTCCACTTTAGTGTCACAAGAACGCATTTGGTGTCTAGTTCACAAAATGAATATTCTGGGGAAGAAGGAGGTGCGATTGCAAAATAAAGGAATATATTCTGTTATTGCAAAATAATGCAGGTTCTTTTGGCCTAAAACCAAAACTAATTAGCTTATGTATTATCACTGTAACGACAGAGAGGGACAGGCAACACGAGATGGGGGTTATGCGCTAAGGAGTGATAAAGAGGTTATAAAGAGGAGATAACTTCTCCAGTGATATCACTTGTCCACTTCCTATGTTATTCTATGGAGCCAATTGACTAACATTTATTCCACTTGAAAGTTCTTAGTGCATTAGTTATATAGAATAGATTTCTAGACATTTTAGTGCATCGGCTCCATAGAATAACATAGGAACTGGAGAAGTGATATCAGTGGAGAAGTCATCTCCGCTTTATCTCCTCTTTATCACTCCTTAGTGCATAACACCCAATGATACCACAAAGACCCAGATGACTTAAAGACCTGGGGGGGGGGGTTATGTACGAAAGTGTGATAAAGCGGTGATAACACAGAGATAACTTCTCTAAGTCCTATGTTATTCTATTGAGCCTGTGAACTAAAATTTCTCCAGCTCTGGAGATATTAGTGCATTAGATATATAGAATAACATAGGAACTGGAGAAGTGATATCACTGGAGAAGTTATCTCCTCTTTATCTCCTCCTTATCACACCTTAGTGCATAACCCCCAATGATACCACAAAGACCCAGATGACTTAAAGACCTTGGGGGGGGGGTTATGTACGAAAGCGTGATAAAGCGGTGATAACACGGAGATGGCTTCTCAAGTGATATCACTTCTCCAGTTCCTATGTTACATGATATAACCTATGTACTAAGATCACTAAAAATGAAGAAATCTTAGTTCATAATCTCCATAGAATAACACAGGAACTGGAGAAGTGATATCAATGGAGAAGTCATCTCCACTTTATCACCTGTTTATCACCCCTTAGTGCATAATGCCCAATGTGTTGTATGCACCTCTGTTCCTTAACCCTTTTCAGTGCCAGTGGGGTACACACTGCATTGCGTACCCCTCTGTCCCTGAAAGGGTTAATCGATCTGGCCGTTCCAGGTGGTAGGGAGACACAGCAATGACAGGTGACCGTGACCTACCTCCTCCTCGCTCATGGACTCCTGGACCCCTTCCTCTACCACCGCAAAACTCTCCTTCAGCTTCAGGTACTCCTCATAGTCGCGCTTCTCCTCCTCTTCCTTGGCTTTGCGCTCTTCCTCCTCCTAGGGGTAACAGAAGACAGCTGTGAGGCACTGATCCCAATAAGCGGGATGAAGGTCAGCGGCTGCAGAGCATTCAGGGGGCGTGCAGCCAGGCAGGGATCTAAACATGATGACCTTGATCAGTCCACAATCTGACCCTTAGAGCAGGCAGCTGCAGAGAGTTCTAGAGAGCAAGAGGTGTCCTCACAGCCCCGCAGCTTTAACCAGACTGATTTATAGCACACAGGATGCTGGATTTGCATGCACAGACAGCCCTGCACAGGGGGAGTTCCTACCTTACACCAGCCCTCTGCAGAACACCCAATGGCCCTTACTCACTGCAGACATTAGCACCAATTCTGCAGCAACCCAACTGCGCACTATAAGGATTAAATCAAACTTCCTTTCGATTAAAACAAAGTTTTTTAACCCATTGAATGCTAGAGAGGTCTCCAACACATTGCCGAGACCTCTTTAGCATTCAAGGGGTTAAAATTGCAATTTAAAAAAGTGGGAGTTTGGGAGATAATTGCTGCCCTGGTGTATAATTGGTTTGCTCTGGAATTAGTCGATTTTTTTTGTGAATAAAGGCCCATTGGGCTCCAGCTGTTCTGGAGCGAAACTACTGCACCATATTTATATTTAAGAAAAAAAATAATATATATATATAATTTTTTTAAGGGATTGGCACTGGACAGGTCTTTTGAATTTATAAAAAATGACAAAAACGGCCCATTTTTCAGCTCCTACTTGAGTCTTTATCAGTCAGGAGTTGAAACGTTAACGGTTTGTCAGTAAAGTTCATTTGTATAGAGAGATGTAAAAGACCTGTGCAGTGCCAATCCCTTTCCAGTTGTGTTACTCTGATGGACATCCAGGCTAAACAGTTATTGTTACAGTGAGTGCTGGACTCTGCAGTTTATATTACCTACCCATCCATACACATTATCTATATTATCTATCTAATCTATATATTATCCATCTTAGATTTTATATATATATAATAAATAGATATATATTGAAGAGTGTTACATTATACTTATTTATATGTCTATTTCTGACTATAGGTCTAGCTCTCTCCTTTATTGTAGTTCTATGACCCCTGTGCACTAGGGGTCAAATAGGATCATAGCAACAGATCTTTATTCTATTCTATTTTCATTATATTTTTATATTGCTGTACATCAGCAAGTAGTATAGGGCGCCTTGCCCATTGGTGGGTCCGATATTTGTGTATATTTTTCATATATATATATATATATATATATATATATATATATATATATAAAAAAAATCTATCTATATTCTCTCTCTTATCTCATACCTAGCTCATAACTATCTACCTAAAATGGTAAATGGCCAGCACTCACAGGACTTGAACTAAAAAAAAAAAAGAAATTCGCTGAATTTTGACGTTTTGGTCCATTAGGGACCTTACTGGTGGGAAAAATCAAATTTCAATGAACAATATTTTAATTCAAGTCCTGTGAGTGCCTGCCATTTACCGTTCTATTGAGATTATTGAGATTCACCATGTACTACTGGATGATGTAAGTGTCAAACTTCCAATTCCATGTGTGTGTGTGTTCTGCACTAGAATCGATCCACGTTGAACTTGATACACATGCACCTATAGGCTCTATGTATAACCTATAGGCTCTATGTATAACCTATAGGTCATATGTACAAAGTCAAAAAGAGGGGTATTTCTGGTGCTAAACAACTGCATCTTATCTTCCAAATAAGAGCCGCAGGAAACTACAAAGTAAATCAACTGCAAAAAGGGGACACATTGAAATTCTCACTAATTTATGCCTTTAACCCCTAGAGTGCCAGAGGGCACTCAAGGGGTTAAGGAGCATAATGTGTGGGCACACTGCATTCTGAAACAATGAATCGCCGACCCCTCTGGTCCTTAAAGGAGAAGTAACATCTAATAATAACCTTATTATGGCCAAAATGTCCTAACGGACCCTACATATGTTCCCCTTGTGCCATTGTTCAACACAGAACATCTTCAAACGGCGAACGTGATCACTTGACAGTAAAGTCACAACGGCAACGTTTATTAGGGCCGTCAGGCTTTTCTGTCCATAATAAGGGAAGTACAGGGGTTTATTAACACTATTAACCCTTTGAGTGCCAGAGGGGTACGCGACGCATTGCAAAGCAATGCGTCGCGTACCCCTCTGGCACTCAAAGGGTTAATAGGTGTTACATATTTAATTCTTTGAGTGCCAGAGAGCTATCCACCGATCTGGCACTTGAAAGGTTAACCCCCTTAAACTGTTAGTAATGTCTAACATTCAAAAAATAAACTTACTGTGACAAGTTCGATCTCTCAAACCTTTATGGTTTGAGAGATATAAGCTCTTAAAGTTACCCCCTTTTGCGACTCAGGCGCCTCTTCAGCAGAGCCGAATGAGCGATATCTAAAAACAAATACTTCAGTGGAAAGGTCTGCAAAGTGTGCTTGCAAACCAAGCACACTTTGTAGACCGCTGTGATGAAGTATCTGTTTTTAGATATCGCTCAGTCGGCTCTGCAGAAGAGGCGCCTGAGTCGCACGACTCAACTCCACTGCTGACAGCTTTACAGCTCGTCAGCAAAAGGGGGTAACTTTAAGAGCTTATATTTCTCAAACCATAAAGGTTTGAGGATCGAACTTGTCCCAGTAAGTTTATTTTTTGAATACTACAATATTAGGGTTTGTGAAAGTTAGATATTACTAACACTTTAAGGACCCATTAGGTGCCACGACCCTCAGGGGAAATCTTCCCTAAAGGACCACACCGTTTGGGAAGCCTTGAATCCGAACACATAAAACAAACAAAAAAAATGCTTTGTGGTCCTTAAGCATCGTCCGCTAGTGTACGCAGCCGGTCCTTAAGGGGTTAAGGGAGGTGCCCACCCCCAAAACTAATATTAGCTAAGACTCTGTCCATGTACAGTGAGCGATTCACTTTTTCTTCCTCTTCAAATCACCCCTAACACGTGATATAGAATTTTCGAGGCTCCCTGACCTTTTATAGGTAGTTTCTCAAGGGCTTAACAAAGGGAACAATATGTAAATGTATAATTATTCTTAGATCTCACAGTCAAAATGACAACCAGGAGCGTATTGTGCATGAAAACATCAGCATATACATTAAAAACTCAACTTTTTCATAAACTTCATGGAAAAAAAGTGGGGCACCCAATGCGTTGCTTACCCCTTTGGCAACCAAAGGGTTAACCCCCTGGATGTCATGTATGTTAAACATTCTTTGAGATCTGTTGGGAGACCTCTGTAGCCATAATAGTTTTTCGAGCTGTGTATGCCTCCGGCACTCAAATGGTTAAATTATTTTACTAGTCTTTCCATTTCTAGCAAATAAATGCGTACAGATTATATATGAACGTGTACCCTCAAAAACACTTTTTTTGTTAGTAAAAATACACGTAAGTAATGCTAATTCTTATTGACCCTTTGAGTGCCAGAGGGTGCCAATGCGTTGCGTTCCCCTCTGGCACTCAAAGGATTAAGCATCTCCCAGCTTGATTTACTTGACAGAGAAAGCCCTACAATGTACCGTACACATTTTTTACATTGCTTGACACTTTCCCATTAATGGCTGCAAATGCTAAACTTTCAACTTTTTTTTTTTTTTTTACTGTAGTAAAATAGAATATGTCCGTCGTGTGATAAGAGATGGCACAAATTATCAGATACCAAGTGCGCACATGACCAAGCTTGCTCAACCTGTGGCTGCCCAGCAGTTGAAGACCAACATCAGCTGGAGAGCCACACATTGCTCCCCTCCACCAATGCTCTCTCTCATTTCTCTCTGTGCTTTAACGTGGTTTAGATAAAATAGATTATTAAAAAACACTACTTTCATGCTAGTGTTTTTTTTGTTTTTTTTTTACACAGTGTTTGTGCATTATAAAAACGTATATCTTTTTAACCCGTTAACGACTGACCGTGCAGGAACCCGGCGGTCACTAAAGGACCACAGAGCTTTTTTTTTTTTCCGATTCCGGACTCCCCGAACAGCGTGCAGCCGCGGGGGAAGCCTGGAATTCCATGACGGTCATAGTACGTCATGGATCGTTAAAGTGATAGTAATGTTTCATAATAAAAGCAGCTCTAATTAATCTTCATAGTATTTGGACTTTGGAGAGTGTTATTTCAGTTCTGTCAGAGTTGTAGTTCCAGAGTAATTGAATGATAAAGTATCCCCCTCCCGCCCCTTTTACTGATGTCACACTGTTCAGCCAAAGCAGAAGGGAGGTGCCCAGGTAGACTGCAGAGAGGGACAATCTTCAATTAAGATAAGGGAAAAAGCTGAAAAGCTTATCAAGGGGGGCAGGGCTTTCATTGTTTTCACAGGAATAAGAGTGTCCCCTTCTGTTATCTGTCTGGTCTATGGACTGCATTCCACATCTGAGAAGAGATTGTTTACAGTAGGTAAAAGGGGCGGGAGGGGAAACATTGCTTGTGAATATCTCATAAACCATAAAGGTTTGAGAGATAAGACTTATATTGTTCTTCATGTTTTTTTAATGCCTACAAAATAAAATAAAGTTAAAACGAAGTATTACTATCCCTTTAACTCAGATTGACCCATGACATACTATGACCGTCAAGGGTCGTTAAGGGGTTAAGAAACAAGCAACATATGAGACATAGTAATATATCCACACATGCAGAATCTGAATCGGCGATTCTGTTACAAAACGCAGTCTGCTGTTCAGTGTATTGAAGCATTATAACATACTGCAGGAAAGCCATAATAAGTAATTTAGAATGAAACGAGCAGCATCATGTATCCTTAATGAATCAGGGTGTCCATTTGAAAAGAGGGATCGGTCATCCAAAAGTGGAAAAGTCAATGTCTATATAATAGGTTCAGTGTAAGCACCCCAGTTAAACGGGCATATCTTGACCAGTGTAGTATCCAATAATCACAGGTAGAATAGTAAAAAAATGTTTTTACTGTATCAGATCCAGTATTATGACGTGTTAGGGCTGTCCTCTGTAAACTTGTCTAAAGGATGGGTGAATGTCCTGGCACGTCACAAATTTTGTGCTTTCATCGCTGTAAACTCTAGCGAGGTCTGAAACTGACCTCTCCGAGACTAGTGTGGTATCTCTCATCCCCCCCCCCGTCATTAACCACTTAAGGACTAGCAAGTTCTTACAGGGTTAATACAAGTTGCGCTATGTGTGCCCGAAATTGTTTAAAGGCAGACAGACGATTAACCCATTTCATGCCACAGGAATGTAGAACACTGTGCTTTGCAATGAGTTGAATACACCTGGAACTCAAAGGGTTAAAACAGCCTTTGTGCCTTTTTTTTTATTTCACGAATAATAAAAAATACTTGTGTTTATGTAGTTTTGCACATAGCTAAAAATCCGATGAATTTTGCTCTTTTTTTTTTACAAACTATGCATTTTTTTTTTTTTTTGTGACGTTAGTAAATAAGGGGTGTTAGGCCTCATGCATAAAGCAAAATGAATATTTTTTTATTGATTCAAATGGGACTTTAAAACACTTGAATGCTACAGAGGTCTCTACAGCAATACTTCACAATGAGTTGGAGACCTGGGTATCATTCAGGAGGTGTGGGACTATGGGGGGATTTAATTTGTACCCTATGGTTCAGTGGGTTGCTGAACAGCTGTCCCTCTTCTGCTTTCTCAATAAGACTCATTTCTTTTAAAGACAATTTCACATTTTCCTTTCGGCCGACATTAAATAAAATTTACCAACGAGAAACAGACTTCTAGCAGTGAGAAAATCATCATAAAAGTCATGTGGGGGAGATGCACTGAGGCGTGATAAAGTGGAGAGAACTTCTTCAGTGATATCACTTCTCCAGTTCCTATGATATTGTATGAAGACAATGCATCTATCAAGTGGAAGAAATGTTAGTGAACTGGCTCCAGAGAATAACATAGGAACTGGAGAAGTGATATCACTGGAGAAGTCATCTCCACTTTATCACCTCTTTATCATCCCATAGTCTCTGTAAGGAATGTCACAGTCTAAGAAGGAGTGGACAACCTGTTGCTCTTATAACCACCATTATCTTCATGGGTCCATGACTTCTCTAGGACAGTAGTCAGCAACCCATTAGTCTTTAGCCATCATCTCCAACCTGCTATTGGATGGTGGACGACCATGTGTGTTGTAGTTTCAAATGGCTGGGAAGCCAAAGGTTGTTTAAACTTGCCCTCTGCTCTACATCACAAATATTAATTTATGCACATCACAATATACATACACTGAATGTTTTATTGTAGGACAGTAATGTAGCCATATTAAAGGTTTGAATGTATAATCTAATGTATGCTAAATCTATTATTTTAAAAGCTTATAAATTTTAATTGCCATTACTAGTTCCTATAAACCTTGCTAAGATCAAACAAATTAATTCAGATGTTTTCAAAAATGTAGGACATGAAATAAAATGAGTTTTCTCTTGTTATTTATTTATTTTATTTTTTTAATTTGTGCTTTGCTTTCCTCAGACATCAAGAAAAAAGTACTGATCGAACCGGCTCTTCTGCCTGCACTGTATTTTAAAAGATAACCCACTACAAAATTTGTCACACCACTATGGGAACTACCCCAGAGTGGTCAGTACTGGCAAATGCCAACAATAGCATGACTTTGAATTTACTGCTGGGAGCTGAGGGAAATGGTTCCCAGCAGTAAAATGCTTCACATTTAAAGTGACAGTGGCATGCATGTGTGCCTGTCTTAATCACAAAACTAAATATAAAAATAGCTAAAAATAATAGAACATCAAAAAAATTAATAAAAAATAAAGTTATTGCCTATTCAGATACTGTAAGGAGCTCCCTATACCTTTAACCCACTAATTTGCAAAATACATCAAAACCCTACAGTTATAGGGTGTTTCCATAAATAGAAGCATTAGAGAAATGTATTTGGGTGTTTTACAGCCACCACACAAACTGCATGCAAATAATTAGGCACAGAATATATATTTTTTTACTATTATATATATATATATATATATATATATATACACACACACACACGTCCATTTCAGTGCCAAAGGGGTGCACACTGAAAGAGTTAAATATTATATATCAGGGTGCGGAAGCCCAGCAATGTATTAGTACACCACAACAAAGGCTGTATCACGATGCAAGAGTATCACTCCAGATAAAACATATACAGCATTCCCATGCATATCAATATGCACACAAAGTTTACTTTCATTTGATTTATCGAAGTTTTTTGGCAAAAATATGACAATATGTAATATCAAACTCAATTCTTATGTCTAATAATTTTTTTTTTTTAGTTGATTTACTTTTTGCACCCTCGATCGTAATTGGTTACTGTTTTGTTTAATCAAATGTATTTCATCCTTGACTGAATCTGGACAGGGTTAAAAACTTCCAAAATGATATTACATTTTCTTTTGATCGATAAAGAGTGATTCACTCTCTTGATTGATTAATTTATGTTCTGAACAATAAAGATTGCTTGATCAATAGATTTTAACACCCAAAACTATGCGCACAGTATTTTTTTTTAATTGATCAAGAGCTTTTCAAGAGTTTAAGCAATGTAACATCAAACTTTCTTAGTCAATTAGATTTTGAGATCCTTGACCGAATGTTGGCTTTGTGCATGATTTTGAATTATAAGATAATATTATATTATAACTGAATTATATTTAGGGTGTAAAAATAAACAATGCATGTGCAGAAACGCTAATTTTACAACTAAATATCGCAGGAACAGGGGCACTTTTTAATTAAAGTTTTTGTAAAACAAAATCAAATAGTACCCCCATAATATCTGTGTGAAATTTGGTGTCTTATCTTTCATTTTGCTTGTAGGTGTGAACAGCGGCATGAAAACCCCCCAAAAAAACAGGTCTCAAAAAACACAAAAGAGATTTATATGAAATTCACAGATTTGTAACTAGCAATGTGATCCAAAATTCAACATTTCAGCTAAATTTGTCAATCCTATCTAAAGCTGTAAAGCAAATAAAAATGGTGCGTAATATTTGTGAAGCCCGGATCTTACTTTTATGCAAAATCAGGTGAATTAAAAAGGTGCCCGCCTGCGTTCACTATAATTAACCCTTTGAGTGCCTGAGATGTATCTGACGATACATCTCTGGCACTCAAGGAGTTAAATTGATAGTAATAGTTAGGGGTGCACCGAAATGAAAATTCTGAACCAAAAGCGAAACTTCAGGATGCACTTGGCCGAAAACCAAAAAAATTACTTTTT